>MU228530.1:5216917-5228773 GCA_018584345.1 Thuja plicata | reverse complement strand
AGCATAATATACATGGAGGATGCTTCTTGACTGTCACAATCCATCTAGCAAATTATCAGAGTCAAGAAGCACCCATGTTATCTAACAGAAACAAAACAACACTTTACAGAAAGCTACTCAGAACAAAGGAACACATAAAGTACAGACAAACTTCTCTTTATTGATTTACAGAATAGTACAATCCTTTGCTAGTCTATTCTCTGCAACTAACTAACTGAACTGAACTGAACTGAACTGAACTATCTCTCAGATTCTTCTTCTCTGCTTTATCTCTGGCTTCTCCTTGATTTCGTAACCCTGGTGGTCACCTGTCGATCTCAGTTCTCCAACTGTTCTCTATTCTGCATTCTCGTCTGCAATCTGTCATCACGTTCTCTACAAGGTCGACACTCTTTTCCTTCATGTCATTCCTTTTCTGTTTGGCGGTTAAGACTTTTCAATGTCTTCTCCTTCTGACATGTCAGCATATTTGACCATCTGACCGTTTCTATTTTCCATCGCGTAGTCGCGAATGAAAATCCTTCTTTACATTTTGCTCTGCGACTGAGTGATGACCTGATCGTCGCGCTCCCGCAATGTCTTTTCCTGACTTGGCTTTTACCTCGCAACTGAGCGACGATCTCAAGTCACGCACCCGCCATGCATTTATCCGAGCTACGTTTTATGCTGCGACTGAGCGATGAGCTCAAGTCGCATACTCGCTCTGCATCTTCATTGACTGCTTCTTGCTCTGCGGGTCGGTGATGCACGTTAGTCGCGCACTCGCTGCACTTCTAGACAAACTAGAAATTCATTGGCGACCCTGCGATACAATCCGTTGCACACTCGCAACTCTTTCTGACGAGCTGGCCCTATCTCGGCGACTAAGAGATACGATCAGTCGTGCACTTGCTATGTTTCTACTTGAGCAGCCTCTCTCTTTGCGACCGAGCGATGAGCTCGTGTCGCGCTATCGCACTATCTGGAGATGAGCTGCCTTTTCTTCTGCGACCTGGTGATGCATTGGGTGTCGCTCACTTGCACACCATGACGTAACTATTTGTCTTCGCGACTGAGCGATTGATCACCCATCGCGTTGTCGCACCGTGTTTTCTCTGACTGCGAATAGACTCGCGATTGGGCGATGAGATCCTTGTCGCGCTGTCGCACACTGTTCTTTCTACTAGTCGTCTGTGACTGAGTGACTAGTTCCTCATCGCGCACTAACAGACTTAACACATAACTAGCTCGCGAGTGTGTGATGCATTCCTTTTGCTGCTCTTTGCTGCTCCGCAACTGTGCGACTAAGCAAAACATGACTTGCTCGTTGAAAGGCTTGTATCAAAACTGTTTCAAAATATTGGGGCTAAGGGTTTTGAGCCAAACCCTAGGGTGCTCTGCACCAGGTGGGAGCATCCAATGTGACAATTGTGGTGGGATACTGAAGTGGTCGGGGATCCAGAAGCAGGACTGAATGAGTGGTTGCATTGTATAGTATCGCTAGCTGTCGGATTAGTTCTGGTGACTACACCGCACATAGAAATTTTGTGGCCTTTATGATGCCGGAGGTAGCTAAGCAGGTGGCTATCTTGTCTCCTTTGGCCTTTAACCTATAAATGGCCTGGATTAAACCTTGCAATTCGGCCCAGGTCCCGGGGTCTGGGTCTATTATTTCCTGAACTTTGGAGTCTATCTTGGACCCCACAATACCTCTGTTCTTCTGATACTTGGAGGTTAAAGGAAGCTTCACTAACATTCTTTCAATTTTTTACTTTGTGGCTGCCCAGGTAGAGGTGGTGGGTAGCTTTGAACTATCAGGAGGAGCGAAATCATCAGACATTTTCAATCAATCTTCCTGCAACCTGCAAGACTGGAGAACCGTCAGGACATATATAAACATGAATTATAACTTCGAGAGATTCTTCACCAGCCTGCACCTGTCAAACAAATGTTAGTACATACATCAAAATTTCCAAAGTATCTAAAATGAACATGACTTATCATTCTGGAGCGTGCTGACATGGTGACAAGGAAAAGCAGAAGACAAGGTCCTGCTGGAGGTCTAGAGCTCGAATAAACTAGCTGTTGCTGATGTGACTGGAAACAAGCCATACTTTGGTTGATGTGCGTTGGCATGTGGTAAGATGGTAGGGAGCATAAAGACATTTATGGCATTAATTAAGACAAGTGGGCTGATACAGGGCAAAATTGAATGCCAGATTGGACACATTTAAATGCACATATGTGGGAAATTAATCCCGCCATCAATGTGATGAGACAGAGGAGAGAGAAAGCTGTCATGGTTCAAACCAATGAGGTGCCAAGTTTGAACCATGGCAACTCTATCTCGATGAAATTTTCCTGAGGAAGCCAAAACACTTGACAGAGTGTGAAGAAATCGTGAGCTCTAAGGGATATACAAAACATATATACATAAAGTACAGGAGGGCTGAGGGTCAAAGCATATATGCATGCAATGTACCAAAAATATACAAGAATATACACCATTATAAAACATAAAAAAAATATACATGATATACAGAAGCTACCTTAAAATAGTTTACAACATGTACACTAATCCTACAACTACACAGAGCGTGGACAACCCTCTGGTAGAGCCAGCCCACAAACGGGTAGCAAACCAAATAGAAGAAAACACAAAACCAGAATGAGAGAAACCAAAAACCAAAACAAAAACAAACAAAGCGAGGGAAAGAACTAGAAAACCAACCTCTGAATCTAAAGAATGGCGAAGGCAGGAGGCACTAGGACCACTCTATAATAGCTTCGACCTCTAATGCTCACGAACAGCTACCAAAAATTGACTCGTAGTTATGCACTAAGCTTAGAGTAATTCACACTTAATCGCACTCAAATCACAAAGGAATCACTCTAGAAACCCTAAGTGTTTTTAATTGTGGTAACTGTGAAAGTGGCATGTAAATCCTATTTATACCCGAGGTAAAAAGCAAGTTACCTTCTTTCCCGCAAACTTTGGAACAGGTGAACCTCCAGACTCTGGGCCCAAGGATTTTGAACAACCATGTCTTCTTACGAGAAGGAGACATCATGGTGGAGAACCCTGGAGTCCGGAATCTAGCTCTGGAATGGAAACAACCAACTTCGGGACCGGGTCTTGGAGACACGAAAGACAAAAATGAAAACAAAACAAACCTTGCAGGAAGGAAAACCCAGAGAAGAGAACAAAAGAAACAAAGGCAAAGAAAATAAGGCAAGAGCCAAAAGCAAAAGAGGGGACCCAACATTTTGCACACAAAATGTAGGGATGGGTATGCAGGGCATAATATATTCTTGCTAAGAAATGGAATTACACTAAAGTTTGGATAGAGGGTGACTCTAATAACATTATTAGATGTCTCAAGAACCTAAGTCCTTCCTTTTGGACTATCAAAAATATTATCAAGGCAACTAAGAGTATAATCACTACCTTTGATAACTGTCTTATCACCCATAGTTATTAGGAGATTAATGTAGTTGCTGACTGGGAAGCCAACATGGTAATTAAAATGGATGAAATCACTAGAAGGCATGGCGAGGGCAGTTTGCCTCATGATGTGAAGGCATTGTTAAATTACAACCGTACATGAGGAGGGAAACATGCTATTTATTCATGCTTGCAATGTATATCACAAGGATCATGATAATTTATTATGATTATTATGGGAGCATTTTTTGAAGTATGAAGAGGTGCAAGATAGCGATTTCACATGCTTTATGGGTGAATATTATCATTTTATAAGTGATAATATTCATTTTGATTAATCATGGTTTTAGAAATTTGTAGAGCAGCTGGGTTAGAAAGAATAGAGATGAGAATAGTGAAATGGGGGAAATAGCAAGAGAATAGAACCTCTATCATGCGATGAGTAGAGGAAGAAGAAGAGAGTTTGGGAAATTTTGAAGAGAGGGAAGATTGCTGATTATATGGAGCAGCTCCATGGTTGTAACTCGATGATTACTAGGCTCTTTGTTAAACATTAGAGGGATGGGAAACTGAATCTTGGGAGCCAGGCTATAAAAATTGATGAAGCCCTTATTTCTGAGCTTATGGGCTTACCTAATGACGGAAAAAAATTATATAGAGACAAAAAACTCACCAAGGCATCTATGAAGAGATTCCCAAAGATTGAAAAGGAGAAGAAGTGGTTGGTGAAGCTGAGCAAGACATATTAAATCCCAAATGAAATGAAGAAGGTTTGGAGAGACATCTTGGTTGCTATTATATATTATATTACCATTGATGGTAGATATACCAAGGATTATGGTTACCATTTTATCTTTCTTAACCATTTTTGTCACAAGGAAAAAGTTAGTTTTGCCTATTTTTCTCTACTCTATGAAATCTGCTATACGAGAGGCTAGGGAGAACCTACGGGGGAATCTTTCTTTCATGAAGGGCTGGTGGTTCTCATTTATGACCATATTAAAGCCAAATCCATAGAGAATCTACTCTTCTAGGGCCTGGATTCTGAAGAAGGTAACTTGGATGGGGTTTCTTCTGAGGACGAGACCTTTAGCACTGGAACAGATGGGGATTATGACTCCCCCATGAGAGGTAAGAAAAAGAATAAGGGGAAGGGTAAAGCTAAGGTTTTTTCTTATGTTTCTACCACCAAGTAAGGCAAGAAGTTGAGTGCTAAGAATCTTCAAATTGCTATCGATTCTTCTTCGGAGGAAGAGGAGAAAAGTTAAGAGAGTACTAAGGGAGGAGGGAGAAGGTGCCCCTCCTAAGAAAAAACTAAGGCTACAGGTTTGACCTATCTTTCTACTGAGGAGGACGAGGTCAAAGAATATTATAATGAAAATGATATTGGAGTCTAGGAGGGGAATCAAGAAGAGATTACTAAGTGATGGTACTCTCAATTTTTGAGATTATCATGTTAAAATTTTCTAACATCTAGTTTTTACCTTTGTGAAATTTTTGGAGAGGCCTTGTTTTGACACTGATATTTGCAATGAGGTCATCGAAATCCACAAGGTTATGGTGATCTGGCAACATGCACACATGGTAAAGGTTTCTCAGTTGGGTTTATCCCACATTGGCCATGTCAGGGCATAGCTTGTTATTTTTATACATTAGTGAACACATAAGAAGTGCCAAAAAGGCAGATGCCTTTAGGCAAAAGTCTTGCCTGCACATGGAAGACAACTGAGCAAAGAATTGAGATATTTTGTGGGTGCGAGGTGACTGATCAATGACTTGGAAAATAAAGCAACAAACCAAAATGCACATGGAAGGAGTAAATAAGGTGAGTTTGAGTGGGCCTTCACGTGGCATGATTTTGTGAACTCACGAGGAAGAAGCTTGAGAAGAGAGAAAGTCCTGTGAGAAAGTGAGATGCTACCACATGCCCCAGCCATGATGTAACAGAGTGTGGTTTCCAACTCGTGAGGTAAGAAATTAGTTAGCAAATCAACCAGAAAGTTGGAGAGCCGGGTTAGTCACGAGGTCGACAGTTTGAGTGGTGATTGATCGTTAGAGGTCGCAAGCTAGGTAGTAGGTGGTCTTAGAGTCACAACACTTATGGTGCATAGCATGAAATATTGGAGAGTTGGTGAGTGGAGGTTAGTCACGAGCTCATAACAATTAATAGTAGTCAGGAAATCAACCAATGAGATGCAGGCAGAGAGTTTGCAAGATGTTGCCACGTACCTAGGCTGGAGATGAACGGTAGTTGTGAGATCGCGGGATGAAAAGGAATATTGTTCCAGGCTTGGAGAGTTAGCGACATCATGCCACATGTCTGGGGCTAGTTGTTTTAGATCTGTCAAACAACTTCATTATCAAAAGAGCTTTCCTATAGTTGTTCGATAACTTATTTTACTTGACGCAGGATTTTATTTGATGCACTAGACAAGTGGGTCCCAACAACCGATCTAACTTTTGAATAAGTTGAGGCCTCAACGTAGGAGTTATGTCATGATCAAGGCTATTTTTCTCAATTAATGGGATCACAAGATATTTACATGTGTCTTGATTTGTCGTAGGCTAAGGAAATGTAAAGCCTGATGCTCACATGTCATGGGTGGTGATATTCTATTGGTTGATTTGTGGACTCATCTGCCACATCATGGATAGTATCATGTTGAATGATTTAGAACGATTGATGCACCAACATGGGTAAGGATCAATGATCAAGAACCAAAAATGATTTCAAAAGAGGTGGTTTGATCTATTCCTTGTCACCTACATGTGAAGCAACCGCTAGGCAGGGTATGGTTGTGTTGATAGGTAAATTCATTTGTTGACTCATCACCCAAGGATCCAAATGCCATGTCAGTGCAGGTCAAGTTGCAGAGGTGTAGAAAGATCAGGTTGGTTTTTGATTCAACATAAATGTGGTCAAGACAAGCTAATAGGATAAAAAAAGGTGTGTATTTGTAGAGAATTGTGTAGTGGGATAAGATCAGGCCACCATCCCAAGAAGAATTTAGGAGTGAGGGCAATGGATTATTTTAATCTTTTGTAGTAGATAGCTTTAGGTTCAGATAGCATTAATGCCAAGGTTGATGGACAGGGTATGGTACAAGAGAAAGAGTTTTCAATTGCATATCAAATCTTATTTTCTCTATTTCCATAGATATATTGTGGCTCTATTATGCTTTCTATCGACTTTCTTTAATTGGTTAGCTGGTGGCATTCTTCCCAAGTTTTTGTTGTTGAACAGTAAGTTTTTTTTTTCTCTCAAGTGATTGGTAGCGTGTTTCAATTCTTGTTCTATAAAAGGATTTTTAGGATCACTTAGGAGAGGTTCTGAATTTTCTAGTCCTAAAGTCTCTAGCTAGAATAGATTCCAGTAGAAAGAGTCTAGGTGATTTTTTTTTAAATTTTGTAATGCATTTACAGATAAAATTTTGAGGGATTATTTGTCTTATTGTCGCAAGTTTTGAGTTTATAAGTTGTAAATGAATGTATGACTGAAGATAGAAATTGGAGAACAAGCTAATAAATTTTTTTATCCATTTCTCTCCTGTGTGTGAGTTTTATGAGTTCTAAATGAAAATAAATAAACTATTTATTTCTATTTCAATGTATTGTTATGATGTATGTGAGTTCATTTAATGCTTTGATCTTATGGTCAACTAAGTGCTTGAACTAATTTACAGATTCATGAGGTTTATGCAAGGATCTTTATAAGAAGAGTGGGTTAGGGTTGCAGTTAAGGAATATTGTAAGGCAATATTTTCTTAGATCTGAGAGCTATTTAGTGTATTTCTGTCATATTGAATTTTATGTGCTTATGACTCCAATACCCAGTGAAATTAGGCACTAATCTATGATGTGGTGTCTTACTAAGTCATGTACTATTTCAAATCACCTAACCTTTCTATACATTTGATTAAATTATATTAAACCATTTTTTTATGTTGTGTTATATAAATACCCATATCATGCTCCAATTTAGTTTAGGAACACTTAAGATTTAGCTAATCTTTAACATTCTCTTAATTCTTTTGAGTTTATTTGAGATTTATGCTATTTTTATTCATTTCACAACTTGGGTGCACAGATTGTGAGTGAATTGAAGGAATCCCCCTAGGTCTTGCAGAACCCTAAGTGTAGAAGAATAGTTTAATATCCCTGTCAGTTGGTCCAGTACTCTTAGGAAGTTTAACAATTAGAGTTGCCTTCTCTATAGAATTTGGTGAAGAGTGTACTGGTGGTTTCTTGCAGCATAAAACCATTTTGGGAACCAACAAGATGGTGACTCTGCTAGGGAATAATTACAAAATTATGGTCATTACTATTGTCCATTGTGAATTTGGATAGGGTTTTAATGTTTATCTATGATTTGAAGGTTGAGCTCATGGTTTTTGTATTTTTTGTCCATAATTTTTATCGTAACATTGGTTTTAAAGATTATTTGTGATAACCTATTTTTAGTTAATTTGAAAATTGCATAAATCCTGTGAAGATTATCAAATATTTAACAAATATTTGTTTTACCAAGTAATTGGGTGTGACTCTAAGATCTCTGCACCAGTGCCTATATATTTTAACATTTATGACAATATTTGAAGGAGTATCTCATTATGAGTAAAGCAAAGAATACCAAAGATTTCTTGAAGCAACATCCAAAAGAGAAATTGGAGGGTGAGATTCCTATGGCTCTGAGGAGAAGTTGGATGAGAGGAAATGAAGAAATCAGTAATGCTCCCATATCATGGAAATCTAAGAGTAAAAATGCAAGTAAGTCTCTTATGAAACATGTTCCTGAAAGTTCAAAAATATCTTCTAAAATTTCTGAATCAGATAGTATGGGATTTTTTGATGCATTATTTAAAACACCTATTCAAGAGGAAATACTACATCATAACAAGGAAGTAACTCAAGTTCAATATTTTGATAAGAAAAGAGGCTAGAGTAGAAGTAGAAGTCACCAAAGCACAATTGATGTACCTCCTCCTTTTGGTCTTATAGAAGAATCTCCTTATGTATCTATTCAGGAACAAGATATTATAGATCTTATTGATCTTGGTAATACTTCTGGATCTTAGATAACATTTCCAAATCTAGAGGACGTCTTTGGAGACCTAGATAACTTTATAAAGAAGATCCATGAACAAATTGAGTTGAGAAAGAAAAAGGAAAAGGAAAAGGAGACTAAGGTTATGAATGTTGTGATAGGAAGGGATATCCTAAGAAGAAAGTTGGTTTCCCTTGAAGAAATGAACTATGAAAAACCTAAACCAGTTGATAAGGGTCATGTTGTGGCATACATCCTTTAAAAGGTTGAAAAACCTAAGACCCAAATAGCTTCTCAACCAAAACAAACCCTTAAGCCTATTTTAGATAAAGAGAAACAAAAAGTATTTGGGATAAAGATCAATTAACAAAAATATCAAGGTCGCATTCCACATAGATTATCCCAAGTTCTTGCGAAGGATTTAGAAAGGGATGAGATGGAAGCTTCCATGACATAAATGAGAAAGAAAATTTGTTTTCTAAAGAAGTCTGCAAAAAATAACCCTTCTACAAGTGTAACCCCATCAAGTTTTTTGGGTTTATCTAATTCATCCCCTCAAATACAAGAGAATGTGAATGCTACAACCATTCCATTGGTCCAAAGTGTTCAGAGTGGTGGTGCTGCAGGAGTTGTAAAAATGGGAGCAGTGTCCCAAGTTGTATCTAAAATGGTAGGTCAAATACAAGGATTAAATAGAGAATATCTTGGGACAAATATTGGAGTAGGTACTAGTCGCCAAGATGTTGGAGGGAATTTCCAAAGGAGACCTATTAAACTGGATATATATAGACAACTATCTTATGATGGAATCCCAGGTTAGCCTAACTTGTTTCCAAATGAGTTGAGAGATAAGATCACAAATTTTAATGGAAATAATGCAATCATAGGTGAAGAACATCTCAGATCATGCGCTGATATGTTGAATGATTATGAGGTGGAACATGAGGATGTAGAGATGAAATTGTTTATACAATATTTGACTGAAGATGCAAGGGATTGGTATAGGGGTTTACCAAATAGTAGTATTGGTTCATGGGAAGAATTTGAGAGATGTTTTAACGAACAATATGGTGTTAAAACTAATACAAGTTTAATGTTGAATGAATTCAATATTATTAAGAAATCACCAAATGAGGCTACCACTGATTTTAACAGTTTTAGGTCATAAGATTAGAAGAAAATGTATGTCTGACAACATAGTTCTATGCATTGGATGCTAATATGACCTATTTACTCAGAGACAAAGACCCTTATACTCTGAGGGTTTCTTTTAGGATGGTCATCAATATTGAGAGCAATAGAAGAGCTTCAAGTAAGCCTGGGAGAAAGGAAGATACTAAAATTTTTAACAAAGGAAATAGGAAAGAACCAGACAATCTTGTTGGATCAAAATCAAAAGAGGATGATAAATTTGATAAAGTCTTGAGTGATTTGAAAGATTTAAAGACCAACAATATAAATAATGACAAAGGTTTTGGACAAGACAACCCTCCCTTCAACAATTTTAGTAGGCAAGCTACTAGATCACATAGTATCAAAGGTTGGTGTAAGGATTGAACCTGAGAGGGTGGCAGAAATTGATAAAGTTCCATGGACCATAAATGTTAAAGGAATACAGTCTTTCTTTGGGAAAGTGAACTTTCCGAGGAGGTTTGTGAAATTTTTTGCTGAGATCAGTAGACCAATATCCAAAATGTTGAAGAAGGGTGCAAAAATAGATTGGGAAGGAGAACCATTAAAGGATTTTCAAGAGATCAAACAAGCTATTAAGGATGCTCAAGTATTGAGAACATCTGATTATAATAAACCCATGCAAATATTTTCATTTGCATCTTACCATACCATTGCAACAATTTTTTTGCAAAAGAACTTAGAGGGTTTTGAACAACCCATTGCATTTTTTAGTAAATCATTGTAAGCTGCAGAGTTGAAATATGAAATTAGAGAAAATAAGGCCTATGTTGCAGTGAAAGATTTTAAAGCTTTCAGATGTTATCTGGTAGGAGCAATGTTTTTTTCTTATTTATCGAGTGTTGAAATAAAGGATATTTTCACTCAACATGAAGCCTTAAGAAGAAGGTGAAGATGGATAAACAGAATCCAAGAGTTTAATATTGAAATTTAGATTACTAAGTTAGTAAGATGACAAGGGTTGGCCAAAATAATGGCTCAAAGTAATTTGGATGCAAATCAAATAAGTCTCTTAGAAGAAGAGCATAGACCTTACATTTGTGATATGGATATTTGTGAATGGTATAGGGACATAGTATACTACTTACAAAAGATGCAGTGTCCATAGAATATGAGTGATAACCAGAAGAGAACATTGAAATTACAAGCTATCAAATATAGTATAGAAAATGGAAAACTTTATTGGAGAAATCTGGATGGTGTGATGATAAAATGTGTGGACCAGGATCAAGCTAATAAGTTATTGTCAGAGATACATAGTGGAGTATGTGGAGGACATTATATGGCTAAAAATACTACACATAAGATATTGAGGGCTGGGTTTTGATGGCCAACATTATTTAAAGATGCACACCTATTTATGAAAAGGTGTGATGCCTGCCAAAGATTTGCTAGAAAATTGAAGTTCTCAAGGAATTTACATTTAAGACCAGTCGATGTGCAAGCCCCTTTTCAGTAATGGGGTATTTATTTTATTGGAGAAATAGTGTGCAAATCAAGAGGTGGTCATGCTTGGATTCTAGTGGCAACTGATTACTTTATGTTGTCTGACTTTCAGTCACCCCTTTTTGGCATTATGGTCATGTCAAGTTAGTCTATTCATTCTGATTCTAGGTCTAAGTCTTTTATAGGTAGGAAATCTTTTCCAGGCTTCTCTTCCATTGCCTTTTTGTTCTAAGCCGGGTGGGATGTTTTTGAGGTCTCATTAATTGGGTAGGTTGTAGCACCCGATCTGGCAAAGATTATGATCTTTCAATTGATGATCTTTTCAGCCGATGGAATGATGTTTGGGATTCATAAGTTTCAGACATTCAAAAGAACTAAGAGAGTTTCTTTATGCAGTGGAATCAGCATTTGATCATTCAGGTCTCAACGATCCTAATGCAACAAATGACGAGCAATTTGGTTAAGAGATGCTCGAGAATGAGCTCGGTGGGATTTCAAAAATCACCTTCTCCGTGGCGGAATTCTACCTTAGTTGGTAATTTTCCGCAAAGAAGATCTTTGCCTTGTGTGGGTTTTGCCCTCCTTTGGCAATTTTCCACAAAGGAGAATTTTATACTGCGCGGGTTTCGCCCCTCTCGGGTGATTTTTCGCAAGCTTAGTCATAATAAGGTGGGCCCGATTTATTAAAAAAAGAATATCATGTTGTTGTTTTAAGAGATCAAATAAAGCATGTGCTTTAAGTTAAGTAGCC
>MU228530.1:5172139-5212016 GCA_018584345.1 Thuja plicata | reverse complement strand
TCCAACAAAATTGATCATGGATAATGCCTCATATTTCTCATCCTCAGAAATCGTTGCCTTTTGTTATGATTATGGAATTCAAATAGGACACTCTTCTGATTATTTTCCTCAAGGCAACGGACAGGCTAAGTCAAGTAACAATTATTTTGAAGAAGTTGGTGACTGATAATCAGAAGAAATGGCATAATAAAATATGTGATGCTCTATGGGCAGATAGAACTACTCCAAAAAGGGCTATAGGCATTTCACCTTTTGAGTTGGTATATGGAGTTGAAGCCAACTTTCCATTACCTTTGGAACTTGCTGCATGTAAGTTGAAAACTGCCATTGAGGATGATGTTTTTAAAGATGGTTTAGAGAAAAGAATTTTGTATTTGACCAAGTTGCAGGAGGAAAGGGAAGACATGGTTGACAGGATCACTGAACATTAGAACCAAGTCAAGAAGTTGTTTGATAAGAAAGCAAGGCCAAGAAAATTCATGAAAGGTAACATGGTGCTACTGTGGGATAAGAGGCGTGAACCTAAAGGAATGCATTCTAAGTTTCAATCTTTGTGGAAAGGTCCATTCCATATTGTACAGGTGAATCAGAATAATTATTTCAGACTGGCATATCCTTCAAGAGAGTCCCTACCATATTCCTATAATGGGCAAGATTTGAAGCTATACCAGATGCATAATTGAAGAGTAGGTAACCCCTGTGTAGTAGTTAGTTAGGTAGGTGTTCTTTTTGTGTCATAGTTTTAGCGGTTGTCTTTCGTTTTGCTGTTGTTTTCCCTTGAGTTTATTTTTGCTTTGTTTCAAGTTGCCCTGCTCTCCTCCGCTCTCCCTGTATGCATTTTCTTGTTGTTCTTTTTGGTCTAGACTCCGCAACCCAATGGATAAGGCACTTGCGAAACCAGAGTAGCTGAATTCTTCATACACTTTGCAGTACATGATCCCACAGTCAGAGCCAGCTGTTGTCTGACTTTCAGTCACCCCTTTTTGGCATTATGGTCATGTCAAGTTAGTCTGTTCATTCTGATTCTAGGTCTAAGTCTTTTATAGGTAGGAAATCTTTTCCAGGCTTCTCTTCCATTGCCTTTTTGTTATAAGCTGGGTGGGATGTTTTCGAGGTCTCATTAATTGGGTAGGTTGTAGCACCCGATCTGGCAAAGATTATGATCTTTCAATTGATGATCTTTTCATCCGATGGAATGATGTTTGGGATTCATAAGTTTCAGACATTCAAAAGAACTAAGATAGTTTCTTTATGCAGTGGAATCAACATTTGATCATTCAGGTCTCAACGATCCTAATGCAACAAACGGTGAGCAATTTGGTTAAGAGATGAGCGAGAACGAGCTCGGCGGGATTTCAGAAATCACCTTCTCCATGGCAGAATTCTACCTTAGTTGGTAATTTTCCGCAAAGAAGATCTTTGCCTTGTGCGGGTTTCGCCCTCCTTTGGCAATTTTCCACAAAGGAGAATTTTATACTGCGCGGGTTTCGCCCCTCTCGGGTGATTTTTTGCAAGCTTAGTCATAATAAGGTGGGCCCGATTTATTAAAAAAAAGAATATCATGTTGTTGTTTTAAGAGATCAAATAAAGCATGTGCTCTAAGTTAAGTAGTCCGCGCACTTAACAATGACGTGCGGAAAGATAGGTAAAGGAGAATTTCACACTTTGCGGGTTTCGCCCTCCTTTGGCGATTTTACGCAAAGATGGATTTTCATATATTGCGGGTTTTGCACCCTCTCGTACATTTTCTGTAGAGAAGTCCTTTTCCAATTTTCCGCAATGGAGAAGCAGATTTGGTATTTTCCGCCGGGCGCATTCAGTTTGGGATTTTCCGCCAATTGCATTATGGAAATTGATTTCTTGTGAAATAACGACAGA
Organism: Thuja plicata; assembly: GCA_018584345.1. Classification (NCBI taxonomy): domain Eukaryota; kingdom Viridiplantae; phylum Streptophyta; class Pinopsida; order Cupressales; family Cupressaceae; genus Thuja; species Thuja plicata. The sequence goes on along the minus strand of MU228530.1, from coordinate 5,210,138 downwards.
AACTAGGCTGCATTTTCTTTAATACATCTAAGTAAGGATGAATGTCAGTTGCGGATCATGTTAGCTACTGTTTACATGTTGGTTAAGTTTGAACATAAGCAGTTATTCGACTTCGTGGCCCAATGGATTCAGCTCGATAAAACTAGTTGGAAATGAAGAGTCTCTAATTCCATAGCTACTGTTCGAGTTCTCTGACTTGAAAATCCTTTCTCTTTGTATTCTGTCTCTTTGTATTCCAAGAAGAGGGAAGGTCATTGGCTCTTAGAAGCCTGATGTATTGTAAAATCTATAAATGCTGAAAATAATTCAGTACACAAGGTCGGAAAACTTGTTAATGAAGCAGAAGTGATTCTATTTACAGAGGCTTTGTCTCATGTTTGTTGCGTCATTTTAGTGAATCATATGCATTTTGAATAGATAGAACAATTTTATGTGAAGCTGCAGTTTTCTACTGGATTCTATTTCATGTTAGTGGTTGCAGTGAGGGTGATTCTATTTACTTTTCATGTATAATCCTTCTACTATTCATTTAGTAGTTTAGATGCATCAGAATAGAAAGTACAGTTGTATATGGAACTGTAATTCCTACTTGAATTCCATTTTATGTTAGTAGTTGCAGCATAAGCAATTCTATTTGCTATTTATGTATGATTCTGCTTCTGCTCCCCTCAATAGAATATGCATTTTAGAATAGGTAGATTAGATTCGAATATAGATTAAACCTTATCTTTGCCTGAATTGTTTGTGCCTGCAAGCAATTTGGTTAAAACTCATAAGAAGATAATCTGATGATCAAAATAAACAAATTCATTGAAGATTAAACACAATCAGGGAGCTGTACCTGTCAATTCAGAGGGCAGTGATAGAAGACTTACACTGACCCATTTGTTGGTAAACATCCTTTTATTCTTTCACCTTGGGTGTATTGAAGAGTCAGAGATTATAAATCTTAAGGAAGGACAACCTGTTAACCAACACTTTACAAAATGGGTTGAAGCAATTCCAACTATAAACGCTACAAGTAAGGTTGTCACTGATTTTCTAGTGGAACATATAATAACAAGATTTGGGTGCCCAGAGAGAATAGTCTCAGATAATGCAATGTGTTTCAAATATGAGGACTATATACAATTTTGAAACAAATATGGTATCCAAATGTCACATACATCACTTTATCATCCACAGGGAAATGTACAAGCTAAAACAAGCAACAAGAGCTTGATGAAAATCATTAAGAGGATATTGGAAAATAATAAGAAGGCTTGGGATTCAAAATTGAATTTGGCAGTTTGGGTAGATAGGGTAACAATAAAAAAGGCAATAGGGTGTGCCCCTTTTGATCTAGTGTATGGTATACATGCCCGATTACCCCAAAACAATCTGAGGATAATGTATAAATTTTTTCAAACATATGCTGATGATTTAGAGGATGAAATGTAGTTGAGGATGGAGGAATGGATGGATTTAGATGAAACTCAGAGGAAATATCATGATAAAAATACAAAGTTACAGATGCAAGTTAAGGACTTGTATGATAGGAGGGAGACTGTAAGGAATTTCCAAGTAGGTGATCTTATTCTAATGTGGAATGCCAGATTAAAAACAAAGGTTTAAAACATGGGAAGTTTGACCCAATCTGGATAGGTCCATACTTGGGTCATAAAAAGTGGGGAGAAGATTCATATTTTCTCCAAGAGATGACAGGTGGTCTTCTTGAGCTTCCAGTTCATGGGTAGTTTTTGAATCTCTACTTCTTATAAAGTGGTTTTTTCCATAAACAATGGGATATGTTTTGTACATATTTAAGGTAGTTTCCCTTTCTGTTGAGTTGTCTAGTCCATACAACTTCTTTTTTGGTTTTCTCTGTGACAGGTCTGCACACCCATAGATTTTGAGATCTTGTTATGCCTGCAAGAGGCATACATCTTGTTGGTACTCAAATCATCAGATTGGATTTCCTATGGATTTTTCCTTATCCAATGATGAGAAACCCAAGTGATTTGACAACAAACAAGGTTTTAACTTATTCCAAGTATCAACCTTCTGCAATTTTGGCTCTGCAGAACCAAGGCTGGTAGGCCTATACCCTAAAATTATCTTCCAAGTCATTAAGGGATTTTTAGAGTAGATAACTTATGATTCAAACTTCTCTATCCCAGAGTATGGAAAAGTACTATGAGATCCTTTAAAATAAGAGCAATGTATTATTAAACTGTTCAAATATAATGTTGCAAGAATTTAAAGAATGTTTGATGGATTTACGATATGAACTAAATAGAGAAGATGGATATAGTATCTCAAAACTTTAAATATTGAAACTATGACTATAATCCAATAAACAAGAAAGACTAGTGCCTTATTTAACTATGGGCAATAGAGTCAATATCATTCCAATCCTATGTTCAACCTCAGAGACAGTTTTACAAGAAAACTTATCACTTCAAAGGTGTTATGGAATGTACATGCAACATTAAACAAATTTAGATATATATCAAAAGGTTAATAATTCTTAGATGATAGACCAATTGACTGAGGCCTCAATCAACATAATTTCACCATGCAAAATGAGAAAACCAATTGAAAATATAGGCTATGAATCAAATCAGGAAGTACGCACATCAAACTGTCACTTTGACAAAGTTCTATTGGTTTATCTGAGGGAATAATTGTAAAATGATAATGAAAAAATTGCATACATGAAGAAAAAGGACTTATCTTTATTGATTATGAAAATAGTACAATAGAGTTCACATTTGCAGTTATTGATCCATCTAATCCATCTATCAAAATTATATTATATTCTATTGTCTTGTCTCTTTAGATTTTACATTATGTATATATGTATGTGTTTGAGTGGCTTTCGCACCTCTTTAGGGTGAAAAGACACAACCCTTATTACAATTTATTTTGAAAAAACAATAAACTAACTAAAAAATAACTACCTAACTTTTGGATTTGGCTTTTGTCAAAAATTAAAAAAACCTTTTGAAAAACTAATATTTCTGCTAGAGATAGGAAATTTGATTTCCCGAACTGGGTCATTTTTAGATTTTTAAAATTTGACCATTTTCAGCCTCTATCGGCATCATCTTTGTAGAAGTTTGAAATTCCTGCATTTTCTGAAGGCTTTGATTAGTTATTTCTAGTTATTTGTGTCATAAAGCTTCCTTCCTTTGATTTTTTTAGTATGGAGAAACTTTCTTCTTGATAATAGATTGGGACTTCTAAATTCTCAAAATTTAGGGTACCACCAGTGGCTCTTGCTGGGGACGTATGCTCCCTGTGAACATAGTGACATTCCAGCTATCTCTGGAGAAGGAGACCAATTATCCACACTTAATCTGATGCAAATTGAAATTGGGTGGCCCCAGGCCCTCCAAAAAGGTGAACACTTCTTCTTTCCTCTATCGAACACTTAATTCTGATCATGTAATACTTTGGATCTCCCAAATATGATGCCGCCATTCTTATGGACAACATTCATTTCTTTATTAACATGTTTTTACTTTTTTTTACCTTTAGAAAAGTCAGTAGGTGCACTGTAGTCCTTTCTAAATAGAAGATCCCCATGCATTTGATCAACCCTAAAAGTAACTAGATTAAGCTCTTCTGCTTGGATGTCTTTACGTACACAATCTTTCCTATACTCAAGATGTTGTTTCTCTTCACAAAAAGGATTTGGAGATAGCTCACAATCATGAACTTCCTTATTATCAATAATTTGATCGGATGGGATACTCTGATAATTTTCAGAACTAATCTTCAACACATTCTCCTCATTATGTATGTTTGATTCCATCTCATCTTCACAGGTTTGATACAACTTTTGCTCATAGGATGAAATAATGCATGTCTCACTTTCTGAATACACTTCCCCATATGTATTTTGAATTTCCTCATCTTCAAAATGATCATAGGCCCACTTTCTTTGTCATGATGTTGATGGACTTGATTACATAGAAAATATTCTTCAAATAATGGATTCAAAGATATAGAGAACTCAGGCATATCTCCATGAGATCTTTCATCTGAAACTTCTTCGTGTTCATATGTTGTATGCTGTTCTATTTCATCTTTGTTATTTGATTCCTAAGTTTTATCATCTTCTTCATCTAGTGTCCCCTGAGTATGTACTGATCCATCAACTTTCTTATCATGGTGCATTGAGAAAATAATTTGACCACTCTTCTAAAATTTTTTTGATATTCCATGTCTGGTAAATATGATATTCCTTCTGTACTTAGAAGATCTTCTTCCTCATCATCATGGTAATTGATATCTATTTCCATACAAATCTTACCATGTACCTATTGTTCTTCAGCTTGATTTGAATTTTCTTCCTCTATGTCATTATTCTTTTCTTTTCTTAATTCATCACATACTTGCTCAAGAAGAATTAACAGTTGAGAATCATCATATATTCCTAACTCACAAAGTTTATCCATTAATTCCCTTCCAAAAGGTCTAATATCTGAAGGTATTTTCCGATAATTCCTTATCATTCTCATGAACAAATGTATTGCAGATTCTCCTTCATATCTTTCCAAATTGAAGAATGTATCCAAAGGGGACATGTACAAGTTTTATTCCACAATTTAATTTGGATCTTCTTCCATGCTACAACTTTGGTCTTCATATCGTTCATAGCACATGTTGTCTTCTTTACCACTGACATCATGAAACATATAAAGAAATAATTTCTCAAACTGTCTCCATGATGAGATACATTGTGTGGGTAGTGATTCATATACTTGTCTGGCATTATCTTTTAACATCCTAAAAAATATCCTCATCACCTGATCCTCTGTAGAAACCTCATAATCTTCTATGAATGTATAAAATGCATCCAAGTGTTGTAGTGTCGATTCATCCCATTCTCCATGGAACTTTGGTAGAAGGTGTGAAATTTTAGGGGATAACTTATTTATGTTGGAATTATTGGAATGATGTACTGAGAGGGGAGGGGTGAATCAGTACCTCTAAAACTTTTTATGTGGTTGGCCCATTAACCTTTGTGTCATCAAATTTGTATATTCCTATCTATCTTTTCATCTTTCTATATGTATGTGAAATCATAATATAAGTTCTTTACATGTGTAAACATTCAAGAAACATTCATGAAAATAAATAACACATAACACATGATATGATATCATAGAAAACTCCTGTTAGGAAGTAAAAACTGTGGTGGGGATGTCTACCCACAAAACTTCACTATCTGCAGATAAGAAGGGAGCTGGTAAAGGCTTACAATTGATCACTTCTGATGATCTACCCTATTAAGAGTATTAGAGTGGAGACCTGTCAGGATCTACTTCATTTGAAGCTTTAGAAACACTGTTAGGTGTGCAATCTATTAAGAGATTTATCAAAGAGTTGTTAAGTCCACCTTCTACAAAAGGATTCTAGTTGTGATGCACTTGTTAGAATGCAACTACAATATAAATGTTGATATGATAGTGAATGCAATCTCTATTGTTGATAACAGATCCTGTAAAGCTTACAATGTGAATGTAATCACCTTGAGTGATTGAGTGATACCTTGTCTCTGCTCGTCGGTAGCCTTTCTGTGTTCTTGATAACTGATTTGATCTGTTTCTATTCTTTGCATGAATTATCTTCTTCTACTTAGATGCTCTCCATGGCTGCTATCATTTATCAACTGATTACAAGTCTCTTGAATTACAAATGATTGAACATCTATTTATACTAGATTCTAGCTCTATTCTTGATTCACGCTTTTCACATTAACTCTAGATCCAAGGTTTACAACTTGACCTTGATCTTTAGTTAGATATGTTTTAGATCTATTAGGATGCTTTAAAACATTCATGATTTGCTTGCTTGACCCTCAAGTAAAGCTTTAAAACAAATAAAACTCTATAAATAGAATTACAATGTTTTATCTGATGTGTATAGTCAGATCCACTTTTTGCGGCTTCTGTAACTGACTGTCAGTTCTGATGGTCGGGCTGCTCTATCAGTTCTATCAGTTTTGTGCTCCATCGGTGTCCCTTAATTGAACTATTCATCAGGTATGTATTTTCTTCTCTGTCAGTGATGTTCTCAAAACTGTATCATTGGTAATGCTTGTCATCGGTTTGACTCTTGTCAATGTTTGTCGGGCAAGTCTATACTTAGCATTTTTATGATAGACATTGTCATCTCATCGGGTATGCTTTCTGTCCGCTGGTTATGCTTATAAAATGACCTTTATCATGTTTTTCCCTTTAAGTATACTAATGGAAAAACTTAATGTCATCAATCTCCCCCTTTGACATTAGTATCAAAAACTGATATGTGCAACATACTTAGATGTATTAGTATGTACACCTATGTATACTTCTTCCTTAGTCGTGAAATGACTCCCCCTATGCATATGTCAGTAAGTGTATATTTATGTACATATATATTCTTGTTTTACATACATTATACATATCCTGATATAGTATTTTGTACATATGTATACATTCCTCCTTTTTCTACAAAAGTATATTGTACATATGTATACATTTCTCTTTTTTTGATAATGAGGGCAAAGGTACTTACAACTTTTCAAAAATGTGAGAGTGTGAGGATTTGATTTCCTCCATCATTTTCTCCCATTTCTCCTTTAAATTCTCAAGAGACATATTCTCAAGTGATATCCTCACATGCATTTCATATATGTTGTCTACCACAGACATCTCTGGGGTTGAGATCAGATTTCTTGCATCTGTAATATGTTGTTGTAGAGTGGTGAGGTTTGGAAATATGTGAGCTTGTAGCTCTATAACCTCATTTTTGGATTGTGTCTCTGCATCCCATATCTCTTGTCTCAATCTATTTACCTCTGTGATCTTTTCATGATGCAGCTTTATTGTGTTTGCATTAGAGGTTAAACTTAGTGCACTAGCTGTCAGATCTGAATCCAGTTGGGACAGATTTTCACTATTTTCTTTTGTGAAATTTTCTAGTGTGCACAATTTCTAAACTAAGGTAACAACTTCAGCAATCATAGGTTCTAATTGACTTTCTATTTTAGAAAGCTTTACTTTGTTCTCTTCCACTTCTTGGCATATATTCTCAACTAGTTTGTGTTGATACTTCATCTCTACTTGTTCTTCCATTGCCTTCTCTGCATCTACATTTTGATTTGTGATGGCATTGGTAAGAATTTCTATTTGTTCCATGACTGATATGTAATTTTCTATTTTGATATCTTTTATGCCCTGCATCCCCGTCCCTACATTTTGTGTGCAAAATGTTGGGTCCCCCTTTTTCTTTTGTTTGTTTTTGCTTGCGGCTTTGCCTTGTCTTTTTCCTTTTGTTTTCTTTCTCTGGGGTTTTCTTCCCCATTGTGTTTTGTTTGTTTGGTTTTCTATCTCTGGGACTCTGGTCCTGAAGGTCATTCTTCATCGGGAGCCAAACCCCAGACTTCGGGATTCTTTGCCACGATGTCCGAAAGGTTATCGTCGCAAGGAATCCCCGGGCCCGGGATCCGGAGGTTTGCTTGTCTAGAGATTTCCAGAAGGAGGTGGATTGCCCTTTTTACTGTGGGTATAAATAGAAATTATCTGTCACTTTCACATTTACCGCGATTAAAAATTTCGAGCACTTAGAGCGATTTTAGAGCGATTACAGAGCGATTTGCAGAGAGTTAGCTATAATCAGTGCTTAACACTTCCAATCATTATCAGGCGATTGTGAGTGCTCCATGGTGGCAGTTGTGACCGTTTGACGAGCTGAAGCTATTGTAGAACACTCGTGGTAACCCCTTCCTTTCCTCCACCCTTTGGCATTCTCAGGTTGGTGTTTCTGTTCCCGCCTTTTTGTTTTCTTCTGGGTTGTTTGGTGTCTCTTTTGTCTTGCTTTTGTTTGTCATCTTTCTGTTGGTCTGTCTTCTGTTTTTTGGTTTTGCCGCCTGTTAGTGGGTCAGCTCTGCCAGAGGGTCATCCACCCTCTACGCAGAAGTGGTTGATTTGTCGATTATGTAGATAAATGTGTATACTCTGCCTTGCTTGGTTTCTTGCAGATGTCATTCTGTGTTGTGTATATTTGTGTATTTTTGTGTATATTTGGTGTATATCCCTCCATTCCCATGTATATACCCCTCAACCTTCATGTATATCCTTCCGGGTGGCTTGACAAGGTGGTCGAGTCACTTGTGTTGTTGGTTTTCTGCCCATAAACTCATTTTGGGGCAGAAAACCACCTGTTTGAAACTCGGCTCTCAGCTGGTCTCAAACAAGCAGTTTTCTCTCTCTTCCATAAAACCAGTCAGACCCTCATTTATTTCCCATGCACACAACCAATTCCAGCCAAGTGACCTTCACTTTTCATGCGTTCGGACAGTTGGCTCCGCCGTCATCGCCATAACTTCCATTTAATACCTACGCACGTGGTGCCCACGTGGGCTTCATGACCTGCCTATTTACATGTCCTCAGCAACGGTTACCTCTACGGGCTTTGGGTGTCCTACCATCGATTCATCCCGTGTCTTTACCAAGTGTGATAAAATCCCCAGACCTGGATGTTTAATGAAATTCTTAAGTTTGTGATGCGCTTGCTTTTTGGCTATTTTTGAATGAAACTAAATTTTTAGGTAAAGCCAGCATCACGGTGGTAAGATCTCCGGACCCTGAAATATTTATTTGATCAATACGTTCTAACGGTCACTTTGCCTTGCAGATTTCCAGAGTTCATTTCCCAAACATGTCTAAAGCATCCACATCCTCTCCACTTGGAAGTCCAGAGCTACCTTCCACGACAGCCACCAGGGCGACAGTAAAATCTAAAATGGAGAAGGCCTTGGAGAAGATGCCCCTGACTATGAAGTTTGTGCAAGACAACATCATAATGGTCTCAAAGATCGAGTCCAAAGTCAAACTTATCACCGACACCAGCGTCGGAACATAGCCAGAGATGCAGGCCTTGGTAAAAATAATGTATATCCAGTGACAGGCTGGAGATCAGCTAGCAATCAACGTCAGGGACTCTGAAATACTCAAGGCAGCTTGTTTCCTGTGCTCCGTACAATCTTCAGAGCTTATCTTAACACTGGCCACCAATTACAACTCTTCTATTAAGGTTTTTATGCTTGCAGCAGAACCAACAGGATACCCTACTCCTCTGGTATCCCTCAGCCCAGACACATTCCGGGTAGGTCTGGGAATCCCACAATTTGCCAAGGCCTTAGTGGTTACAAGGACCAATGCCTTGGCCCAATTCACACAGCTGGAGGATGCGGCCCGGGTGTACATGAATACCCATTGGCTGAAGGTCCCAAAGAGGGACCCTAAAAGGATGAAGATAGAAATTCCCCGCTCTGAGTTTAAAGAGAGCACTCAGATGGGAATGATAGCATTGGCCTGAGTCTTTGGGCAGCCCTCCGCCCAAGAGTTTGCTAAATGGATGTATTACTTCCTCCTCGGCATCTCCACCAAGGGAGGATACTTGGACTGGGCAGCAATAATTTCCAACCATGTCGACTCCCAGTTCCTTCAACTGGATAGGAAGAAGAAATTCTACATGAGTTCTTATGTTTTCTGGGCCCTAGCGCAGCAGAGGCCCCACGCCCATGGCCTACTTATATACGGCATGCTCGGGATTAGCCCAGGACAAAAGGCACCCCGGGACCATTTCCCACAAGTTCAGTGGGAGGCCAGCTTTCCCAATTTTTGCCGGGTAAATGATGTGTTCATTTATTATCATCTGCTCACACCCACCCGGGACACTGGATACTGCCTATCCTCAGAGGTGATGAATTTGGTCCATAGTTATGGACATTATTACATCTAGTTCCAACAACACACTTACATTAGTGTCACCGGCTTCTCCGGGAAACCCTACTTGTTGCCCAAACACTGTGGGGACAAGATCATGCTCTTGGAATACTACAGGCAAATAATGGAGGTGCATGCCCTCTTTGCCTTGAAAAAGATACCTAACATTCTGTTCCCAATCACCTGCGGGAACTACACACGCATCCTGGCCACCACAAAAGAGGTGGATAATGAACTGAAAAGTTATAACTTAAGAGAATTTTACTTAGCGCGGAAAAAATTTGATACGCATGGAAAGATAGCAACGACACTGCCCCGGGCTTCAGAGCCCCATCACATCCATATGGAGGATTTATGGGCAGATTTCCAAGATAATGTGGAGGTGCGGAGCAGGCACTATGTCAGAATGATGGCCGACATGATGCAAAATTTGAAGCTCCGGAGGTTCCCGACGGACTTCTCAGACACCGCCCCCACCATCGATCCCTAGTACAAGGCAAAGGGGATCGATAAAAGGACTCTTCAACTAGTAAACTAGGACACCCAGGAAGGGCCCACAATTGAGGACTTCACTCGAGAGGTGGTCGAGCGAAGTCACACCTATTTCAAGAAGGTGTGCCCCGGAAGTACCCACTGAGCAGCACAGCCGGCACCAAAATTAACTCCGGGGGCTGGGACTTCTTCGCAGAGAATGAATAAGGGAAAAGAGATAGATACGACCCCTTCTTCGCAAGAAATCACCATCAAAGAATAGATCAAATAATCAGTGGCAGCCTCCTAGCAGATGAGGGAGAAATTAATAACATGGCTACCCACTCCACCACTCATGGCCGGACCAATTCGCCCTTCTTCCTCCCCGTCGCTGGCAGCCTTAATGGTGAAGGCAACGGGGGTGGATCCCATGGAAGTGGCAGCAATAAGAGATGCGAGGCCACCTTTGGTTACCTGGAGAAAGAAAAGGCTTAACAAAAAGCCTAAGGCAAAGTTGGGGTTGAGAACATCCCAAGCCCAACAAGTAGAAATCCTCTCTTCCAGTTCCTCAGAGCCGGAGAAGGAAATAGAACCTGCTGAAGTCCCGGCCAATCCCCCTCCACAAGAGGAATTTGATGATGTTTTTGCAGCTGACAAGTTCAGAAACTTGCAGGGGGACAACAAACAAGCAGGGACAGAAGTCCCGAAGGAAGAACCAGAAGCTGCAGAGAAAGAGGCTCTTGGGCAAGAGCCTGCACAGGAACAAGAAAAGCAGGTAGAAGAGAAAGAGCCAAAGCTGGAGACTGCCTCTGGGGCTCAAGCGATGCAGGGTCTGGGAGTGGACCAACAAAGACAAGGTGAACAAATGGCATCTGCTGGGGGAATTGGACCTTCGGGAATAACCATAACCCCAGCTGCCACGTTCCATGGGCCACTCCCAGGAGCAACCTTTGGGCAGGTGATTACCGCGGCCCAAACTCTACATCTCAACCCAACACCTTCCCTACTGCCAAAATATGTACCAACAGAGGAAGAAGCCCCAACAATAGAAGAAGAACAATAGGAAGAGCAACATGAAGAAGAAATCCCCAAGGAAGCATACCAAAGTCCAGACGAAGTAATAGATATAGAGGACAAGGCTGAGGAGATGGAGGTTGATTAAGAAAATGTTGCTACAGAAGAAGTAGATGCAGGGAAAGGGATGGATGAGGTCCACGCCACTGAGGAGCAGTAGCCGCAGGGCACCGGGGAAGAACCCAGGGAATAGATTCTGGCAGGAAGGCCACCCCTACCACCTCAGTGGCTAATAGAGAGAAGGAAAAGAAAATCTCCTCAAACTCCCATGGCTCCTCTCTCCCTGGCTGAAATGATGGCCCAAGTCTAGGCCCCGCCGAAGGCCAAGAAAGCCCAGACAGTTCATACTCTTTGAACTAGGCTGGGCGGAGAAATAGTTGTCATTATGGCAACACCTCCCCCAGGCGCTGATGAAGAAACCACAAAACCCAAAGATTATAACATTGCAGAGGTATCGATGGGTAAAAGAGGAAAGCAGGGCGAGGTGGACTTGCTGAAGGAGGCAGCTAGGGCAGTAGAAGCCCATTATGAGAAAGAAGCCCAGAGGCTCAAAGTAGAAAAGGCAAAAAATGCAAACCTGGTTGCTCACTGAGCTAGCTTGACCTATCAATGCCGCTCCTCTGGAGGCTTCCACCTCTAAAGATCTACCATAGAGTGACATAGATTCCCTGTGAATAATGAAGAAGAAGGCCCAGGCAGTGGACGAGTGGGTCGCCCTGCAGATAGGAAACACCCGACGTTTCCTAGTATCCACCCTCCCAGATTTGTATACGGCCCAGCAGGTTGTACACCAGGTAGAAATTCTTATTGAACTATGGGAGGGTGATATCAAGAATTATCAAGCATGGAAGGTGGATCTTGAGGAACTCCTTAGCATGGGAGAGGAAATGATTTTTGAATCTGGAATTCTGGGGGATGAATCATTTGATTTTTTGAGGACCCAGCACTCCAGATTTGACCTCACATTGGAGGTAATCAAGCAACTGGTAGGGTCTCTGCAAGATAAAATCAATGCAGTAAAATATTCTTTCAATTTATATAAGTCTTTTGTAATAAATACTTCTGGGGCCAACCCCCTCAGCACAGATACATGTACCCCAGAAGATTCAGTTTTTGGGAGTTTTGATGAAATAATGAAGTCCCAGTATCAATCTCCAGAGGGGATAGATGGGGCCCAAATGAAAAAATTAACTTGCATGGTACTTAGTGGCCATGACACAGAAAAAATGGCTGATGAGTTTGAAGAGAATGTTCCAGACCTGCGGGAATAGATTGAAGTGGCTAAGTACTGAAGGGCCAGCTTAAAAGATATTGATGAGGATGGCATTTCTCGCCTCCTCCAGGCTTTCAATGATAATAAGAAACCTTGAGCTTTCTCTAGGGGCCAGGGAAAAATCAAGGTGTTGGGTATTCTTTATTCTTTTGGGGACGTAAGTTCCCGGATCCAAAATTCTATATTCTTTCAAGTGATCCGTGTCTCAGTCCCCGAGGCTGATCGGTCACTTTAAGAAGCGGTTAATAAAGGCTGTCAGAAGGTGGTTGGCTACATCAAGGGAGTGTCGACTCAACCGATGGTTTTATGACAGTATGGTCTTCTCAAGGTGCCACTCAGAGGTACACCTAGCGTATTGGAGGTAGGGTGCTGCATTTCCCATTTATGAGGCATGTAGCCTCAATCTCCAAGGGACCTACTTTCTTCCTTCTCCTTCCTGGCTCTCTTCTCAAAGCTGATTGCTTCGCTATATATTCTTGTCTCATTCTTCTGACATGACAGACCTATTCCGTCTCAAGGTCTTTTGTAGGGTGGCGTAGGTAGTACCGGCCCCTAGATATTGTATTTTATTAGAACATGATGTAAAATAGGGTTAGGGTTAGAGGAAAATTGTATAAATAGCCAGACCAGCCCATTTCCAAGGAGCAGAAAAATTGATGATTTTGTTGTCCATAGTAATAGAAAATTGATTTCTCATTTTAAGTTGTAGAGCTCAATGCTCCATTGTTCTATTTTCAATAGTTAGACGCTCCCCTGGAGCCACCATTGTACCATGCACCAGTGCTTGCTTGAAGAGACATTAATGAAGAAGGAAAAATTCTATGCAATGATGTTGTTGGCATTCCTGCTTCTGAGTTAATGGTATTTTATGTTTTATGTTCTTTATGTCTCCTACTTTGATATGTTAAAATAGATCAATGAATTTCTTACCCTCGCTACTGATAAAATACTAGCTGATGGTTGCGTATTTCTTCAGTATTTAGTGTAGTATGTCAGAGTATTATTGATGTTCCAGATGTTTAAACATGACTATAGTTAGATGAAGTGTTTCTAACCCTGCAGGATCTTTTTCATTTTATTTACTGAGTGTAGAATGCTAGGGGAAAACCTTACCTTATTGAATCTCCAGAGAAAATGAGTTGAAAAAACCAGCTATCCCCCTCAAAAATAGTCACCTCTCCCAACCGAGCTCCACACCATCGTGACCTAACACCCAGGTGCTTGAAAGCCCAGGGAATCTATTTTCCCCAGACTACCTTTACAGGCGGAGTTGGCCGGTACCTCCAGTACCTAGTGACAACTTATGACTGTTGGCGGACCTGGTTAGCAAAACCTCGTCAACAGAAACTGGCACTAGAAGGAGGGCATGAACTCATCCCCCTCCCGAGATTTTGATTTTACACCTCCAGAGGGTTCCCGAGTTATAGTTTTAAGAGGCAAGCCTTTAGTGGGATTGGGTCCTTTTCCCCAGTGAAATTTGAAAGAATCCTTAGGTCTGCCCCAAATTTTGGAAGGTTTGTCGAACTCGAGCCTCCTGCTCGAAAGAAATGAACCTTGAAAGTCACACCAACCACTATTGTCTAGGGGTCTAGCATACCTTAGAATACCCAAACTTCCCAGGCAATCCCAGGAACCAGTCCCCAAACTACCCAAAATCTAGTTCCCCCAATGGTCGCGTACTTCAAAAACACCGGGTCCCCAATGGGAACTTTTTTGGGCGCAATCAACGACTTACCCTCTCACCCGGAAAAGATCTATCCACTATATGAGAACTTAGGCTCATGGACCACAGAAGAGCATTTACAGGCATATAAGGATGCCATGAACCGACACCAGATCCAGCATGAAGATGTTGTGACTCAGATGTTTCCCTTATCTTTAGGGCAAGGCAAATTGAACTAGTACCTTAACCTTCCTACCAACTCCATAAACAGTTGGCAGGACATGGAGGATGGCTTCCTGGTTGCCTTTCGTGTGCATGTGGACCCAGCCTAGTCCCATAGCCAGTTCATCTCCATCAAGAAGGAACCCAATGAACCTCTTGTAGCATTTAACCATAGATTCCAGTGCACTCTGAAGTGATGCACGAGCCCTTTTATTCCATCCCCAGAAGTAACCATACAAACCTACCTTAACCCGGTGGACCCTTTCATTGCCACTCTCCTTTGGAGAACAATCGCCGCGGGCAACTAGGACACTTTGGCAAAATTTTACAACCTAGCTTTAGAATTTTCCTGTGGTCTCAACATGATCCCCGATGGAACAGTGTACACTAGCGGATATAACCCCAATCTAGCGATGGGTGCCCCCTCGATGGTGATGAATCCTCCGCCACCCCTAATAGACCGGCAAGCCTGGTGCATTTACCCAACACAGACCCAGACAGTGCCAGGTCTAGAAACTTTCCCTTGGAATCAGCTGCAACAGGCACAACAGTCTCAGACACAATCATCCAGAGTGCCCTTCTTTCAGTCATCCACGACTGGAGGATTACCGCCCTTGACTCCAGCCAATACTGCTGCCTTCTCGGGAAACCAACAACAACAACCATCATATTGTGACACCAATACTCAGTTGGCTGCCGAGGTCAAATCCCTCCAGCGAATGTTGTCTACCTTGACAGTGGACATGGGCCAACTGAAGGCGGGGTCCTACGCACCCCAGAGTTCAAACTCCCAGAGGGGAAACATTTTCTCTAGCCAACAAAACAACAATGTCGGAGGAAGAAACTTCAACAATGGGTCTAGGCCCAATCAATAGCAATGGAATAATAATGCAAACACCAGAGGCCCACCTCCGAGCCAAAATGCCAATGAAAATGGTACTAGACCATCACATTTCATACCAGTTGCAGACTTCCAGCCCATGACTAATTGGTGTAGATTGTAGGACACAGGTTCACACAACGAGGTGAATTGTGCCACCTTGGAAAAGGTCATCATGATATTCCAGCTAGAAAGGTAGCAGTCGCATGATACCACCCCTCCAGAGCCTCCTGTCCAAGAGCAAACCCACAGTGCCTTTACTTGTGACACTATCTTCTTCAGAACTTCTGGGGAAGATGAGGAAGAATCTGAACTGCAGGGATTCTTTGATGAATCTATCTAGCCCTTCGAGGCCAATACCTTTACTAACCTGCGGACTTCATATCATACTCAGAGTCAGGTTGGTAAAGGACCAGCTTATACACCCACACCTCCTATCAAAGATACTCTCCCTCCCCAGAATAACATGACTGACTGACCCGTTCCTCCAAAAGGTCCTAGCTCTAATCAAGCGAAAGATCTAGCTGAGGAAAATCACCAGTTCCTAGGAGGAAGATTCGACATTATGAAGGTGTTAGAATAGACCACCACCTCCATGACCTTAATGGAGGTTTTGCTTAACTATCCTGAATAGAAAAAGTCTCTTCTGAAGCTCTTGGGAAACCTGGAAGCCGTCAGCCACCCGCCCAAGACCGTCTCATTCGAAGATGCTAACGCGGCCATCTTCCAGGGAAACAATGAGGATCCCCCTTTCCTACAAGGCCTGAATATCCAAGGCAAAAACATACACAATTTCCTAGTAGACTCTGGAGCTTTGTGTAACATCATGCCCTTGTCCATTTATCAGAAGCTCAGATTTCATCCCACCCCATCTAATGGTGCGGTGATCCAACTGGATAAGACTACTATAAAAATGGTGGGAGAATTGAAGAATGTCCAGATACAGCTTATCCAGGACCCTAAGATAGCCAGCATAATTGACATCCAAGTGGTGGACATCCCAGAAACTTACGGGATGTTATTGAGTCGGAATTGGTCTAAGTCCTTGAATGGATACTTTTTGACCGACTTCACCCATTTATGGCTTCCATGGGAAGGAGAATCAAATAAGATCCAGGTCGGAAGTGAACCCCAGATGAAATAGGCCCTTACCAAGGTTGGAAGGGTCGATGAGGTCTTTTTCTCTGAAACTTCTCTGGGGGTGTACCAACCCTTTGAAATCCTAACATTCGATTTCATCCCCAGAGAGGATCCCGCAGTGTTGCAAAGATCCCAGGACCTAGAAGAAAAGATGAGAGTTGAGATTGACTCTCAAGGCACCACAGCAACCCTTACCACACTCCTATCTGGCACTTGGTGTTGAGTACACTATCAGAAACATTCAGAGCTTGAGTGTGAACCTTGCCTTTCGATCGCTAACCAGCACCTCGATACCTTCCAGAATAAACAACATATAAATGATTCCACGGGGCCCAATGTTCCTTCGGGATGCACTCCTTTGGTGCCATCTCCCTGGGAATCCTAGATCCAAACACCTCTGGAGGTAAATTCTACATTCACGCCAGTGGTTCGGGAGGGAGCCGCTCCCAAATCTCCTAGCAACAATCTGAAGACTACTCCCCTTCCCCAACCCCAGATTATGAACAATGACTTACGGACCCTCAAGTTTGATGGGTCCCGATCCAAACAAGGCTGCGGGGCCGAGGTAGAACTAATCAACCCACAAGGGAATTCCTTCCTTGCGTCCTACAGACTGCAATTTAACTATATAAATAATGTCATAGAGTACGAGGCTTTGGTCCTTGGACTCTTATTTGCGTTAAGAAAAGGCGTCACCCGCCTCCGGGCTCTGGGTGATTCAGATTTGGTTGTTAAACAAGTCCGGAGTCAATACACATGTCACAAAAAAAGGCTGGCCACTTACCGCAACTGGGCTTGGAGCCTTATCGAAGATTTTGATGCCTTCGGCATTGACCTCATTCCCCGGTGACAGAACTATGTCCCGGATGCCCTCGCCATTTCTGCCAGCACACTTGAGCCAATGGCCGGCTCGCGACTCCGAAGATTTTTAGTTGAGATGGTCCCTACCGCATCTATTGCGAATAATGTCACCCACTTTCAGGTTTTTGACGACGATCAGCATATCTTGGCCTTCATGGCGAATGTTGGCATCTTTGAAAATCAGATAGTGGAAGAAAGAGACCATGACGATACTAGGTAGGGTGACGAAGATGATGGGATCATGGACCTACCTACTAACACCATCCCGAAGGGGATGGTCATGCTGGAATGAATCTTTCACTCGAACCCTCAAGCCTGGGAGAAGGTGTCATCCCCCTCTGAGGGAAGAAAGTTTGAAAAGGTTAACATTGGCCAGCCCGGTGAGGAAAAGATCATTCACATTAGTACCTCCTGTTCCCCTGAGAAAAAGGAGAAGATTCTTGTGGTTCTCTGAGAATACATCGACGTAATTTCCTGGGGTTATGAAGACTTGAAAACATATGACACATCCATCATGACCAATACTATTCCCTTGAAACCTGATGCTAAGCCCTTTCGGCAAAAGCAAAGACCGGTCAACCCCCTGATAGAGCCCCTGATTTGTCAGGAGGTAGAAAAACTGCTGTCGGCCCAGATAATCTTCCCAATCCGGCACACTATGTGGGTTGCCAACCTAGTCCCTGTAAGGAAGAAGAATGGTGAGATCCGCCTTTGCGTGGATTTTTGAGACTTGAACAAGGCCTCCAAGAAAGATAATCACCCTCTCCCTTCGTTGGATGAGGTGTTGCAGATAGTGAATGGATCCCAGATGATGTCCTTCTTAGATGGGTATTCTGGATATAATCAGGTCATGGTTAAGTATGAAGACAGAGAGAAAACACCGTTTACCACAAAATGGGAAATGTTTGCATACAGGAGAATGCCCTTTGGTCTGATCAATGTAGGGGCTAGGTTTCAAAAGACCATGGACATTGCATTCGAGGGCCTTGTGAATCAGTGTATAATCATCTATATGGATGATTTGACCATCTTCTCCCAGGATAGGCGTGACCATTCCGCCCATCTCACTCAGATCTGTGAGAGATGTCGCCGGGATGGAATATCCCTCAACCCTAAGAAATACATATTCGAGGTCACCGAAGGGAATTTTCTTGGGCATATCTTCTCCAAGAAGGGCATATCCATAGACCCCGACAGAGTAGAAGTATTGCTAAACTTACAAATGCCTAGCAGCAAGAAAGAGATGCGATCCTTCTTTGGAAAGATTAACTTTGTCCGGCGGTTCATCACCAAATTTGTAGAAATTGTCAAACCACTCAATGAAATGATGAAGAAGGATACCAAGATCGAGTGGAGTCCTAAAGCAAAGCGCACGTTCGCCCAGATCAAACAGACAATAATGGAAGCACCTATCCTGGCTAGTCTGTACTATTCCCTTCTATTTTACATTTACTCCTTTGCTTCACCGCATTCTGTCATGTTGAAGGGGAAGAACGACCAATAGCTTTCATGAGCTCCCCCTTCAAGAGTGCCGAAGTCTGATTATCATCACTAGAAAAGCAGGCCTTTGCTCTAGTTCGCACCGTGAAGAAATTCTGGCACTATATTCTCCAGAGCAAAGTACATGCTATCATTCCAGACCAGGCCGCCAAGTCTCTGTTGATGTAGAGCGAATTGGGAGAGAGATGGGGGAAATGGATGGCCATCCTCCAGGAGTATGACTTAGAAATGCAGCCCATAAAGATAGTCTGGGGCTAGGGACTAAGTCGAGCGATGGCAGAAGAGACTCCCCACATAGAATGTCAAACTTACATAGTGGAGTCCATTACCCAAGACCCGTGGTATACCGATTTGGTATATTTGCTACTGAATAATAAATGTCTGGAGGGATTACCTCCCCACAAACGCCACGCCTTGTGGATGAAAAGTGCCCACTTTATGATCAAAAACTCCATGCTCTACCGCAGAAACTATGAGGGGGTGTACCTCCGGTACATCGACAAAGACCAAGCTGTGAGAGTGATTAATGAATTCCATGGGCAGTTTGGAACTGGGGATGGCTCAACCGATGCCACTGCCCATCAGATCCTTTGGTCCAGCTACTATTGGCCCTGTATATTCAAAGATTTTTATGCTCATGTAAGGAAATGTCATACTTGCCAAACCGCGGTGCATCATGAGCGTAACACAACTATGCCTTTACAACCAGTCTTTGAGGCTAGGCCCTTCTCCCAGTGGGCACTTGACTTCATTGGAGAAATCAACCCCAATTCATCTACCAATCACTAATACATACTCACTGCTACTGATTACTGCACTCGATGGTCTGAGGCTATACCTTGCAAAAATAACACGACAGACATAGTTATCGAGTTCCTAGAAGAAAACATCGTCACACGGTTTGGAATGCCCTTTGCTTTGGTGTGTGACAATGGTTCGGCATTTTCTTCGGCATAGTTACTCGAATGGACCTACAATCGGAGGATCACTTTGAAGTTTTCCAGCAACTATTATCCCCAGGGGAACAGCGTTGTTGAATCAACAAATAAAAACCTACTTGAAGTGATCAAACACCTGCTAGAACAGAATCCCCGGGATTGGCATCAAAAGTTAAAATTTGCCCTCTGGGCGGATCACATTTGTGTCAAGGCCGCCTTGGGAACATCCCCATTCCATCTGGTTTATGGTCAAAACCCGGTATTCCCAGTTAACTTATAGATCCCCATTTTATAGTTTATGCAGGAATTTAGCAACAGGGACAACATCGTGGAGGTTTGGCTCTTAAATCTAGTGCAAATGGAAGAACAGTGAGACGCAGCCCTTGAACATTTTGCGCATCATCAAGTAGTGGTAAAACGATGGTTTGACAAAAGAGCCCAATACAAGGCTTTTCAGATTTTGGATCTGGTCCTGTTGTGGGATAAGGCCCGAGAGAAGAAAGGAAAGCATACCAAGTTCCAATGGCTCTGGCTCGGACCATATCTAATCTCAGCAATTTATGGGGCAAATACTTACTGCCTTAACACCCTGACTGGTGAAACTATCTCATTGCTCGTTAATAGACATTTTCTCAAATAGTACTTCGAATAAGGTAAGTTTTACCAAAGTTGTGTTATATGTAAAGCCTCCCGCTTGTAAATATTTCTTCCGGGTGCCTCACTATGAGGTACCCTGTCTTGTAAATAGGCTTGTTGGCTATCCTCTGGGGTAGTCCTCTTTTGTTGTTTTTGTTTTCATTTTTGGTTTTCTTCTGGTCCTGGTGTTTTGTTCTGTCTTGTAGGAATTGGAATGCTTTGCATGAACTCTAGTTTCTGGTACAATGTTTTCAGTATGGTGAACTTTGGAATCTGTCTTTAGCATTGTGGAATCGGCCCGGTCTCTGGGGTTATTTCATAGGATGTGGAATATTTTGAGAAATCTCCATCGGGTGTTGTCTCCAGGACTCTGGCAATCAGTGAACACAAGTAATATAAGGAATAAGTAATCAGACACGCCGAGGGTAGATCGATTGCACTAATTGGTTGACCCAGGTCTGAAACTTTAACGAATTCTTTCTGGGTCCAGAGTTTTATCTCCTCTTCAAATATCTAAGTATAAGTGGACAGGTGAAAGAAGTACCACCATTAAAATTAGGTAAGCTTAAGCTTAATGGTGAAAGAAGTACCGCCTTCCCACCTAGAAGTAAGAAAAATAAAAAGAAAGAGGAAAGCGGGATAAAACTCCGGCCTCCAGGAGAAACGAGCAAATTGATGACTGGTTCGATGTAATTAGTGCCTCTTCTCTACTCCTCCCAAAGGTCATCGGCTTGATTTCCTCCCAAAGCACACACGACACCACTGATGAAAGACTACAGACTAATTCCCGTGTGGTTGGATTCTCTCAAATATGTTGCTCTCCGCCTGTCAGATGCCTTGGAAGGTGGCTTGTTCCAGTTTTGCTAACCAGAGATTCTATAGTTCTCAAATGCGCTAAGGCATTTGTCCCAGATAGTTGCCATTTGTTATGCCCTGCATTCCCGTCCCTACATCTTGTGTGCAAAATGTTGGGTCCCCCTTTTTCTTTTGTTTGTTTTTTCTTGCAGCTTTGCCTTGTCTTTTTCCTTTTTTTTTCTTTCTCTGGGGTTTTCTTCCCCGTTGTGTTTTGTTTGTTTGGTTTTCTGTCTCTAGGACTCCGGTCCCGGAGGTCATTCTTCGTCAAGAGCCAGACTCCAGACTCTGGGATTCTTCACCATGATGTATGAAAGGTTATTGTCGCAAGGAATCCCTGGGCCTGGGATCTGGAGGTTTGTTTGTCCAGAGATTGCTGGAAGGAGGTGGATTACCCTTTTTACCACGGGTATAAATAGAACTTATTTGTCACTTTCACATTTACCGCGAATAAAACTTTTGAGCACTCAGAGCGATTTTAGAGCGATTATAAAGTGATTTGCAGAGAGTTAGCTATAATCAGTGCTTAACACTTCCAGTCATTATCAGGCAATTGTGAGTGCTCCGTGGTGGCGGCTGTGAAAGTTTGACGAGCTGAAGCTATTGCAGAACACTCGTGGTAACCCCTTCCTTTCCTCCACCCTTTGACATTCTCAGGTTGGTGTTTCTGTTCCCACCTTTTTGTTTTCTTTTGGGTTGTTTGGTGTCTCTTTTGTCTTGCTTTCATTTGTCATCTTTCTGTTGGTCTGTCTTCTATTTTCTAGTTTTGCCACCCGTTGGTGGGTCGGCTCTACCAGAGGGTCGTCCTCCCTCTACATAGAAGTGTTCGGTTTGTAGATTATGTAGATAAATGTGTATACTCTGCCTTCCCTAGTTTCCTGCAGATGTCATTTTGCATTGTGTATATTTATGTATATTTGTGTATTTTTGTATATATTTGGTGTATATCCCTCCATTCCTATGTATATACCCCTTGGCCTTCATGTATATCCTTCTAGGTGGCTTGACAAGGTGGTTGAGTCACCTGTGTTGCTGGTTTTCCGCCCATAAACTCATTTTGGGGTAGAAAACCACCTGTTTGAAACTCAGCTCTCGGCCGGTCTCAAATAGGCAGTTTTATCTCTCTTCCATAAAACTAGTCAGAACCTCATTTATTTCCCATGCACACAATCAATTCCAGCTAAGTGGCCTTCACTTTTCACGCGTTCAGACAGTTGGCTCCGCTGTCATTGCCATAACTTCCATTTAATACCTACGCACATGGCGCCCATGTGAGCTTGATGACCTACCTTTTTACACATCCTCACCAACAGTTACCTCTCCGGGCTCCAGGTGTCCTAGCATCGATCCATCCAGTGTCTTTACCAAGTGTGATAAAATCCCCGGACCTGGATTTTTGATGAAATTCTTAAGTTTGTGATGTGCTTTCTTTTCGACTATTTTTGAATGAAACTAACTTTTCAGGAAAATCCAGCATCACGGTGGTAAGATCTCCAGACCCCAAAATATTTATTTGATTAATATGTTCTGACGGTCGCTTTGCCTTGCAGGTTTTTGGAGTTCATTTCTCAAACATGTTTTAAGCATCCGCATCCTCTCCACCCAGAAGTCCAGAGCTACCTTCCGCGGCAGCCACCAGGGTGGCAGTAAAATCCAAAATGGAGAAGGCCTTGGAGAAGATGCCCCTGACTATGAATTTTGTGCAAGACAACATCATAATGGGCTCAAAGATCGAGTCCAAAGTCAAACTTATCACCGACACCAGCGTCAAAACATGGCCAGAGATGCAGGCCTTGGTAAAAATAATGTATATCTAGTGACAGGCTGGAGATCAGCTAGTAATCAACGTCAGGGACTCTAGAATCCTTAATGTGGCTTATTTCCCATGCTTCGTGCAATCTCTGGAGCTTATCTTAACACTGGCCACCAATTACAACTCTTCTATTCAGGTTGTTATGCTCGCAGCCACAGAACCAATAGGATACCCTACTCCTCTGGTATCCCTCGACCTAGACACATTCTGGTTGGGTCTGGGAATCCTACAATTTGCCAAGGCTTCAGTGGTTACAAGGACCGATGTCTTGGCCCAATTCACACAGCTGGAGGATGCGGCCTGGGTGTACATGAATACCCATTGGTTAAAGGTCCCAAAGAGTGACCCTAAAAGGATGAAGATAGAAATTCCCCGCTCTGAGTTTAAAGAGAGCATTCAGATGAGAATGATAGCACTGGCCTGGGTCTTTGGGCATCCCTCCACCCAAGAGTTTGCTAAATGGATGTATTACTTCCTCCTCTCGGCATCTCCACCAAGGGAGGATACTTCGACTAGGCATAAATAATTTCCAACCATGTCGACTCCCAGTTCCTTCAACTAGACAAGAAGAAGAAATTCTACATGAGTTCTTATGTTTTCTGGGCCCTAGTGCAGCAGAGGCCCCACGCTCATGGCCTACTTACAGATGGCGTGCTCGGGATTGGCCCAGGACAAAAGGCACCATGGGACCATTTCCAACAAGTTTAGTGGGAGGCCGACTTTCCTAGTTTTTTACCGGGTAAATGATGCGTTCATTTATTATCATCTGCTCACACCCACCCAGGACGCTGGATATTGCCTATCCTCAGAGGTGATGAATTTGGTCCATATTTATGGACATTGTTACATCCATTTCCAACAACACACTTACATTAGGGTCACCGGCTTCTTTGGGAAACCCTACTTGTTGCCCAAACACTGTGGAGACAAGATCGTGCTCTTGGAATACTGCAGGCAAATAATGGAGGTGCATGCCCTCTTTGCCTTGAAAAAGATGCCTAACATTCCATTCCCAATCACCTGTGGGAAGTACACATGCAGCCTAGCCATCGCAAAAGAGGTGGATAATGAACTGAAAAGTTACAACTTGGGAGAATTTTACTTAGCGCGGAAAAATTTTGATCCGCACGAAAAGATAGCAACGGCATAGCCCTGGGCTTCAGAGCCCCATCACATCCATATGGAGGATTTCTAGGTAGATTTCCAAGATGATATGGAGGTGCGGAGTAGGCACTACATCATAATGATGGCCAACATGATGCAAAAGTTGAAGCTCCAGAGGTTCCCGGCGGACTTCTCAGACACCACCCCCACCATCGATCCCCAGTACAAGGAAAAGGGGATCAATAAAAGGACTCTTCCACCAGTAAAATGGGATGCCTAGGAAGGGCCCATAATTGAGGACTTCACTCGAGAGGTGGTCGAGCAAAGTCACACCTATTTCAAGAAGGTGTGCCCCGGAAGTACCCGCCGAGTAGCACAGCCGGCACCAAAATTATCTCCGGGGGCCGGGACTTCTTCGCAGAGAATGGATAAGGGAAAAGAGATAGATACGACCCCTTCTTCGCAAGAAATCACCATAAAAGAACATATCAAACAATCAATGGCAGCCTCCCAGCAGATGAGGGAGCAATTAATAACACTGCCGGCCACTCCACCGCTCATGGCCGGGCCAATTCGCCCTTCTTCCTCCCCGTCACTGGCAGCCTTAATGGTGAAGGCAGCAAGGGTGGATCCCATGGAAGTGGCAGCAATAAGAGATGCGGGGCCACCTTTGGTTACTTAAAGAAAGAAAAGGCTTAACAAAAAGCCTAAGATAGAGTCAGGGTTGGGAACATCCCAAGCCCAACAAGTAGAAATCCTCTCTTCCAGTTCCCCGGAGCTGAAGAAGGAAATAGAGCCTACTGAAGTCCCAGCCAGTCGCCCTCCACAAGAGGAATTTGATGATGTTTTTACAGCCGACGAGTTCAGAAACTTGTAGGGGGACAACAAACAAGCAGGGACAAATGTCTCAGAGGTAGAACCAGAAGCTGCAGAGCAAGAGGTTCCTGGGCAAGATCCTGCATAGGAACAAGAAAAGTAGGTAGAAGAGAAAGAGCCAGAGCTAGAGATTACCTCCAAGGCTCAAGAAATGCAGGGTCCAGGAGTGGAACAACAAAGACAAGGTGAAAAAATGGCATCTGCTAGGGGAACCGGACCTTCGGGAATAACCATAACCCCAGCCGCCACGTTCCAAGGGCCACTCCTAGGAGCAACCTTTGGGCAGGTGATTACCGCGGCCCAAACTCTAAATCTTGGCCCAACACCTCCCCTACTGCCAAAATATGTACCAATAGAGGAAGAAGCCCCGACAGTAGAAGAAGAAAAATGGGAAGAGCAACATGAAGAAGAAATCTCCAAGGAAGCCTACCAAAGTCCAGTTGAAGTAATAGATACAGAGGACAAGGCTGAGGAGATGGAGGTTGATGAAGAAAATGTTGCTACAGAAGAAGTAGATGCAGGGAAAGGGACGGATGAGGTCCATGCTACTAAGGAGCAGTAGCCACAGGGCGCCGGGGAAGAACCCAGGGAACAGATTTTGGCAGGAAGGCCACCCCTACCGCCTCAGTGGCTAATAGAGAGCAGGAAAAGAAAAGCTCCTCCAACTCCCGTGGCTCCTCTCTCCCTAGCTGAAATGATGGCCCCACTAATACATTTGGTACCAAATGTACTAGTGCCCAAGTCCAGGCCCCGTCGAAGGCCAAGAAAGCCTGGACAGTTCGTACTCTTTGAACTGGGCCAGGCGGAGAAATAGTTGCCATTGTGGCAACACCTCCCCCAAGCGTCGATGAAGAAACTGTAGAACCCAAAGATTATAATGTTGCAGAGGTATCACTGGGTAAAAGAGGAAAGTAGGGCGAGGTGGACTTGTTGAAGGAGGCAGCTAGGGCAGTAGAAGCCCGTTATGAGAAAGAAGCCCAAAGGCTCAAAGCAGAAAAGGAAAAAATTGCAAACCTTATGAGGTTGCTCACTAAGCTGGCTTGACCTATCAATGCCGCTCCTCCGGAGGCCTCCACATCTAAAGATCTACCGCAGAGTGACATAGACTCCCTATGAATAATGAAGAAGAAGGCCCAGGCAGTGCACGAGTGGGTCGCCCTACAGATAGGAAACACCTGACATTTCCTGGTATCCACCCTCCTAGATTAATATACGGCCCAACAGGTTGTACACCAGGCAGAAATTCTTATTGAACTATGGGAGGGTGATATTGAGAATTATCAAGCATGGAAGGTGGAGCTTGAGGAACTCCTTAGCCTGGGAGAGGAAATGATTTCTGAATCTGAAATTCTGGGGGATGAATCATTTGATTTTGTGAGGACCCAGCAGTCTAGACTTGACCTCACATTGGAGGTAATCAAGCAACTGGTAGGGTCTCTGCAAGATAAAATCAATGCAGTAAAATATTTTTTCAATTTATACAAGTCTTTTGTAATAAAGACTTCCGGGGCCGACCCCCTCAGCACAGATACATGTACCCCAGAAGATTCAGTTTTGGGGAGTTTTGATGAAATAATGAAGTCCTGGTATCAATCTCCAGAGGGGATAGATGGGGCCTAGATGACAAAATTAACTTGCATGGTACTTAGTGGCCATGACGCGGCAAAAATGGCTGATGAGTTTAAAGATAATGTTTCAGACCTGGGGGAACAGATTGAAGTAGCTAAGTACCAAAGGGCCAGCTTAAAAGATATTGATGAGGATGGCATTTCCTGCCTCCTCTAGGCTTTCAATGATAATAGGCAACCTTGAGCTTTCTCTGGGGGCCTGTGGAAAACTCAAGGCGTTGGGTATTCTTTATTCTTTTGGGGATGTAAGTTCCCAGATCCTGGAGTCCCGGATCTAAAATTATGTATTCTTTCAAGTGATTCATGTCCTGGTCCCCGAGGCTGACCGGTCACTTTCAGAAGTGATTAATAAAGGCTGTCAAAAGGTGGTTGGCTACATCAAGGGAGCGTCGACTCAACCGTTGGTTTTCTGATAGGATGGTCTTCTCGAGGTGCCGCTCAGAGGTACACATAGCGCATTAGAGGCAGGGTGCCATATTTCCCATTTATGAGGCATGTAGCCTTGATCCTTGGGGGACCTACTTTCTTCCTTCTCCTTCCTGGCTCTCTTCTCGAAGCTGATTATTCTGCTGTATATTCTTGTCTCATTCTTTTGACATGACAGACATATTCTATCTCAAGGTCTCTTGTAGGGTGGCATAGGTAGTACCAGCCCTCAGATATTGTATTTTATTGGAACATGATGTAAAATAGGGTTAGGGTTAGAGGAAAATTGTATAAATAGCCAAACCGACCCATTTCCAAGGAGCGGCAAAATTGATGATTTTGTTGTCCATAGTAATAGCAAATTGATTTCTCATTTTAAGTTGCAGAGCTCAATACTCCATTGTTCTATTTTCAATAGTTAGACGCTCCCCTGGAGCCACCATTGTACCATGCACCAGTGCTTGCTGGAAGAGACATTAATGAAGAAGGAAGAATTCTGTGCAATGATGTTGTTGGCATTCCTACTTCTGAGTTAATGGTTTTTTATGTTTTATGTTCTTTATGTCTCCTACTCTGATATGTTAAAATAGATCAACGAATTTCTTACCCTCGCTGCTGATAAAATACTAGCTGATGGTTGTGTATTTCTTTGGTATTTAGTGCAGTATGTCAGAGTATTATTGATCTTCCGGACGTTTAAACATGACTATAGCTAGATGAAGTGTTTCTAACCCTGCAAGATCTTTTTCATTTTATTTGCTGAGTGTAGAATGCTTGGGGAAAATCTTACCTTATTGAATCTCCGGAGAAAATGAGTTGAAGAAACCAGCTATCCCCCTCAAAAATAGTCACCTCTCCCAACCGAGCCTCGCACCGTCATGACCTGACACCCAGGTGCATGAAGGCCCCAGGGAATTATTTTCCCCGAACTACCTTTACATGCGGAGTTGGCCGGTACCTCCGGTACCCAGTGACAACTTATGACTGTTGGCGGACCCGGTCAGGAAAACCCCATCAACAATATCTAGAACAAGTTGATGTAGAATGTCCGTTGCCTTATCAAGTGCATGGGCTTCCCTATGTGCCTTTTTCATTTTCTCTTGTATTTATTTTCTCTGACACATCACTCCAAAATTTTGAAGTGGTTCAATATCTAAAGTGGATACATCCCACTTGGGTATTTCTATTACCTCATCAAGTGTTACAACCAAGATATCTTTCTTTATTATTTTCTTCTTCTTCTTCTTATTTAGCTAGGAGGCAGATTGGTGTACTACCATTTGTAAACCTTGAGATTGGATTGATTTGGTAGGTGAAGGTTGAGAAGATGAGACATCTTGTGAGACATCTTGTTGTTTCTTTTCTGAGTCCACCGGTTGGTTTTGTGAATACGTCTCTTTATTGGCCTTGGGCGTATCAACAAATTTATCTTCTTCTTTTTTCATGCTTTCATCCTGCTTGACTTCTTCACTCTTTTCTTTCTCTTCATCCTTTCTCAATGTTTCATCTATTTTAGTATTTTCTCCTTTTTCTTTTTGAGTAGACACCTCTTGCTGAGTGTCAGTTGCATCCTTCATCTCTGTATCTGTATCTTTTTGAGCATCTGATGCATCTTTATTTTCATCATTACCTGTGTCTATGGGTATATCATCATCTTTCTTAGATGATTTCTCCTAACTTGATTCAATGTCAATAGCTTGTATTAAAATTTTCATGTGGGTCAGTGTATTGACCTCTGTAGTGTCAATAGTTGTATCATGTCCATTGGTTTTACCCTGTGCAACATTGATATTTTCATCTTTTTGTACTTCTTATGCAGGGTCTTTTCCTATAGTGTCATTGATAATGTTATCCAACCATGATTCATCATTGATATCATCAGTTGTGTTACCTTTTATTTTCAATTCTTCTTTGGTAACCTCTTCTTCATTACTCAAGTCAATATGAATTGGACTTGGTGGAATTTGGCTTTCATCAGTCTAAGTTTTGTCAAGAGTAGTGTTGGGCCATACTTCATCTACAACTTCAGTATGTTTGGGGCCTACTGGATCACTCTCTTCTTTATCCAATTCCATAGATGAGTCATCTTGTATATCCTTGATGATGATGTTTTCCTTCTCCAGGCTATCTTCCTTAATGGGCTGGTTAAGTATCTTGCACCACTTTTTAATGTTGTCTTGATCAAGATCAATTAGCTTCCCTTTGAGAACTTTGTGTGCTCTCATTTTTGGTGAGAACTGATTTTCATACTTCTTCATCATCTCACTTATTTATTCCTTCTTTGAGTCTGAAGGCATAAGAGTAACAAGTACTCTTTCTCTTATTTATTTTTCCTGATGCAGAGCAAATGTCCATCTAGCAGACAATCTCACTAATAGTTCCTTAGGAACGTCATATTCTGAGAATTGTAGTGGAACATAATGATGTTTGCACATTTTAACAATAATAGCTTCTTCTATCTTGTTTTGATCCTCTGGATCAAATTTTAACCATTTCCTAATATTAGGATCAGAAATAGATGGTGATTCTGAGATGTTCTTATAGATTTCATTAATTGTCTTTGGAATCAAGGGTTCTTTCCCTCTTTGTACATCTATGTCAGCTTCATCCATAGCTGAGTCTTCTAGATCCTCTTTTGTCCTAACCCATTTCCTCCTTTTGGTCTGTATTTCCTTAGGTGAGACCGGTATTCTCATGTAGGTTCTCACGTTACCTTTCTTAAGTGGTGAAGGAGTTGGTTCCTTTGCAGTTTTGCTTCTTGTTCTTGAAGCGGCTTTTGTTCTTGCTTTCTTTGGTGGAGGTGGAGGTGGTGAATCTGATTGTGTACCCTCTGAATCATTCTTTTATGTTTCTTCATCAATAGGTGACTGGACTTTGGTTTGTTGCTCCTTTCCTTCTGTTTCCTCTTCACCTTCTTCAGTAACTGCAAATTTCTTGGTTAACTTTTTAACCATTTTGTTCTTCTTGTTTATAATTTTCTTGACAGTAAGATCTGTCTTGATCTTTGGTTTGGCTTCTTCATAAGTGCCAAATCTTGCTTTCTTGTTGTCAACTGGTTCATTCAATAGTTCCTTGATGCACTCAGTGGCTTTTCCTATTCTGATTTCATATTCTAAATGTGAGAGCCAGGATTTCCTGGGTATTACTAGTTTGATATGGGTAAAATCAGTATCTACCATAAAATATATATCGTCTTTGTATTCTTCTATCAAAATTTTAGGTATCCTAGTTCTTTCTTGCATCTTTTCTTTTAATCCTTTGAAATACTCATTCATTAGGTCATCAAAATTTGTTCCTAATGACTTTATATGCTCACATATCTATATGGTGACCAGTTTTCTTGTATCCCATACTACTTTGGCTATTGAGGGAAATTATTCTTCAAAGTAAAAGAATTTGCACATAATGAGGGAACCAAACTTACAAGTGTTTGTTCTTGAAGATCTTATGGTGTTCATGTTCTCCTCGAGTTGATTCAACAAAATTTCTGCAAGATCCATCTTCTTTCCTTGTTTGATGATCTTGTAAGTTGTGCTCATAGCAGTGCTTTCTATGTTGTTCATTCTACTGGCCTAGAAGATCTTGTATCCTACCACACATGCACCAAACTTGAGTTCTTCATCAGTGATAGTGTTAACCTTGAGACCTCTCTTGTCTGATTTTGCACCAGTTAGCTTTGCCACTTCCTTCAAGGATGGGTGTTTGTGAGCATGTGGTTTGTCGGTTGTAGGATATCAAGTAACTGCATGAATAACATCCTTTGTTATTTATTTTGGCTTAT
This sequence comes from Thuja plicata, assembly GCA_018584345.1. Lineage (NCBI taxonomy): Eukaryota > Viridiplantae > Streptophyta > Pinopsida > Cupressales > Cupressaceae > Thuja > Thuja plicata. The sequence continues at coordinate 5,179,236 of MU228530.1, read as the reverse complement.
TAAGACATAATGTCTGGTTATGCATTCTGCTGAGAACTATCTGTATCCATTATGTCTTAAAAACTCTGGGAAAGTGTAGTGCATTCATGAGACCTTTCATTTCCAGATGCTTGTGCTCTTCTTTTAGGTTTCCATCTTCATCACAAAGTACCTTACAGGCAATGTCTAGGTCCATATCTCCTAATTCTGAGATCTTGCAATGTATATAGGACCTTACATCCTCTACCAGCAAAACCCTAGATGGGATTCTAGAGAATGCTCCAGAATCATCAAGTTGTGATGCGATTTCTGGGTGCAGCTTGTATTTAGGTTCAACACAAGTGCCTCTATTGAAAAGATTGATTGTTTTATTTTTATCCTCTTTCAACTTTTCAACTCTAGAAGTAGATGCCATCATTTTCAGAAATTTAGGGCTTTCTATAATTTAAACAGTGAGAACGATGAATGTAGGTACTTACTAAATCTTTTTGATCGCTCGTGAATCCTTTGAGTTGTTTTAAAATCTTGCTAAGGTCGCACTTCAATTTTCTCTCCAATCACTCTGCTTAGCTCTGCTTGGTTGCTTGAAAATTGTGGGTGCAAAATGAGTTCTTCCATTGCGCTTTTATAACTTTTTGGCCCTAAGTTGTCATTAATTCCCAACAACTCATCGATATACAAAGACTGAGTTCATTTGTTGAGGCATAAGTAACATCTTTGGTGTAGGCGCAAAGTGTTGGGGTTGCTAGCAGCTTTGGTGACTTCACCGATGATTGTCGGTAAAATGGCGACGATAACTTCCGTCGGCTCAAGGATTACCAATGTTCATCGGTTTACACTTAGCGACTTGGCTTTGTGTAATGACTGATACATTTCGGTAAGTAGTGTTAACTTTTTTGTGTGTGTTCACCGATGCTAATTTGTACCCATTAACTGATGGTTGTTTTTCAATAATATTACAAGTAACAATATAGTGCATCTTCAATAATGCTAATTTTGTCTATATGATCAATATGTAAATGGAACCGATGCATAATATAACTTGTCATAATGCAGTTCCATACTTACTTGTGCAACTTAGTTGGAGATAGTGATGCCACCAGATCCATTAGATGGGGCATCATCATTTGCATTGCTTGTTCCAGCACCTTCAGTGTTTTTGGATTTTACCCACATCTTATTTCTCATCTTCTTGATGTCATCAATGGTGTTTCTATTGGGATAAGTGCTTGTTTCTATCAGTCAATCTTTGCAATCTTTTATCACATGTCCAACCTTATGACAATGTAAACATGCCATACCTATATTGAACCATCCTCTTGGTTTTCTATTCTATTTTCTCATACAGTTGGCAAATATATGACCATACCTTCCACATGTTGTGCAATTTACCCGTGTTATAGTCCCAAACATATGAGTTACCTTCTCTTGTTGGTTTGTAGCCATTATCAGGTTCTTTTGGTGTCCATGCTTTCTTGTTCTTTTTCCAGCATTCCTGATATGTATGTCCATTTATCTTTTAGGTAGGATAGTACTTGTCCATGTAGGTTTCCTTCTTTGGTTTTGTCATCTTGGATCTGCATTCATATGCCTTGTGTCCTTGCTTGTGACATTTATAAAAATTACCAATGAAAGTAGATTGTGATTAAGGAATACCTTTCATTTTGTTTCTGCAAATGTTTGAGGTGTGGCCTGGTTTTCCATAGTGATTGCATGACAGCTTCTTGGTCCTTGGAGTTGCATAAACATTCCTTTGATATGATTGATAGGATGATTCTCCATTGTCGGTGTACCCTATTCGTGTGTATTTTTTGACTCTTCTTTGACCATCAAGGAAATCATCCATTCTTTTATTGCTATCTTCAGCTTTCTTGATCAATTCATTGTGTCAATTCTAGATTTTGACTTCATTCTTTAGTTTCTCATTCTCTTCCTTTAGCTCACCGATGATCTGTATTCTTTCAATGAGTTCAATATTTAATCTGTTTACCTCTTGACTCATAAGAATAATCTGGTTGGTAATCTCATGGTGATGATCAGTAAGTCTTTGAATCTCTGATTATTTTTCTTGTAGCTTCTCATTGATTTTCCTCCTATCATCAATAGCCAATGTTCTCTCTGATTCATCTTTTCTTGAATCATTCATCACATCAATCATTTTTACCATCTGAGTTTCTTGACCGATTTGCAACATTTTGATTTGCTCTGTCAGATGTAGATTGACTGCTTGTAGACTTATGATCTCTTCTACTGATGTGTCTGAAGCTTTGCTTATTGATGATTCAGCATAGTTGAAGTAATCTGGGATCTCCTCTTCTTGATAATATTTTTCATTAAGCCTAGTTGCCATGATCTTTCTTTCATCAAGAAAATTTCTCATGCTTATTCTCGCCCCTTTATACTGCTCATAGTAAATCTGAATTTGTAATTGCTCATTCTCAATAGTCTTGTCCAGTCTGTACTTTTCCATTGTGTGGATCTTTTTTATTAAGTCTTTAAGCTTTTCAAGAAAGAGACTTAGCTCTGATACCAATTGTTGGAATTATTGGAATGATGTACTGAGAGGGGAGGGGTGAATTAATATCTCTAAAAAAATTTATGTGGTTGGCCCATTAACCTTTGTGTCAACAGATTTGTATATTCCTATCTATCTATTCATCTTTCTATATTTATTTGAAATCATAATATAAGTTCTTTACATGTGTAAACATTCAAGAAACATTCATGAAAACAAATAACACATAACACATGATATGATATCACAGAAAAATCCTGTTAGGAAGTAAAAACTGTGGTGGGGATGTCTACCCACAAAAATTCACTATCTGTGGATAAGAAGGGAGCCGGTAAAGGCTTACAATTCATCACTTCTGATGATCTACCCTGTTAAGAGTATTAGAGTGGAGACCTGTTAGGATCTACTTTGTTTGAAGCTTTAGCAACACCGTTAGGTGTGCACTCTGTTAAGAGATTTATCAAATAACTATTAAGTCCACCTTCTACAAAAGGATTTTAGTTGTGATGCACTTGTTAGAATGAAAATACAATATAAATGTTGATCTGATAGTGAATGCAATCTCTAATTGCTGATAACAGTTCCTGTAAAGCTTACAATGTAAATGTAATCACCTTGAGTGATTGAGTGGTACCTTGTCTCTGCTCGTCGATAGCCTTTTTGTGTTCTTGATAACTGATTTGATCTGTTTCTATTCTTTGCATGAATTCTCTTCTGTTGCTTAGATGCTCTCCATGGTTGCTATTATTTATCAACTAATTACAAGTCTCTTGAAATAAAAATGATTGAACATCTATTTATACTAGATTCTATCTCTATTCTTGATTCACACTTTTCAAATTAACTCTAGATCCAAGGTTTACAACTTGACCTTGATATTTAGTTAGATATGTTTTAGATTCGTTAGGATGCTTTAAAACATTCACAATTTGCTTGCTTGACCCTCAAGTAAAGCTTTTAAAAAAATAAAACTCTGCAAATATAATTACAATGTTTTATCTGACGTGTAAAGTCAGATCCACTTTTTATGGGTTCTGTAACTAACTGTCGGTTCTGATGGTCGGGCTACTCTATTAGTTCTATTAGTTTTGTACTCCTTCAATGTCCCTTAATTGAACTATTTTTTGGGTATGTCTTTTCTTCTCTGTCGGCGATGCTCTCAAAACGGTATCCTTGGTAATGCTTATCATCATTTTGACTCTTATCAATGTTCATCGAGCAAGTCTATACTTAGCATTTTTACGATAGACATTGTCATCTCGTCAGGTATGCTTGTTGTCCACCGGTTATGCTTATACCGATGACCTTTATCATGTTTTTCCCTTTAAGTATACTAATGGAAAAACTTAATGTCATCAATTTTGGATGCATGGAAATCTCCTAAGATCCAATGACCTGATACCATCTGGAATAAAAGGCTTTCTTTGAAATGATGGATACATTTGAAAAAACAATCCACCATCTCCTTTTGAGTTTTCTCCCTCAGTAGAGTCACTAACTGAAATGCTTTGTTCAATAGAGTTGCCACCTTCTTATCAGAAGGAAAATACTTACTATCTTTTGAGTTCTTTTCTCACACACTTCAAAATACTTACTAGCTTTGTTCAATAGAGTTGCCACCTTCTTATCAGAAGGAAAATTAAATCTACTATCTCTATCATCAGTCTAGCTCTGGCCCTCTCCCTCGTCACCTGGAGGAGGTGGAGGTGGGGCCCTATCGGGAGGCGACACTCTCTGTGCTCCCTCTGATCCTCTCGCATAAGTAGAAAATATCGCTACTTGCGATGCCTCGTCGGGCACTGCACTGGTGTACGCAGCATAATAGTATGTTGCCCTTGATAACTGATGAGCTGTCTCCTCTCGAGCCTCGCGTGTCTCCTCTCATGACTCACGCAGCTCCGCCCGGAGATCCTGTATCTCCCGCTCTCGATCTGCCAAATGTGTGTCTCGCACCGCTACCTGTATGGTAAGGTCCCCCACCTGTCTGGTGAGCTGCCTCACTCTCTCTCTCTGTCGCCGCTGCGGGTCCTGCGATGCCTCCTGTCCTGCCTCCTATCCCGGCTGATCCTCATGCATCGGATCATCCTACTGAGCCTCCTCCTGTGGAGGCACCTGCTGCTCCTCTAGCTGAGTTGCAGTCCGTCTCTGTGACTGCCTCATACTACCACCGCCACCTGCTCCTAGATCCATCCCCATCTGCCGGGGAGGGATGGCCACCTAAACTGTCCTGGGTCGGGGACCTTGCTGTGGTGGTGGCATCTGTGCCTGTACTACCAGTGGGGGTACCACCTATCCTCTCCTTGCTGTGCCCACTGGATCCGTGAATCTCAGAAAGGGATGTCTAATGAAATGCTCCCTGTACTTGGCTATGACGCCGGCATCTGCCACATCTCTCATATAATCCCACTGAGCTGGAACTAATGACCGGACCTCTATCATCGTCCGACCCTGATCCAATATCCCACCCCAGCCTCTCCTCTCCTCATCTCTGAATCTGGCATATACCATGTAATCCTGGGCAATGTCCTGTGGACGTCCATACTGCCGCCATACTCGCCTGAGAGGGAATCTCTCCATCACAGTAATAATGCGTCCTATCAACGCACGAGGGCAGAACATATGGCTCAACTGCTCATCTCCATCATCCCAGGCCTCTGTGAGTCTCCAAGGCCTCCAAACCACTTCTGATAAATCATCGAGCTGTGCTCGCCACTGATCTATCTTACCCAGCACGGGCTGGGTAACTGTACCTCTGTATCTACAAATATACGGCTCTAAAGGCTGCCGCATATCCTCACATATGGGTGTTGAGACAGGGAGATGCTCCCATGCCCATATCTGTAGCACGAACACCCCTGCAACCATACTGTTTGACTCTCTGTACACGACCTCATGCATCTCATGATACATGTGTGCCAGCATACACTGGCCCCATCCGTAATGTCGTGGTCGATCCACCATCTGCTGTAGCATCCTACCCCAGCCACACTCTAAGTTGTGCTGTCCACGGTCTGGCATCAGATAACACCCAAGGAAGCATGCTAATACTACCCGTAACCTGTGGGTCCTGCCATATGTCCCAATCAGATCCTCCCATGAGATAGCCCTGCCCATTTTCTGGCTGTCCTGAAAGACATCTCTCAATGCTGCTAGGCCCACCAAGGGTTGTCTCTCATACTCTACCCTGGTACCAGCGAATGGTATCCTCAGGATCCTGTAGATGTCCTCGGGAATGATAGTCATCTCCCCCTACGGTAAATGGAATGTGTTCGCTTCCGAATGGAAACGCTCAACCAATGCACACAGTAAACCATGATTTACCCGGATCTCGGGTATATCACATAGCGTACTCAGACCCAATCTCGCTATATGCACAGACTCAACATCAGTCAGCTGCGCTATCAAACCACTGATCACTGGATGGCTCAATCTGAATGCTATGTCTGGAAAGACGATCTGCAAAACATGCGAACAACAAAGCATGATCAGTACTCGCTAATAATCATAGTATAATGCAATAATAAAGCATTCACGACCTCCTATGGACACTAATGACGCTGATGCAATCACTTTTGGACGCAACGCAGACCTTTTTACTATTTGACATGACCAAATTTCGCGCGCAATAATATTTCTCTTTCGCGCGATAAAGTACTATTTCGCATGAAAATTTCCATTTCGCGTGAAGTTTAGTCCGGGATCACGAGAAGAACTACCTCTTTTCGACGGTTTTCACATGAAATCGGGTGCCCATTCGTCCAAACTTTTGTTTAGAACCACGCGAAGAAATAGTTTCTTCACGCGAAATTTCGCACCGGCGCGCGCAAAGAAACTACTTCTTCGCGCGACATCCCGCGAAGTCCTACCCTAATACGTGCAAAAATGATCAAAATTTGACCTAAAATGCGTAAAAATTTGAAATACGAAGAAGTTTATCGACTACTCATAGGTGGTCCGTACGCTGCGGGCCGACTGTGCCTCCTGGATCGCTCGAATCGATGGCTGCCGTAGGGGATCACCATTTTGTCTTCTCCTCAGAGCTCCTTTTCTCAAAGTCAAAGGGTTCAAATGATTTTGAAAATGACCCTTTTGTCCTTATATAGGGCTTTGACCTAATTTTTCAAAGTGCTCCGTTTTGCGCAAAAATAACACCACCACCTAATTTGACCGTCCTGAATCCATTTTCGTGATCGAAATCGAAATCGAAATCTTACATTCCTATATCGCTCAAAATCGCTTTGGGACCGACGCGATCGGACGCTTGTGCAGTCACTCTTCTGACATCGCTTTCTCATCAGACTCTTATCATATCATCATTTTCTAAACTCTGGTCAACTCTGGTCAACCCCAGTCAAACTTGGTCAACTCAACCTTAAAATCACTTCAAACTGCTTCTGAATCTTCTGAATTCTTCCGTGATCTATTCTGAATTCTTCCTATCTGCGATTTTTCGCTCTCTATCATCAGTATGACGTATCATCTTTCGATTTCGCTCCCGAGGGGGCAGGATGATTACATCATTGAATCCTTTGCAATCAATCTAATCAAACCCTAATCGCCTGGGGCATTTCAGTTTTTCGTACCTCACGGTCAAAACTGGATG
>MU228530.1:5144153-5171052 GCA_018584345.1 Thuja plicata | reverse complement strand
AAACAGGAAGAAAACAATTTATTGAATTATTTTCAATAAAGCTTTCTATTTTAACTGGCTTTTCTAAGTTGTTTTATTTCAAACAGGAAAGTTTCTATTCTGGTCTTCTCAGGGTTTATAAAAGAACTCTCTTTCTTCATTCAAACCCCCTGATTACCCCTGAAAACTTTACTAAAAATTGCATTGTTATTATACTGAATTGTTGTCTCACTTTCTTAATATCATATAGAGTAATTGCATTTTGCAAGTAGATAGCTTCAATTTCTAGATTAATGGCATTTAGTGATCATACTTAGATTATCTTGGATATTTCAATTCATAGCATAATCTTTGCATTGCATTGTTATCATGATTAAATCCTTCATTCTTAGATGGTCCATAATTGTGAGGCCCTCGTTCTGAGAGCAAATTTCAAAACTCCATCTAGATAGAAGGCAACAGGTCGAATCACGCAGACAGGCAGGATGAATAACTCATATTCAGTCTTGGCTGTACCTGGTGAAGAAGGACTATGTTGAAGTGTGTGGTTGATTTAGAAGGCCAAAATTAACTCATACACACCAAAGCTTCTAGGTAAAATAAAAAAAAATTCTTTTGAACAACTCCCCAGCAAAATTGCCAATCTGTTGGTGGTCAACTCATTAGATTGGATTTACTATGGATTTTTCCTTATCCAATGATAAGAAACCCAAGTGAGTTGCCAACAAACAAGGTTTCAACTTATTCCAAGTATCAAACTTCTGCAATTTTCGCTCTGCAGAACCAAGGCTGGTAGGCCTATACCTTAAACTTATCTTCCAAGTCTTTAAGGGCTTTTTAGAGCAGATAACTTATGATTCACACTTTTCTATCCCAAAGTATGGAAAAGTACTATGAGATCCTTTAAACTAAGAGAAATGTATTATTAAAATGTTCAAATGTAATGTTGTAAGAATTTAAATAATGTTTGATGGATTTAAGATATGAACTGAATAGACAAGATGGATATAGTATCTCAAAACTTTAAATAATGAAACTATTACTATAATCCAATAAACAAGAAAGACTAGTGCCTTAATCAACTATGGGCAATAGAGTCAATATCATTCCAATCCTATGCTCAACCTCAGAGACAGTTTTACAAGAAAAATTATCACTTCAAAGGTGTTATGGAATGTACATGCAACATTAAACAAATTTAGAGATATATCAAAAGGGTAATACTTCTCAGATGATAGACCAATTGACTGAGGCCTCAATCAATAGAATTTAACCATGCAAAATGAGAAAACCAATTGAAAATATAGACTATGTATCAAATTAGGAAGCATGCACATCAAACTATCACTTTGAAGAAGTTCTATTGGTTTATCCGAGGGACTAATTGTAAAATGATAATGAAACAATTGCATATGTGAAGAAAAAGGACTTATCTTTATTGATTATGAAAATAGTACAATAGAGTTCACATTTGCAGTTATTGATCCATCTAATCCATCTATCAAAATTGTATTATATTCTATTGTCTTGTCTCTTTAGATTTTACATTATATATGTGTGTGTGTGTGTGTGTGTGTGTGTGTGTTTCACACCTCTTTAGGGTGAAAAGACAACCCTTATTACAAATTATTTTGAAAAAACAATAAACTAACTAAAAAATAACTACCTAACTTTCGAATTTGGCTTTGGTCAAAAATTCAAAACACCTCGTGAAAAACTAATATTTCTATTGGAGATAGGAAATTTGATTTCCCAAACTGGGTCATTTTTAGATTTTTAAAATTTGACCATGTTCAGCCTATGTCGGCATCATCTTTGTAGCAGGTTAAAATTCCATCATTTTCTGAAGGCTTCGATTAGTTAGTTCTATTTATTTGTGTCATAAAGCTTCCTTCCTTTGATTTTTTTAGTATGGATAAACTTTCTTCTCAAGTGCAGTGATAACTGAATAGATATACTGCATGGAGCGGTAAGCTACACTGAGCTACATAGTTTAACTGAATAGTAGTATAACCGAGATAAACAGTCTACACCGAGCACCGAGAGATAGCATTAACCAAGTGGACCAGAGGCCACATAAAATTTTGTTGTGGCACATCATTCTAGGTAACTAATTTTTTCTGACCTAGGTAATAGTTTACAATGATCGAGGAGAACATTAATTACGGGTTTACAACATTAATTTTTTATATCTCCTATGTTAGATGATCAAGGTAAATTATGTACACCATTGATCTTAGGTTAGGGATGTTATTATAAATCCCTAATTAGGTCATAAGGTTTGATATATAAATTTATAGGTGACATTCATTGTAAAGGGTATGAGAAAGTTGATCAAGCAATGATCAAGTAGTCGCCATACTACAAACATCATAGATCAGACAAGGTTTTTGAGACAAAGACTACATTGCAGCAATCAGTTATCAGAACAGAGGCAAGGCTAACAAGAAGAGAAAAACATAAGGTATTATCATTCACATTGAGGTGAAATAATTTATGTACTTAATGGATCTGTATCAACAATATTGAGATTGTATATGTTCATATCATATTTCTGTTACTTTCTAACAATTGTAATAGAACCCCAAAATCTCTTAACATAGTAAAATTTATCGCCTTTTTGTAAATCTCTTAACCAAGTACACACATATGTTGTGTTTCTAAATCCTAACATGAGGCAGATCTAATCGATCTCATTGTTACTCCTAACAGGGTAAGATCATCAGAAGTGATCAATCTTTGTAAGCTTTAACATGCTACTTTATTATCTGCAATAGTGAAGTTTTGTGGGTCTCATCCCCACTGCAATTTTTACCTTCTAATCAAGGTTTTCTGTGATACCAAAATACTAGTGTGATGTGTACTTAATTTCATGTATGTGTATTGTTTATTTACGAGCATTTACATTTTAGCTGTGATACTATATGTTTTTTGTATGCAATTTACTCATTCGGTTATTACAGAACATTAAGTTACAAAGATTTGATTCAAAGTTTTATAGGGTACTGATTCACCCCTCCCCTATCAGTACACACCTCTCCATTATCCCAACAATTGGTATCAGAGCTTTTTCTCTTGTTTTGAAGGTTTAATCATTGAAGATCAAATATCTTACAATGGAAAGGTATACTCTTGACAAATCTATTGAAAATCAAAAGTTATAGCTACAGATCTATGTCAAGCAATACAAAGAAGCCAAAGAGAAACTCAAGGAGTTGTTGATTAAGAGAAAGGACATGGAACTTCACTATCATGAAACTAATTATCATGAAGAAGAGATTCATGACCCATTTGACACATCTAGATCTGAATCTGGTAGCGTGTCTGATGCATCTAAAGGAATCATATCAAATCTATCTGAGAACAATCAATGCCTTATTGATCAAGTGATAGCACTACAAATCGGTCAGGATACACAAATGGTTAGAATGGTTGAAGTCTTGAATGAAGATAAGAAAGTTGAACATGAAAAGGATATGGTTGTTAATGACAAAAGACAATTGACTAAAAAATTACAAGAAAAAAAATCTGAGATCTTGACTCTTACACAACATTACTTTGAGGTTACCAATCAAGTTGTTGCTATGAGTCATGAGGAAAACCGAGTGAATACTGAGCTTTCTATAAAAATAGAAGATATTGGTGAACTAAAAGAAGTGAATGAAAAGATGAGAAATGAATTGAAGAACCTACAACAACACAATGAAGTGATTAAGAGACCAAAAGAGAATGGATGAATTTCTGAACTATCAAAGAAGATTGAACAACAATAATGGATTAGGGTACACCGAGCAAGGAGAATCATCAAATCAAGTTGAATAGAGAGATGTTTACACAAAGTTGAAGCCTAAGAATCCCTCTTGCCATCACTGTGGAAAACTAGGCCACACATCAAATGTTTGCAGAAGAAAAACAAAAGGTATTCCTAGAAACCCTCCTAAATTCAATAGTTGTTGCAATAATTGTAATAAGCATGGACACAAAGCACATGAATGTAGAGCCAACTTGAAAAAAATACAGAAGAAACCATACATGGATAAATATTGTCAGAATTGCAACATGCATAGTCATACATCACAAGCATGCAGGAAAAAGACAAAGCAAATATGGAAGCCTAAAGGACAAGAACAGGTAAATCAACCAAGAAGACAAGGCAATGCTTACACTTGGGATTACAAAAACTGGAGCAGTTACATAGCCTGTGGTAAATATGGTCATATAGAAGAAAATTGTATGAGACTATGGTGAACTAAATCAAGGAATTGGTCACACTCTAGTATGGCATGCTCTCACTGTCACAAAGTCGATCACCTTAGCAGAGATTGTGCAGACCAAATAAATAATTATGGAAATGGAAATACAATTGAAGAAATTGTAAGGATCAAAAATCAAATATGGATAAGAGAATCAGGTGATAATGTAGGAGCAAGCACAACACTCAGTGACACCTCATCTAATGGATTGGGAGGTTCCACCATCTCCGCCTGAGCAATACAAGAATGTATGGAACTATGTCTTGCAATGTTATGTCTTACATCAGTTCCTATATTCAATGAACAAATTCCAAATTAGCATGAATGAAGATGCACTATGGTATTACACTTTTGAGTACTTTGATCTAGTTGAGTCGGTTAATATGTATCGAGTCAGAACTGCTAGTCGGTGAAAATGTGAAGAGACAACCGAGTTGTTATGACAATTGAGTAAATGGTACACTCAGCGAGCTGTAGTATTGTCAGTGTTAACCAATCTCAATTTTTATTCACCGAGTAGTTGGTGAAGTGCATTTATTGCACCGCCTAAGTCATTTGCTATAAATATGATCATCGTAAACTTATTTATTCACAATGCAATCATAGAGCAGAATTGAGAGAAAATAAAAAAACTGAAGCAGAGCATTTTTCAAGCATCCTAAAAAAAATTCAAAGCACTTTCTGAGTACACATAGGCTAGTCACTATGCATTCTATTATTACTAAGCTATTTGAACGTTGTTTGAGCAAACCCTAAACCAAAAATAATGGCATCTACTATTATGGATAGTCCCAAGAGATAACTAAGAGGGGGGTGAATCAGTTATCTACAAGATTACAAGATTCAATTCTTTTTCAATTAAGAACAGAATAACTTAAAATATAAACTCAACAAGATAACATAGAATTGAACAACACAATTTTGGTCACGGGGAAAACCAAATTAGGTAAAAACCCCAGTGGGAATTAGCACCCACAAATAACTGTACTAGTTTATAATGATCCTTGTTAGAAGATCTTGCAACCCTATTAGGATTTGTTATTTACAATGCAATAAGTACAGAGACCTGGTCAAAGGTTGGACCCTGTTAGGAGTCTTTTACAGATAACTCTGTTAGGGGTGAGGACACACTGTCCAAGAGCTCACTGCTCAAATGATGAAGGTTGTAACCTTCTAGAAAATAGATATACACTATATTTGGTAATGAACTATTTAGTAGACCTTTTTGTCTCGATCAGTTCCAGTGAATTGTAGTCTTCTTCTGTTCCTTCACATAGATCTTCAATTGTCTAACTTCCTTCTCTACTCTATCTTTTCTTTTTCACTTCATTTTTTATACTTAGCGATTACATTTGAACTATTATATATATCTTCACTAAGGATAAGGTCACAATGGATGTAGGAAACACTTTAGCAACTTCCTTGCCAGCTTAACTAATCATGCAATCAAATTTAGGACCGCGCAACTCAAACTAAATAGACACAACGCTTCACAAAGTCGGCTTCACCAAATTAACTCTAACAACACTATTCTGTTAAAAAAAGTTTGGCACCTTTGTATAATCATCCTTAACTCATAACTAAACATGAATGTAAAAACGCATATCCCAAAGATAGGTGCAACTCAAGAAAAACTATATTTACGTCGGCTCTTAATAGATAATCTCTAGAAACTATAATTGCCAAAACTGATTAACATAACTCAACTGAAAATTCATATCTAAATCAGTGTGAATGCACATAGCATCTAAATAAACACACATAGCTCCAAAATATATGTACTGATAATTGCATACAGGACACCGATGTACATTATATGTTGTCATCAATGACAAATATACAATCAACTATTTGCATAGAAGAAAATCTCCAACAATCTCCCCCTTTGACATTGATGGAAACATATGATATCATCAACTCAAAGTATCTTCCTTCTTTTTACAATCTTCTCAATATCCTCATCAAAGGTTCCTCTTCACTGCTGCTGCTCCTCTGACTGTGTTTTTATTTTCATGACTATATACTCCCCCAGAGTATATGCTCCCCCTTACTATATACTCCCCCTTTGACATCAATGGAAAAGGGTTCCAAACACCATTAAGAATAGGTACTACTCTAGAAGTAGAGTAGTCAACCATTCATCAGTCACCAAAGACTGATGTTCTTGCTGCAAATTCTAATCAGACTCAGGAAAGGGAATTACTTCCAACTTCTCCCTGAGACACTCAAAAGTATCTTTTGATAAAGGCTTTGTAAAAATATCTTCTAATTGTTCTTTAGTGCTCACATAATCTAAATTTACTTCTTTGTTTGCAACTTTCTCTCTTAGAAAATGATATTTGATCTCAATGTGTTTTGTCTTTGCGTGCATTATAGGTTTCTTTGACATATTGATAGTGCTAGTATTATCACAGTGAATAAAAATATGATAGTCAATTTGAATACCAAAGTTTTTAATCATCTATTTGATCCAAACAATTGTAGAACAATTCAATGCTACAGCTACATATTCAGCTTTTGTTGTTGACTAAGAAATACAATTTTGTTTCTTACTTATCCAAGTAACCAACCTATCTCCAAGGAATACTGCTCTTCCTGATGTACTTTTACGGTCATCAACACAACCTGCCCAATCAGTATCAGTATACACATGAAGTTGTATATTATCTGAGTTAGGATACCATAAACCATAGTCTATAGTCCCCTTTAAGTATCTAAATATTCTTTTTATTTCCATTCGGTGATTTTTCTTAGGTTCAGCTGCAAATCTTCCAACAATGCCAACTGCATTAGAAATATCAGGTCTAGATTGAGTAAGATATATGATTTTTCCAATCATAGACTTGTATAGAGTCTTGTCAACTATTATGGAATCATCATCTTTAGAAAGCTTCATTCCTGTTATCATGGGGGTGCTTACTGGTTTGCAATCTTCCATGTTGAAAGTCTTCAATATCTCCTTCACATACTTAGACTAATTTATGAATATGCCTTTGTCTGTTTATTTTACATTCAATCCAAGAAAATATTTGATAGGTCCAATCATGCTCATTTCAAACTCACTTTTCATCTCTTTGGCGAATTTTGTACTAATTTTGTCATTATCTCCAAAGATAATGTCATCAACAAAAATAGCAACGAGTAGTAATCCTTCATCAGTCTGTCTTATGAATAAGTTGCAATATGTTGCTCCTTTTTTGAATCCTATCTTTGTTAAGTAACCATCGAGTCTTTCATACAAAGCTCTTGGGGCCTGTTTAAGTCCATAAAGTGCTTTCTTTAGTCTACATACCATGTCTAGTTTGTCTAAAAGTTTGAATCCTTTAGGCTGCTCTATGTAGACTTCTTCCTTCAAGTCACCATTCAGAAAGGCTGACTTGACATCCATTTGATATACTTTAAATTTATGGAATTTTGCATAGGCCAAGAACAACTTGATAGCTTCCAGTCTTCTCATAGGGGAAAATGTATCAATGTAGTCTATTCCTTCTCTTTGCGCATATCCTTTACATACTAATCTTGCTTTGTTTCTTACCACTGTGCCTTCTTCATTTATTTTGTTCCTAAATATCCACTTTGTTCCAATCACATTCTTGTCATGAGGTCTAGGGACTAGTTCCCATGTATCATTCTTGATTATTTGATCTAATTCTTCTTGCATAGCACTTTGCCAATCTGAGTTTTTGCACGCATCTTCAACACTTAAGGGTTTAATCTGTGAAAGTAAGCATACCTCTTCATCAACAATTGAACCTTTTGCTCTGAATCTTGTCAAGACTCTAGCGCTCTGATCTCCAATGATGCCAACCAAAATGATGTTCCGGATGCAATGGTGCAGTTAGATTTGGCTCAAAATGAGAGCTTCAAAGACACTAAGAGAATAATAGACAGAAGATAGAAGAAATTTTAAAACTTGCTCCACACTAAAACAATGATGAAATGCATCGTTTTACCTACAAAATAAGAGTACAAACATGATCCCAAGATTTTCAAAACTAATTCAAATGTGATGACATAAATAGATGTTCTACCCCACGGTGGGTGCCAGAAATGTATGTGGTAAATTTGGCCTTGTTAATCAACCATACACTTCAACATAGTCCTTCTTCATCAGATACACACAAGACTGAATATGAGATTATTCATCATGTTTGCCTACATGATTCAACCTTTTGCCTTCTATCCAGACGGGGTTTTTGAAATTGCTCTTAGAATGAGAGTCTCACAACCATAGACCAATCTAGGAACGAAGGATTTTTCTCCATGAAGGCAATGAAATGCATAGTTATTCTAAGAATTGAAAGATGTAACATAATCTAAGACATGATTTCAATGCAATTATTCTAGAAATTGAAACTATTCTATTGCAAAAATAAGATTATTCTATATGAGATTATCAAGAAAATGTGACAATAATTCAGTATTCTAACAATGCATAAAAATGAGTGGGGTTTTGAATGAGGAATGAGAGTTCTTTTATAGACTCAAAGATGATCAGAATAGAAACTTTCCTCTTTGAAATAAAACAGATAGAAAGCCAGTTTAGAATAGAAAGCTTTATTCAAAAGAATACAATAAATTGTTTTCTCTCTGCTTTAACTGTTTTCTTTCTCTGATTTAATTCTATTTTATTTGATTTTAATTGTTTTCTTTCTCTTTAAAAGCAAAATTAATTCAAAGATTCTATTTCTGAACAGAAGAAAGATTTTTGAGAGAATATCCAATTAATTAAATAAATATGACCTCATAAATAGGTTTTTCTCAATTTTTTGAATAATTAAATTCAATTATTGAAATGAGGATATTTATTTAATAATTAAATATTATTTAATTCCTTTTTCATGTGTCTTAGCTAAAGAGGGTGCATTTAATTTAAGTAAAGTGCTAGGACTTTATTAATTAAATTAATTCAATCATAAGGTTTGTTTAGCCAATTGGTGTTAAATATGAGGTATGATTAATACAGATTTAGGATTTTTTACATTTGACACTTAGGTCGAGTAGAGTCAGTTAAAAACTCAGAATTGCCTAGTACAATAGGACTTTGATGATCTGGAAGAGTGACAAATGCAACAAAATTGGTTAGGGTTGAAATATGCCAATTTTGGGGTGTTACAGTATTTGGATGTGTATTTTGAGTTTTTAGGAGTGACACTTTCATCTGTAATCTGTGATTCTTCTACACTTGGTTCAGTATTGTTGCATGAAACATCAATACAGTAAAACATTTCTTCAATGACTGTGTCTTTATTGATAGATCTAGGTTCATCTTCAATCATGGGAGCACATTCATAGTATCTTTCTTGAATCATAAACTTCTCATCAATATTCACATGAGTACTTTCAATGATCTTCTTCAATCTTAGATTAAAACGTCTATAGGCTTTTGTTTTATTAGAGTAACCAAGAAAAATACCTTCATCGCTTCTAGCATAAAACTTCCCAATACTATCATCTATCTTGATGTAGCACTTGCTTCCAAAGATTTTGAAGTATTTTACAGTAGGTACATTACCAAACCAAATTTCATAAGGTGTCTTGTCTGCGCCTAGCCTTAATTGGATTCTATTGATAGTATAGACTGTTTTATTGACCGCATCTCTCCAATAGGTATGGGCAACTTTTCCTTCAATCATGATAGTGTGTGTTGTATCAAGTATTATCATGTTCCTTATTTCTACAATCCCATTCAGCTGAGGGGTTCTAGGTGCACTTAACTGTCTTTTGATTCCATGTTCTTCACAATAATCATAAAACTGGTCAGAGGTGAATTCTCCTCCTCTATCTAATCTCAAGCATTTTATCTTTAATCTAGATTCATTTGCAACCTTAGATTTGAATACTTTTAACTTCTCAAAAGCTTCAGATTTGTCTTTTAAGAATGCAACCCACATCATCCTTGAGCAATCATCGACAAACAAAATAAAGTACCTTTCTCCATAGTATGTTCTTGTTTCTGTAGGTCCACATAGGTCTGTATGTATCAGATCTAATTTGTTCTTTGTAGAGTTCTATTTACTCCTGAATGAGGTCCTCACATGCTTCCCCATTACACATTCCCTGCACATTATCAACTGGTCATGCAATACTTGGAAGGTCTCTTACTGCCTTTACATTGCTTATCTTAACAATGTTGTCAAATTTGATATGACAAAGTCTCTTGTGTCATAGCCAACTGTCATCCACTTTTGCAACAAAAAAACTTACTTCTAAGTTAAGTTGAAATAAATTACTTTTGGTCTTTGAGCCTGATGCAATCATTTCTCCTTCTTTGTTTTTGATAATACAACTATTTTTCTTGAATTCCAACTGATATCATTTATCTAGCAGTTGTCCAACACTTAGTAAGTTATGATGCAAGCCATCAACATAAAAAACATCATATGTCTTGTTCTTTCCATCTAAGGTAATATAACCTCTACCTATGATAGGTTTGGGAGTGTTATCTCCAAATCTGACCATGCCACCTTTTTACTTGTCTAGATGTACAAATCTATCTTTGTCACCTATCATGTGATGTGAACACCCGCTGTCTATGATCCAGTCTGTTATGATGTCTACTTTGGAAACTAATGCTAACTCTTGTGCTTCTTTTTCATCTTCAATGTCCATCTCCTCAAGCATTTTATCAATGTCTTTAATGGAAACAAATCCAATTTCATCTTCTCCTGAGTCATCATCAATTACACCATCTTCAGCATGATAGCATTCCTTAGTATATTTGGGCTTGTAATCTAATCTGAATTTTTTGACTCTTGTAGGACACTTGGATGCAAAGTGACCAACTTTGTTGCATGAAAAACATTTGAATGGTAGTTGTCCTTCATATTTCCCTTTACCTTTTCTTTTCTTCTTAGCAATCATAGCAATTATTTCTTCTATTTTAGTATCAACTTCTTCCTTCTCATTATTATTAGAGTTGCTTAAAGATTTCTTACTATGGACTAAGGCTTTGAAATTTGTTTCCATTTAAGGTTTTGTCTTCAATCTTGATATCTCAAATGCGGATATTTTGCTGATCAAAGTCTCTCTCTTGAATTCTTTTGAAAATTGCATAGTCTCATATAGGATATTTATCTTTCTCTCATAGTCTATTGTCAATGTGGTCATCAGTTTGTTCATTATATCATCCTCTGAAATTTCTCCACCATTGTTTCTGATACCTGATACTGCTTCATTAATTCTCTGATTGTAAGCTCTGATGTTCTCTTCAGATGGCATCTCTAAATTATTGTATCTTTTCTTTCATGTCTTTCTGTGTGCATTCTTTTCTTTGATGTCTCCTTCAAACATATCTTGATCTAAGTATTTCCAAATTGAATATTCTTTATCTACCTTCTTGATCTCAGAAAACTCACTGTGAGATA
The DNA here is from genome assembly GCA_018584345.1 of Thuja plicata. Taxonomy (NCBI): domain Eukaryota; kingdom Viridiplantae; phylum Streptophyta; class Pinopsida; order Cupressales; family Cupressaceae; genus Thuja; species Thuja plicata. The sequence goes on along the minus strand of MU228530.1, from coordinate 5,159,453 downwards.
GGGCACTGATTAGGGCTTCCTTGGCAATTGCATTTTGAGTGAACACTTATTTTTGTTTAATTGTAGAGTCTTCTTCTACAAGGTCTTTCAAGGTGGGAACATAAAATGAATGAGTAGAAATCTCATAGATCTCAAATCCAACACACTAAAGATGTGTTATCATTTTATTCTTCCAGTCAAGATAGTTCTCTCCATCAAATTTAGGACTCTGTTTCCTGAAGTATGCCATTTGATCTACCTTAAGTTGTTAGGATTTCTCTCCAGGGCACTTGGCTCTGATACCAATTGTTAGGAATAGTCCCAAGAGATAACTGAGAGGGGGGTGAATCAGTTATCTACAAGATTCAATTATTTTTCAATTAAGTACAAAATAACTTTAAATATAAACTCAACAAGATAACACAGAATTGAACAACACAATTTTGGTCACGAGGAAAACCAAATTAGGTAAAAACCCTGGTGGGAATTAGCACCCACAAATAATTGTAATAGTTTATAATGATCCTTGTTAGTAGATCTTGCAACCCTATTAGGAGTTTTTATTTACAATGCAATAAGTACAAAGACCTGGTCAAAGGTCAGACCCTGTTAGGAGTCTTTTACAGATAACCCTATTAGGGGTGAGGACACACTATCCAAGAGCTCACTGCTCAAATCATGAAGGTTGCAACCTTCTGGAAAATAGATATACACTATATCTGATAATGAACTATTTAGTAGACCTGTTGTCTTGATCAATTCCAGTGAATTGTAGTCTTCTTATGTTCCTTCACATAGATCTTCAATTGTCTAACTTCCTGCTCTTCTCTATATTTTATTTTTCACTTCATTTTTGACACTTAGCAATTACATTTGAACTACTATATATATATATTCAAAAAGGATAAGGTCACAATGGATGTAGGAAACACTTCAGCAACTTCCTTGTTGGCTTAACTAATTACGCAATCAAAGTCAGGACCGTGCAACTCAAACTAAATAGACGTAACGCTTCACAAAGTTGGCTTCACCAAATTAACTCCAACAACACTATTCTGTTAAAACAATTTTTTCACCTTTCTATAATCATCCTTAACTCATAAATAAACATGAATGTAAACATGCATATCTCAAAGATAGGTGCAACTCAAGAAACATTGTATTTATGTCGGATGTTAACAGACAATCTCCAGAAACTGTAACTGCCAAAACTGATTAACATAACTCAACTGAAACTTCATATCTAAATCAGCATGAATGCACATAGCATCTAGAACATGTATACAACATGGAAATAAATACACATAGATCCAAAATATATATACTGATAATTGCATATAGGACACCATTGTACATTATATGTTGTCATTAATGACAAACATACAATCAACTATTTGCATAGAAGCAAATCTCCAACATCTACATCCCATATGATGAAAGCAAGAATGGAGAAGGACAAAAAATTGTTTTAGTGAAGAAATCCACCTTCAATGAGCCAAACTACAAGATACATCCATAGGTTGCAGTCGAACCCAATTACAAAGGCGTATTTTCATTGATCCTACCTAGGGTTTTGTTAGTCCAAGGCGTGCGTGCCTACATTCAGTGCAAGATAGGTTAAATCAGAGATTTTGAGGTCACTTCTACTTATTAGAAGATATGAATAAATAGGAAGTTGAAAGATGAGAACAAACATCTGGAGGTTAAAGGGTTAACCAATGCCCTAAATTTTCTGAATGTATTCAAGACTGAATGGATCTGAATTGTTTTGAGTCATGTACATGAAGGTAAGCTATGGATATATGAGCCCAAGAAAATAAATAAGGATGGTATTTATGCCATGATAGGGTATCCAATATGTGACAAATCAAAATCCCTAAGGAATTTATTGAGAGTTGAAATTGAGAAGCTGACTAAAGCCAAATGGGATGGTAGAGGCTTGAAGGTAAACTAGATTAGTGATCCTGAACTGAAATTCAAAGCTTATGTCACTGGCTACAAATTATTTCAATCAAGTAGATTGAACAGTGTCCCTTTTGGATTTGTATACATAGCCTAAAAAATTATAAAGAAAGGTGTACAACTCTGTTGGAAACACTGAGAGGCGGGGTGAATCAGTGTTTAGCTATTTATTCAATTTCAGGAACTTTAAACATAAAAAAATTATATATGACTTGAAGCTTAACACAAGATCACATAACACATAATATGATTATGGGGAAACCTTGATTAGAGGAAAACCCCAGTGGGAATTAGTACCCATAAATATTGCACTAGTATAATGAACCTGTTAAAGTTCCTTTGCCCTGTTAAGAGCAGTCTTTACAATGCAAGTACAATGACCTGGTTAAAGGCCTGACCCTGTTAGGAGTATTTTAAAAACAACCCTATTAGGGGTGAGGACTCACTGTCCAAGAGATCACTACTCAATGAGAAAGAAGGTTACAACCTCCTGAGAATAGATATGCACTATATCCAAGAGTGAATTGTTGTATGTGACACAGATGTCTGATCAGTTCCATTTATGCGCTTATGCTCTTATCTTCTTTAAGGGCTCTATCTCATACTGATATCTTCATACTGCTCTACTATATATCTTCTTTGACTATTTTTTTGACACTTCAAATATATCTTTACATTGCATATATATATATATATATATATATATATATATATATATATATGTTTATGCCTGAATAGATGTGACTATAAACAAGACCTTAGTCGGCCCAAAAACAACATTCACAACACTTCCAAACAAATTAGCTTAAGCATGTTTACAACAATGTTTAATATATGATTAAAAACTTATTACAATAGGTGCTTAGCCTTTACATAACAAAAGATTACACGCTAATCAAAATCATGAAGTTGGCTTCATACTATGTATTTTGAACTGCTAATGTACTTGTTCTTTCTATAAGTTGTCTGTACTGCCATTCTATACCATGTGTGTATAGGATAATCATAAAAACATACCATAGAGCTTAATTCTAAATTCATATATCCTTATGTGGTCGTACGCACGTGCGTTGATGGTCTGATCAACTGCAAGTCAATGTTATGTTTTGTCTTCTATACTTAGTAAATTTTCACTTCATAGTTTACTGTCCAAACTTCATATGACTTTTTTGCCATAATGACAACACAAAATAAGCCATATACTCCCTGGGAGTCAACTTGTCAACAATCTCCCCCTTTTTCATTAATGGCAACAAAGGAATGTGGCTAAGTTACTCAAAATTGACTAACATCAAAAACTTTATATTTTCTTCTCTTAACATATACTATATATTTATTTATATATATACACTTCTCCTCATACATAAATTACTCCCCCTTTGACATTAATGACAAAGGTGTCAAAATTGTGAGTCTTTAAATACTTAGTCCATGTATACATCTGGATAGGCTATCTGCAAATTCTTCATCTCTTGCTGCCAAAATGCCTTTAGTGCATCAATTGTTTGGAGATGGGTGCATAAGGCATACATAAGCTTTTCCATCTTTGTCAAATCCATGCTAGGTCCTTGATCGTAGGTAGAAATGGTTGCATAAATCTATTTAATTTTTTCATCCAAAAATGCTAAGGAGGGAGCAAGTGCATTTCTCAATTGAGTCTGCCTAATCCTTATCTTACTGATCTCCATTTTAGCTTTTTCTATCTTGTCTAGTTGACCTTGATAGATATTTTTTCATATGTTCATGTCTTGCATGGATGTTTCAACTGATTTTCTAACATTGTCAACCAAGATATCTGCCTCCTCTATCTTTTTGATGTGTTCAGAGGTGAGTCTGTATCTGTCTATGCAATTTGCTATGACCTTCCTGCCTTTTGCTGCCAATTCTTTCAACATAGACTGACCAATCTTTAATGAGTTTAGATCTAAGGTAAAGTTCTTTACCAGTTCATTTAATCTTTCCTTTTTATACTCATCTTCTACAATTCTCATGGGTGAGTCTACTAAGCTTGTAAAATGTGCTTTGAAGCTTGTTAGGATGTTGTCTACATCATCAACTGATTGAATTTTTGCTACTTTCTTGTCCGCAAGCACTAGGTCATTCAAAATGTTTACTGATTCTAAGAAGAGAGGGTTTCTCATAACCTATTTCTCTTTGGCTTTTTCCATGGCTAGGATATTGATCTTGATCATGTCTTCTTCTCCCCATGCATCCAGACTTGCCAAGTCGGGAGTTAAACTTGACAACAATGAGTTTGATGGTTGAATGGATGGTGTAATATAGTGTTCTAACTAGTATCCATGCATTCACTTTTTACTGGGATTTCCATAGCTGGTACCTCATTAGTTTGATTGTCTTGTTCTTTATTCAAATATGTTGAATCATTGGGGGGGACTTCATCTTGCTGTAAAGATGTGTCATCAGTGCATACCTCCTTTGTTTCTTCAGTGCTTACAAATGCTTTATCAAATTTGTCTGTATCATTATCAGAAGTTGTCATGGATATCTTAATATTATCAATCACTATAGTATCCCATGAATCTTTTTTTGTATCAGAAGTTATTGAAACTGAGGGCGCTGACACCTATGGACCTGTCTTAGGTGCATTTTGAATTACTGGTTCTACAACTTGTTTGGGAGGAACTGGAGTTAACTTTTTTGTAGGTGCCATTGAAGGATACATATGTCTATCCATAAACACTTGTGCAAAATCTTTTTAAGTCTCTTTCCCAACTAACTCATACTCTTTGTTCATAATATGAAGAGTCCTTGTCTTTGTTCTGAGATGAGGCTTTACCAAATCTAATAGAATTGCCTTCTCATCATGTGCACAAATAGGAAGGAGAATATCCAATGTTTCTTCTCTAATCCTCATATCTTCCTTGATTGCATGCCTTTTCATTATCTCTAGAATGTTCCATAGCTTGTCTAGTATCACTATTTTGAGTTCTAGAATAGACGTTTTAAACTTGATCATGTGAGAGATGAGCATAGAGTGTATCTCAAATTTATCTATCTCCTGATACTTATCATAAACCTTTGTAATTTTATCTAGTCTCCCTTCATTGGCAATCTTGTTCCTTAAGACATTAATACTAGGTTTGAAACCTACCTCAGGAGGATCTTGTGTGTTCTTTACCTTGCTCCTTGTAGTTCTTGAGGATGGATGACTAGTGGGTGCTTGCTTCCTTCCTCTAGACTTCTTTCTTGGTACAGATGGTGGAGAGGATTCCAGATCAATGTTGGTTGATGGTGCAGATGTGTCTTCATTTGATTTCTTCTTTTTCCTTATAGGCATATCATCATCCTTTTTTGTTTTCACTTCTGTAGGAGTTTTCTCAAGTTGTTTGGCTATCTTAGCTTCTCTAGCTCTGTCAAGATATTCTTGTGTAACACCATGAACTTTTAGGATATTTGAGGTAATCCTTGATGCCTTCCTTTTTTTGTTAGCACTGTATAAGATAGAATCAACTTGATTTTTCTTTTCTCTGTAAGTACTCCATCTAGGTTCATTGGGATCCTTGAGTGTGGATAAGAGGACTTGTGCATAACCTTCCAAAACATGTTCTTCAACTTCATAACTAAGAGGGTGAATCCATTTTGTTCTAGGATCAACTGCCTCGATGCAAGTACAATCAGTCTCCACTATGAATCGTATGGTGTCTTTGTACTTCTCAACTATTTTATTAGGTATCCTGAACCTCTTCTGCATCTTGATCCTAAAAGTTTTGATATCCATGTCCATAGAATCTTTTGCACTACTCTCTGATGTAGCTTTTAGTGATATCTGAGACATAGTAGGCTTGTTCCTATCTAGTTAAAGATTTGCAACTTTACCAACAATGTGGAAGTACAAATAGATGATCAAAGAGCCAAACCTGAATATCTTTCTCTTATCATGCTTAATGGCTTTGATATTGTCATGTTGTGCCTATCACTTCTAGATAAGCAAACTTGTTCTACCTGCTTCTTAACATCCTTGCCAGTAGGAAGAGCTGGTCTAGTCTTAGGAATTCTAGTCATCTCATGAATTAGATATGCAGTGATGCAGATAGGAACCTCACCTATCTAGTATAGATCATCATGTATCCTGCTCAGTAATATCTTCACCCATTCTGGCTCATAGAACTCATGCGCATTGGAATACTCAAAGATAGGATTATTAGTGAGATGCGCGTATTCATCCTTGAATGTATAGTCTGGTTTCATCATATAACCCATGAGAGATGCAATTTTGTTATCTCCAACTGTTTCCTTCTTGCAATAAATATATGCGCGGATGTCTTCTACATGTACGACTCCAAGCAGAGTCCTAGAGAATGCTCCTTTGACATCATCTAGTATGGAGTTGAATGTATGCTTCTTAAAGACAAATCTCTTCCTTTCATCAATGTTGAATATAATAGGGGTTTCCATAATTACTTGCAACTTGGTTAAGTAGGGTTTTATGATGATTCTGAAATGATGTGATTGCTAGGCTTTCATTCCAATTGTTAATCTATTCATAGACCAACTAATACTTTAAGTTGTAGTGCTTTGATGCTTGATGCTTATCTTCTTTCTGAATGCTTCAATCTCAAATGCAAAGTGAGGTTTTTAAGATCATTTTCCAATTTATATAAAGATTAATTGCATTTAATGCTCATTTTCGTAAAGCGGTTTACAGAGAGAATTTCAAACTTTGTTCTGAATGAAGTAAAGGCAATGCATGAATGCATACAACCTTAATTAGTGATCACATGCATGAATCCATAGGTACATACTCATAGGTGAGCATACCAGCCACGTAGGGTTTCAAAGCTAGAATAACACTCCCTAAGACCATGAGGATCAACTATCCAGAAATAGAAGGTGCATCCATTGAGGATGCATCTACTACCTTTTTCTCTTCATTATCCTTCTTTACTTTGACCCATATTTTATCTAAGTTAGCTTTAGCTTCCACAAACTTAACTTCTCTTGACTCTTCAAACAAAGACTTCTTAGGATTCTCTTGTCCTTTTGTTCTTGATCTGCAAGACCTTGAGATGTGTTCGGCCTGTCCACATGAGTGATAAATGATAGGAGGTTTGATGTTGTTATTCATCATGCTGCATTTCTTTGTTGTGTGTCCATTGTAATTACATATCTAACATGTAATGTTTTGCAAGTTTCTTTGAGGTTGATTTCTCTGATTGAATTGAGTTTGACTCCTTTGGTTCAGTTGTGGCTGATTTCTTTGATTTTTTCTACAATGAATAGCCCTATGACCAAACTTATTGTAGGAGTAACACTAACCATTGAAGGGTCTTACATTCTTACAATCTCTTGCCAAGTGTCCATGCTTGTTACAGGAATAAAAAGTATGGTTGACTGCCTTGTGCTTATCTTTTGGTGGTTCTGCATTGGTCTCTTCATGATTCTCAGTTTTATTTTCTTCTGAAGATTTTGTTTGAGCTTTCTTTCTTTCTTGTAGTGAATTGATCTCAATTTGAACTAGACTATATCCCATACCAGTGGTATCACCTTTTAGTTTTTGTGCATAAATTTGTGATTGAATTAGATTAGAACTTGTGTGTAGTTTGTCAATCTTGTCTTTTTCTCCTAATAATTTAGATTCAATCTTATTCTTGATGTTTTCCAATTCCAATATTTTCGTATTGGCTTGAATGAGTTCTTCATCTAACTGTTTATTTTCTTTGTTCTTCTCTCCAATAGCTGTTAGGCTATCAGTTAATTGATCATTCAATTCTTCTATCTTATCCTTTAAAGATAAGTTTTCTTCATTCAGTTTCTTGACCATTTTCCCCAAATCATTCGTTGAGAAATCTTTCAGATCTTTTCTTAGTTTCTTGATAAGCATTTGTGAGCCATCAACTTTTAGCTTAAGTTCCTCATTTTCTTTCTCAGATCTGTCTAGAGCTTCAAGAGCTACTTCAAGATTTTTTTTCAAATGTTTGACTTTTGCTGAATCCATGATCTCCTCAAGTGGTTAAACTTTTATTTCAGAGGACCAGAGCTCTGATACCAATTGTTGGAAACACTGAGAGGGGGGGTGAATCAGTGTTTAGCTATTTATTCAATTTTAGCAACTTTAAACTTAAAACAATTATATATCACATGAAGCTTAACACAAGATCACATAAGACATAATATGATTATGAGGAAACCTTGATTAGAGGAAAACCCTGGTGGGAATTAGTACCCACAAATATTGCACTAGTATAATGAACCTGTTAAAGTTCCTTTGCCCTATTAAGAGCAGTCTTTACAATGCAAGTACAATGACCTAGTTAAAGGTCTGACCCTGTTAGGAGTCTTTTAAAAACAACCCTATTAGGGGTGAGGACTCACTTTCCAAGAGCTCACTGCTCAATGAGAAAGAAGGCTACAACCTCCTGAGAATAGATATGCACTATATCCAAGAGTGAACTATTTTATGTGACACAGATGTCTGATCAGTTCCAGTTATGTGCTTATGCTCTTATCTTCTTTAAGGGATTTATCTCATACTAATATCTTCATACTGCTCTGCTATATATCTTCTCTGACTATTTTTTTGACACTTCAAATATATCTTTACATTGCATATATATATGTTTATGCCTAAATAGATGCGACTATAAACAAGACCTTAGTCAACCCAAAAAAAAAATTCACAACGCTTCCAAACAAATTGGCTTAAGCGTGTTTACAAAAATGTTTAATAAATTATTACAAACTTATTACAATAGGTGATTAGCCTTTACATAACAAAAGATTACACGCTAATCAAAATCATGAAGTCAGCTTCATACTCTGTATTCTAAACTGCTAGTGTACTTGTTCTTTCTGTAACTTGTCTGTACTATCATTTTGTACCATGTGTGTATAGGATAACCATAACAACATACCATAGAGCTTAAGTCTAAATGCGCATATCCTGATGTGGTCGTACGCATGTGCGCTGATGCTCTAATTGACTACAAGTCACTATTCTATTCTGTCTTCTATACTTGGTCAATTTTCACTTCATAGTTTACTGTCAAAACTTCATATGACTTTGTTTCCATAATGATAACACAAAATAAGACATATAATCCATGGGAGTCAACTTTCCAACAAAATCAATCTCTCCGAGCTACTACAGAGACAACTTGAAGAGAATATGAGGACCATCAGATCAACAAAGTCAAATACCTGTAATTTTGGTTCTCTATTACTATGCACATTTTTCTACCTACTGAATTTATTTACCTCAATCGGTAAAGTCAAGTGGAATTTAGACCGATCGATTACTATGAAAATCGGTGACTTCATCACAAGTCTATGGAATAAATTTGAACTGGTTATGAATGAATATTTTTCTAAGTTCAAATCTAGGATGGAAAAGAGATATAGAATTCCTGAACAATTAATAGAGAAACATAAAGATGAATTTTTTTTTGTAGTAGATATCGACATTACCTTAATCAAGGGAGTATACCCAAGGACTGCATGGTTACCTCCACTAGAGTATGAACTAGACATTGATGTTGCTTCAGAAGCTATTGAGAAACTATTGAATGAACCTATTGATCAATCTACCATGAGATTTGGAACGTATGATGAATCCAAGACTAGGATATCTATTGGTCTACAAGTACATAAAATAACAAAGAAGAAGACCAAAATTGTTAAGTCATTGAAGAGAAAACTTGCAATCAAAGATGAAAATTTGGAAAAATCAGAAGATAAAACTGAGGATCAGACTTCAGTCGGTCAAGGAGAAGAACCTAAACATGATAATGATGCCACCAAATCAGATGAACCATAAGATAAGGCACCTAAGGCCAAAAGGGGAAAAATTATAAAGAATGAGTCTCCACCAAAGACCATATCACAATCGGTGACTAAGGACTCACCACCTCTAAAGAAAGGTATTGCAAAGATCACAAGACCCTCGCCTAAGTTCACATACCAAACAAGGAAATAGAAAGGCACAACCAAGAATCTTGCATTGAGACAGAGGAAGAGATATGTAAGGAACAAGGATGACAAGGATGATTCTGACGAAAATCCTGATCAATTTAAAGTTCTCCAAAAACAAACCATCACAGACAATTGATGAAATTGAAAAGGCAATCAGATCAATTAGACAGCTAGGACATCCTAAGATACAAGCATACAAAGATCTATCTACCGAGAATAAAGAGAAACTTGAAGAAGCAATCATAGGTATGATTATCAACTTCAAACAAGTTCTATTTGAATTTTCTACTTGCATTCCCTCTGAGTTATATGATAATATATCAACATGTTGGTCATACGCACTCACCGCCGAGAAAAAGATGAGAGAGGTAGCTCTCAATCTTATTAAAATAGATTATACAGTTGATCAAATAGGGAGTTTGATGTAGCAATATGCCAAGGAATTTTCTAAGAAGGCAAGGACATTGAATATCTTGTAAGGAAACTTGAAGGAAGTGGATATTGAGAGCACTCAAATATGGAATAAACTGTTGAATCCACCTGAAGAATTAATGGACACCGAGGAAGCACAAGACACTGTATATACAATCAACACCAAAGTAGATCAACCAAGCATAGATCCAATTAAGGTTAATAATGTAGTGGACGAAATTCCTCAAATTTTGACTAATATGAGTCACCCATAGATCATAGTAAAAAACATTATAGTAGGTGATCCTGGTGATAAGGAAAAGGAAGATGAGATAGTTGGAGTGACTAAGACATTAGATGAAATGGACACAATATATGCCACCCAAGTTGATATATCGGGACAGTTAACCATTTTGGTCCAAGCAATTGAAATAGAGATTGAAGCATAGCAGAAGACACCCAATCAGGGTACAAATACAAATGAAGACAAGGGTGATCAGTAAGATAAAGAGACTGAGAAAAGTGGTGGAACAACGCAAGGTGATGTACCAAGAGACACCACAGATGTAGAAGAAAAAGCTGAAGATAATACAGACAAAATGGTAGCACTTCTACCACATATACAATGTCAATTACTGAGGCATCTCATCAATTCCTCACACTGAATACCAAACCAAAAAAGATAGAATCTGAGAAAAAGGATCAATTGGCAATAACTTTATCTCCTTAATTAAGTGTTCAAGGTAAGAAGAAGAAGAAGAAGAAAGGAAATAAAGTCATTGTTACATTGGATTAAGTTATAGAGATTCCAACATGGGATCCAAGAACACTTGACCCAGAAACATTGAAGACATATGGTGAGTTATGCACCAGGAAAGAATCATAGGATAAGCTAAGGCAAGAACTCAAGAATACACCAGTCTTAGAGATTGCAAAGAAGATCCTTATGCAAGTTGTTCCTGATGTGAAAATTGATGAGTCATCTCCCATACTTGATCAACTTGCACTGCTCACTAAGGCCATTAGCAAACTGGATATTGATGCCAAGCAGAAACTAGAAGAACAAGTAGAGAAGAAGATCCAATACAAGGTTATAGAGAAGATCATCCAGGAAGTGGCAGTTAATAAGGTAACTCTGTCTGAATCTGTAAGTGGTTTAGAAACTGTTATATCTGAAGACATTACAATTCTACAATAGTTATGCATATTAGATCACTTCACTACCGATATTAGTGAAAAGATAAAAAAGATCGATCAAGATCTAATAGATAGTAAAAATAGTCTATCAATCGAGGAAAATGCATTGCATGTGCATTACACAAAGGTACTTCATAACAAAAGGTTGAGACTGGATTTGAAGAAAGAAGAGGAGGCAATCAGAGAAAAAGTAATTGAGCTCCAGGAAACATTACTATCACATTTGGTAATGGTGCAGAAACATGTGACAATGGCAAAGAACCTCATTGCCACCCCAGAATTGTCTATAACTGAAAGCATATACGATATGCATGCTCAGATAAACTTAGAACTATTGACTCTCGAGCATTTAAACAAGGACTAGGAGAAACTACTGGAAATAGTCAAGAATGCCCATCCTCACATTTTTGACAAAATGTAAGTTATACTCCTTTTGTCATTATTTTCAAAAAAGGGGGAAATATATGTATATAAGTATAGTAAGGGGATACTATAATCTAGAGAAGGAATTCATATACATATACTGATCATGTACAAAGGGGGATAATGTTACTCCAATTAAGCATTGAAGTTGTCATTAGTATTCATGCACTCATTTTGGACAATCGGTATTAGAGTCACAAACTAGATAATCGATATAATCACCAAAGTATAGAGTTAACTGAGAGCACTGATCATGCCCATAGTTAACTGAGTGCAGTGATAACCAAATAGACAAACTACACCAAGTAGTAAGCTACACTGAGCTACACAGTTTAACCGAACAGTAGTATAACTGAGATACACAGTCTGCACCGAGCACCGAGATACAACATTAACCGAGTGGACCAGAGGCCACATAAAAGTTTGTTATGGCACATCATTCTAGGTAACTACTTTTTTCTGACCTAGATAACGGTTTACAATGATCGAGGAGAACATTATTTATGAATTTACAACATTAATTGTTTATATCTCCTATGTTAGATGATCAAGGTAAATTATGTACATCATTAATCTTAGGTTAGGGATGTTATTGTAAATCCCTAATTAGGTCATAAGGTTTGATATATAAATGTATAGATGTCATTAATTGTAATGGGTATGAGAAATTTGATCAAGCAATGATCAATTAGCCTCCATACTACAGACATCACAGATCAAACAAGGGTTTTGAGACAAAGACTACATTGCAACAATCAGTTATCAGAACAGAGGCAAGGCTATCGAGCATAACAGAGGAGAAGGTATTATCATTCACATTGAGGTGAAATAATCTATGTACTTAATGGATCTGTATCAACATTATTGAGATTGTATATGTTTAGATCACATTTATGTTACTTTCTAACAATTGTAATAGAACCCCAAAATCTCTTAACAGAGGAGAATTAACCATCTTTTTATAAATCTCTCAATCAAGTGCACACATATGTTGTGTTTCTAAATCCTCATACGAGGTAGATCTAATTGATCTCATTGTTACTCCTAACAGGGTAAGATCATCAGAAGTGATCAATCTTTGTAAGCTTTAACATGCTACTTTATTATCTGCAGTAGTGAATTTTTGTGGGTCTCATCCCCACCGCATTTTTTACGTTATAACAAGTGTTTTCTGTGATACCAAAATACTAGTGTCATGTGTACTTAATTTCATGGATGTGTATTGTTTATTTACAAGCATTTACTATTCAAAAGTGATACTATATGTTTGGTGTATCCAATTTACTCAGTCAATTATTGCAGAACATTGAGTTACAAAGATTTGATTCAAATTTTTATAGGGTATTGATTCATCCCATCCCTCTCAATACACACCTCTCCATTATCCCAATAAATAGATTATTTTAATCTTTTACTTTAGAAAGTTTCAGGTTCAGATAGTATTCATGATGAATTTGATGGACAAGGCAAGGTACATGAGAAATAGTTTTCAATTGCATATCAAATCTTATTTTCTGTGTTGCCACATATATATTGCAGCTGTAGTCTAGTTTATGTCAACTTTCTTCAATTGGTTAGTTGGTGGCATTCTTCCCAAGTTTTTTTTGTTGAGCAGTAAGTTTGTTTTTTCCCTAAATTGATCGGTGGCTTGTTACAATCCTTGTTCTATAAAAAAAAAATTAGGATCACTTAGGAGAGGTTCCAAATTTTCTAGTCCTGAAGACCCTGGGTAGAATAGGTTCCAGTAGCAAGAGTCTAGGTGAATTTTTTGAAATTTTGTAATACATTTATAGAGAAATTTTTGAGGGATTATGTGTCTTATTGTCGCAAGTTTTGAGTTTATAAGTTCTAAATGAATGTATGACTGAATATAGAAGTTAGAGAACATGATAATATAATTCCTAATTCATTTCTCTCATGTGTATGAGTTTTAAGAGTTTTAAATGGAAATAATTCAAATATTTATTTCTATTTCTATGCATTGTTATGATGTATATGAGTTCATTTCATGCTTTGATCTTATGCTCAACTAAGTACTTGAACTAATTTATAGATTCATGAGGTTTATCATCTCGGTTGGTATGGGTGCTTGGCATATGTTGATACTGATGCTCGGCATCAACTATGCATATCAATTCTTTTCTCGGTTCTTATCTCAAATCTATCCTTATGCATCTTATCTTATGCAGATATGGACTTTAATACATCTCATGTTAGGAACTGGTGTAAAATATAGAATTTGAGAAAATAGGTCCTTACATACCTTTTTATTTTAATTGGAAGTAGTGTGATCACTTGATCCATTGGATTGGGTGATCTTGGCTTCACTGAGTCCACTATTGCTCTCTTCCTCTTTCTTTCTCTATGTCAGATTCATCTGATTCTTTATCTTCTCAATAATAGGTTTTAGGGATTTGGTCTTGCAGTCTCTCTTGGTATGACCGATCTTGTGACAACTATAACAGACCAAACTTCCATTCATCCAAGTCTTGTATTTACCTCTAAAGTGTGTCATTATATAATTTTCAGCAATATGACCATATTCACCACAATGATGAAAACTATGTCTTGTGTTTTAATCCTAATTGAATGTGTTACCTTACCTCAGTGTATTGCCTTGTTTCTTGGATGTCCATTTAGATCTCATATTGGATCTACAATCTTGAGTTCTATTACCAAACTTATGGAAATTATAACAATGTCCTTAGAATCAAGGTGAAGTGGGTGTATTGCTAGTCTATGACCTGCATTCTGTATGTGGTAAATTTGGCCTTGTTAATTCACCATACACTTCAACATAGTCCTTCTTCACCAGGTACACACAAGACTGAATATGAGATTATTCATCCTGTATGTATGCATGATTCGACCTGTTGCCTTCTATCCAGACGGGGTTTTTGAAATTACTCTCAGAATGAGTCTCACAACCATGGACCAATCTAGGAACGAAGGATTTATCATGATGGATGTAATACAATTCAATATTATGCTAAGAAATGACAGATATGAGATAATCTAAGACATGATGATCAATGCAATTATTCTAGAAATTGAAGCTATTCTATAAAAAATGATATTATTCTATATGAAACTATGACAATAATTCAATATTCTAACAATGCATATTTTCTTCAGAAATTCAGGGAGTAATCGGGGGTCAGGGTTTTGAATTCAAGAATGAGAGTTCTTGATTGAAGAATGAGAGTTCTTTTATGAAACTTTCCTCTTTAAAAATAAAATATATAGAAAATCCAGTTCAGAATAGAAAGCTATATTGAAAAGAATTCAATAAATTGTTTTCTTCCTGCTTTAACTATTTTCTTTCTTTGATTTAATACTATTTTATTTGAATTAAATTGTTTTCTTTCTCTTTAAAGCCCAATTAATTCAAAGTTTCTA
>MU228530.1:5127457-5138730 GCA_018584345.1 Thuja plicata | reverse complement strand
GTTTAATCATGTCATCAAAGGTTAGAGGACCTTGTAGCTGTACTTGATACCCAAAGTTGGGGAGAAGATTATCGAGAAAGATGTCCAACTTTTCTGATTCAGGTATCTTGTGAGAATATCGTGTATAAAGTTGTCTCCATCATTGGAGAAATGCCAAGAAGGATTCCCCATTGTTTTTTTTCAATTTGCAAAGATCTCGCATATTAACCAGATGTTGGATGATGTGAGAATAGTGTTGTAGAAATAAATTGGCAATTTCGTCAAAGGTCTTGATGCCAGTTGGTAGTCTATAGAACCATTCCATAGTTGATCCTCCCAAACTACATGGGAAAAGATGCATAAGATAGTTTGTGTCATGCATGAATTCTATGGAGAGAGCACCAAATTCTCTTAAATGGTCTTGAGGGTCAGATGTACCCAAGTATTTGTCATATTTAGGAAGTTCAACTCCTTTGGGAAAAGGAGGCATGTGAAGATCTTTATCAAATGGGAAAGGATGGATGCTTTCCAGCGTGAGTTGTGTAACAGGTTTGTCTTTCTCTTTCAAGAGTTGAGACAATTGTTCTCGCATAGTTTGCATTTCTTTGCGCAAGCGGGAATTTTCAGTTTCTTCCTCTTTCTCAACAAGTGTGTCTAAAGCATAACTGAAAGGTAACTTAGCCCGTTGATTGGCTAGTTCAAGAATGTATTTTTCATTTTCCTTAGCTAGTAGAATTCCCATCATTTTATAGAATTCTTTGTTAGCACAAGCGTGTGTAATATCTTCTTGAGTGATTTCAACTTCTACACTGTTAGGGGGGTCTTCAGAATGGGACTTACCCCAATTTCTAAAGAGGTCAGTTCTGCTAACCTCACCACCTGAATGGTTATGATCTGCCATCTTTCCAAAATGCAATGATTAAAGGTGTAAAGACTTGGTATGAAAAGATTGAGTGTTCTCTAAATTTGGGTCTTCTTGGAACAAAGGATTTCGAACCCTACTAAGATCCATAGCAAATGACCTTTTAGTGTAAGGTTGTCATACCAGGGAAGGAGATCGAGATGATTCCTCACTAGATGTAGCTGGTAATGGTGTGAAAAGTATAGATTCATCTTGATTGATTGAAGGAAATGTTTTTCCACTTCGATTTGTGACAGTCATAAACAAAGTTTTGAACAAGGAATGTGAACTAGGACCAAACTTGAAACTATCTCAAAGATTGCACAGAACATGCCAAAAGGTGAAGTATCTTTGGTGAAAATTGTCTAAGATGAGGCTAAAACAAGCCAAGAGATGACTATTGTGACACAAGGCATGACAACACAAATGAAATAAATCAAAAGGACATGAGACAAGACCAGTTTAAGCAAGAATCACATAGTTCTGAACCCAAGAAACTAAGTTTCAGACTATGTGAAGATGAATGGCAGAAAAACAAACCCATATCAGAGACCAAATTTGATAGAAGTACAACTGACTGGTAGATTTTAGCTCACTGTTTTGGACAAAAGACTCCAGTTTCGCGCGATGAAATGCTCTGTCGCGCAAAGTTTCTCACTGAGCCACGTGAAGAAATGCTATCTTAATGCGAAGAATGACACCAGTTAATCAGAATAAAGAATGATATAAAATGGCACTATTGCCAAATATTGCATGACAGTATACTACATATCACGTGAAGATTCCCACCGAATGATGCAAAGATTTAGAAATTTTGCGCGAAACTATGCAAATGTTAAAAAAAAGGACATTTACAGAATCAGACTGTTAAGACTAGTTTGCATTTTCCAAGATGAAATCATGCTATTTTATGATAGATAGTTCAAGTTACAGATTGTTTTGGACATGTTCAAGATTGACAGTTTGTGTGTTTTGACGATAGTTTTGATTGTTCAAATGATACACCCACGCAAAACACATTAAATAGAATGTTAGTAGTACTAGAACAAGAACATTAAAATCCTAGGATAGCCAGGACAATATCTGTTGAATCCCCACTTGAACCGAGGTTCAGCTACGCTTACTCTTAGCGGATAACTTAGAAGCTTGGAAGCACAGGCTCCTCCTTACATATGCAATCACTTCTCAGGCATACCAAGCTTCGGACCCCAAAGGAATTAATTAAATTAATTTGATCATAAGATTTATTTAGCCAATAGATATTTAAGAATTAAATATGATGTATGATTAATGCAGATTTAGGATTTTCTATATTTGACACTTAGGTTGAGTAGAGTCAGTCAAAAACTCAGAATTGCCTATACAATAGGACTTTTATGACCCAAAAGAATGACAAATGCAACAAAATTGGTTAGAGTTGCAAGATGCCAATTTTGGGGTGTTACACATTCATGTGCTTGATGTCCATATTTTTTACAGTTAAAGAAATATCCATTAAATTTAGGTTTAGGATTGGATTTACCATTCTTTCTTTGACAAATGTTTGTTGTGTGACCTAGTTTTCCACAATGATATCATGTAGGTTTGTTGTTCTTTGGCTTTGCATTCCTCAGTTCTCCACTTTTTGATGATTCTCCTGATTCAATGGAAGACTGGTGCTCAATATGTCCAAGTCTAGATGTGTCATTATTCCTCCTTGGTGATCTCATTAGTTCCTCAAAGTATCTCAAGGCTTCATTCAATTTGTTTATTCTCTCAATGAGTTCTTTTTCAGATCTCAACTCATTTTTTAGTTGAGTGTTCTCAAATCTTAGATGTGTAATTTCAATGTCTTTTCTATTTAACTCTTGATTTGAATACAACATTTGGTTGACCATGTCCAACTGACTATTTTTGATCTTCTACACATCACTTGTTCTTTCATCAAGTTTGGTAGTCATCTGTCTCTTGTCTTCTTCTGTCATTGTCTTGTCTTCCTCAACTTTCTTCTTATGATCAATCACCTCACATGGTTTTATTGATTGAGTTTCGTGTTCTATGTTAAGAATTTTGACTCACTCTTTCATTGTTTTTTTTTTCTCCAATAGATCTACAATTGTTCCATTACTTTCTTTGGAATCTTCATTGTCAAATAGACCTTCAGTGTCTTCTTTAGATGAAGTGTCATTGAGCTGAGTTGTCAATTATTTCCTAGCTTTTAAGGATTTCTTCAATTCTTCTCATGTTATCTCAAGTTGCTTCAATACCAACTGGATGTCAATCTTATGATTCTCAATGACCTTTCCCAACTTATAAAACTTTATTTCCAAGATCTTAACTCTCAAGCGGTTAGACTTCTTCTAAGAGAGAAATGCTCTAATACCAATTGTTGGAAGTCTAATAAGGGAAAGCAATAACTGAGAGGGGGGTGAATCAGATCTATAAAACTTTTATACTTCTAAAACAAACTCATTCAACCATGTATTCATAAACATAAATTGAAATGTTGTAATAGATCTAACATCTAATCATATCCATAATGAACACATAACACAAAGATTTGGTAACCCAGAAACCCTTGAAGGTAAAAATGGGGTGGGGATGACACCCACAAATCTTCACTACTGCAATAATAAAGTGTTCCTGTTAGGGAAACAAAGTTTGATCACTTTTGATGATCTACCCTATGAGGGTTCTTCCCTATTAAGAGCTTACAAATTTATACAATCTACCTTTTTAAAGGATTTAAACTTACAACTAAGTAAGCACTTAGTTAAGAGATTTACAAAGACCTGTTAGGACCACTCTATTAAGATATTTACCATGATTCACTTGCTAGAATGTATCAGTACCTAATCCTTCAGTCTACACTACAAATGTTGATAACATATCTCATCTTTCCAACTCTTAACTGATCTCTTGATCTGATTTATCTTTGTTCTTCTCTTTACTGCTCTGCTTGGTCACTTTGTCTATTCAATGCTTCAGTTATGAAAAACATGCATATACACTTGATCTCTTCTCTTCACATCTGCATCCACACTCTACTCAATTAGGGTTTGAAGCATCCCATAAATAGATTGGTGATGAAATATCCAAATCAAGATCAATGATATAGATTCATCACATTTTGTCGCTTAGGCATCCCTAATTTTGATTGGTTGCATGGCTTACATAGGGATCCATGATCACAATAATAATGCATAATTAATGCATTAAATATCTATGAATGATCATTAAATGATTCATAGAAGTTGACCAAAATGGTTTACCTAGGTTTTTGTGTCATTCCAAACACATATACAAAAATTATCTTACTCAACATAAGAAAAATTTGGTGCTCGGTCAATATTGTCTTACTCAGCATAACCATATGTTGTCACTTGGCACTTACTCTTCTATGCAACTCGGCAATCATTCTGCTTAGCAACTATTGAGTAATCGGGGACCTTTGACTTGCTTGGCAGTAACTACTTATTGATCTCAACCTTAGTGGTATTACACAGTTACAGGGATGACCAACCAACCTACCTCGATTATGACTAAGTGTGTGACACTAATAGACAAAAAAAATTTGAGATCAACATGGTAGAGAACATGTAATCATATACATTCACCATCAAGCACAAGAAGGGGCAACAAAATAAAGTTTTTGATGCACTAAGAAAAATACTCTTGACAATACAAGAGGTTCAATTGAAAGCATTGGGATTGATAGCTTCAAGGACCTATACTCAGAGGATGGAGGCTTTGCAAAGGCCTACAAGATATGCAAGGAGAACCAAATTCATTTTCATGGTGAGTTCTCTGATTACACCTTGCAAAATGAATTTTTGTTTAGAGGTGGTAAATTTGATTCAAGAAAATCATAATGGAGCCCTTAGTGGACATTTTGGAGTCAATAAGACTCAAGAGTTAGTTCAAATATACTATTATTGGCCAAGAATGAATCTTGATGTTAGGAAGTATGTAGAGTGTTGTATTGTTTTCCAAAAAGCTAAGGGAACATCTTCCAATGTTGGCCTCTATCAACCCCTTCCCATTCCAAGTAGACCATGGGACTGCCTTAGTATGGATTTTGTGTTGGATGATAGTAGAATTGGGTAGTACCGATGTTGTTGGAATTCATGTTGTGTCACTGATGTCAACATATGTTTTTGACAATAGAACAGACTAGTTATTACTATTGTATGTAGACTGGTAGAAGTGTAGGGACACTGTATGAATGATTCAAAATGATTGAAGATGTGGATATGAAGAAGTATGTGTGATGACATTATTTATAATGCTTCTTGGCGTAATTGTGCATATTGATGTTGTTATAGATGATTTAGTGAAGACTGGTTTCTGGACTGTGACAGTAATGCTTCACAAAGAAAGTCTTTGTTTTTTGTGTATATCTTAAAGGAAAAGATGATTCAGTGTGTGCAAGCTTAGGGGATGATAGAAGGCATATTGAGGAATGTTGGATGTTTATCATGAGTCCTATGATGTTTGGTGATATTAGTTGTGGCGTGTATTCTGGAGGAGACCTATTTGGGGGCTGAATTGAGACATGTAGCGTGTATTATGGATTGAGAGCATGGATTTTGGATCTTGGACTATATCTGATGTATTATAATTGATGTTTACTTGTTATATGTATCATGTGTATCTTAGCAAGGGGTTAAATAATTATTTGTATATTAGGAAAGCTTAATTGGCTGACCTAATTAATTATTTGTATATTGGGAAAGCTTAATTGATCGACCTAATCAATTATTGTAATAGAGTATATATGAGATATCATTTCTCTTTGAAAATATGTGAGTGATGGATGAGAAGATAGAGATGAGAGAAAGTTTGATTGGCTGTTGGATGTAGAGCAGTGTTTGTGATTATAATACTTCATTGGAACTGACCAAGAAAAGACATTTTCTATCTGACAGTTCACTGGATTGTATATTCCTTATATACACTTGTTTGGATTGTAAATCCTTGAGGGTGGATTTAACCTTCATTTAGAAGTGTGCCTGGGAAATGAACCCACTGTTACTCTTGACTCTTAATAGGGTATGTCCTTTAACAGGGACTGTGTACTGTAATGTTGTAATAAGATCCTAATAGGGATAAATCTTTTAACAGGGGTACTATACTCTCAGTACATTATTTTTGGGTAATAATTCCCACTGGGGTTTTACCTTTAATAGGGTTTCCTCAACAATAAATGATTGTGTTATTGTGTTGGCATATAGTGTGTTATCATTTGTGTTGAAGTTGTGATTTATAAAGTTTAATGTTTAATAATATGTCTCACAACTGATTCACCCCCCCATCTCAGTTGTGTTGGTGGACTTTTATTCCTAACAATTGGTATCAGATTTACTATTCCTTAGAGAGAAAGATTAGTAGCTTGATGTGATCCTTAAGATGGCTTACTATAGGAGGGATAGTCTAAAATTTGATCCTGAAAACTCTGATAGTTGGAAGAACAAGATGAGAACACATTTTCTATGTTTGGTAATCGACTACTGGATGATCACAAAAGGAAAGGAACAAATAAAGACTGGGGACTAATTGGATAAAGCTACTGAAGATGAAAATAATTTATTCTCATGTAACATGGTCACAAGGGAAGCATTGATCAGCTCACTTTCTGAAGGTGAATTCACAGAAGTAAAAGACCTAGATTCTGCACATGAAATTTGGACAAGATTGGAAGCATTGTATGAAGGAGATGAGTTTACAAAACAAGAAAAGCTACAAAATTGAAAGACAAAGATGGAATAACTGAAAAATGAAGGATGATGATAAAATTAGAGCATATGCACAGAGGGTTACTGAAGTGGTTAATAGCATGAGAAACTCTTGAGGTACTTATAGTGAGGAAGAAGTAATTGTGAATATTCTCAGATCTCTAAAACCTACATACAGAAATAAAGTACAAGCTATAGAATAAATTATACCTTTGATAGTAAAACTCACTAGAGAGATGTTGATTGGAAATCTAACTACTTTTGAGGCCGCAAAATTGGGAGATTATCTACCTAAAGTTGAGTCATCATTTAAGGCAACCGTGCACAGAAAACAAAAAGACTTTATCTGGAATTGTGAGCACCAGCAATAGTGACTTGAGAGAAGAACTTGGAGAATATGCAGATGAATGGGAATAGATACAGGAATAAGAAAGAAAGCTAGATGATGTGGTGGCCCTAATTGCTAGAAGAGAAAAGAGAGGTAATGGAAAATTTGAATAAAAATTACCTTTGAAATGTTTTTCATGTAATAAGATTGGTTATTTTGCATCTTGATGTCCTACAAGGGTTCCAAAACATAAACCTAAGTTTTACAAATCAAAGTATTCAAAGGATAAGGAATGTTACTATGCTAGTGAGAGTGTTTCTGAAGATGAAGATATTGACTTTGATGAGATTGGATTTGTTGCTATTAAGGATGATGAACCTATACATGAAGAAAAAGTGACTGGAGATAAAAACAAGTGTGTTAGTCTGAAAATATATGATGGTGGTGTTGTTAGATTTGGTAACAATACTCCTAAGCTCATCATTGGAGTTGGATCTATTTCTCTGGATGGAAAAACTAATACTAACAATGTACTACTTTTTGATGGACTTAAGCATAATCTATTGAGTGTTGGGCAGCTAGTGGAAAAAGTTTATCAATTGAAATTCATTTATGGGAAATGCTCTATCAAAAGTAAGTTAGGAGAATTGATTGCATCTGGTACTAAATCTAGAGGTAATATATTTGAATTAAATACATCTAGAGATTTTTATTTTATTATGAAGTTTGATGATAGTTGGTTATGGCATAGAAGATTTTTTCATGTTAACTTTGATAATATTGTGAAGGCAAGTATGACTAATACTGTGAGAGATCTACCTTAGATTGTAAAACCGTCTAACACTATGTGCAGAGAGTGTGTTATGGGGAAATAGAATAGAAGTGGTTTTAAAACCAAATCTTATTCAGCAAAAGGGAATTTGGATCTGGTACATACAGATCTGTGTGGCCCTACAAGAACAAGATCTTATTATGGAGTTAGGTACTTTATACTCTTTGTTGATGACTTTTCTAGAATCATGTGGGTTACATATTTAAGAGAGAAATCTGAGGCATTTGACAAATTCAAGATATTCAGAGAAAAATTTCAGAATGAATCAAGTTTAAAGATAAAATGTTTGAGATCAGATAGAGGTGGTGAGTTTACATCAAATTTATTCAATACCTACTATGAAGAGCATGGAATATTCAGTTAGACATCTTCTCCAAGGAAACCACAACAGAATAAGATAGTTGAGTGAAGAAACATAACAATATTAGATGTTGCCATAACTATGATGCTAGAAGGAAATGTATCACATGTTCATTGGAGAGAATATGTTGGTACTACTATGTCCACCTTGAATAGAATTCATATCAGAGAAGGTACAAGTAAGACTCCTTATGAATTATGGTTTGATCATACTCCTACTATAAAATATTTCAGAATATTTGGAAGTAAATGCTATATCAAAAGAGATGATGAGATAGGTAAGTTTGATGCAAGAAGTGATGAAGGTATTTTCCTTGGTTATTCTACTAAAAGAAAAGCCTATAAATGTTTCAATTTGAGATTGAGGAAGTTGGTTGAAAGTGCTAATGTGAGGATAGATGAAAATTTTCAGATTTAGGAAAGAATGTATGACTATGGTCAGATTGCAGAGATAAAAGAGGTCATTGTTGATCCTGCAGAACCTCTGATGATTGATGATGAGATTGAAGATAAATCAATTGAGATTATTGAGACTCCTAAGACTCTGACGTATGTTAAGAAGAACCATCTTGAAAATCAAATCATTGGTAATGCAAGTAAAGGAATGATGACAAGATCACAAGTAAGAGATGAAATTTGTTTGATTTCTTAATTTGAACCAAAAACTATTGATGAAGTGTGTAGAGATGAATCTTGGATTAAAGCTATGCAGGAAGAACTTGAACAGATAAAGAAAAACAATACTTGGGAATTGGTTCCAAGACCTAAAAACAAGAATGTGATAGGAACTAAATGGGTATTCAAAAATAAAATGGATGAGGAAGGAACAGTGGTAAGAAATAAGGCCAGACTGGTTTGTAAAGGCTACTCGCAACAAGAAGGCATAGACTTTGAAGAAAAAATTTCTCTCGTTGCTAGGTTGGAAGTTGTGAGATTATTTATTGCTTATGTTTTACATAAATACTTTAAATTATATCTGATGGATGTGAAATAGAAATTCTTGAATGGGGATTTGGAAGAAGTATACATTGAGAAACCTGATGGATTTCCTTTGACAGAAGATGAATACATAGTATGTAAGTTGAAGAAAGCATTGTATGGACTTAAACAAGCATAGAGAGCATGGTCTGCAAGACTAGACAAGTATCTACTTTGTCTTGGTTTAAGAAAAGGTAATGCAGATAGTAATTTATATTTAAGAACTGATGAAGATAGAATTCTAATCATAGAATTTTTTATTGATGATATCATTTTTGGAGGCAATGATAAAATGAGTAACAAGTTCTCTAAAGAAATGGAAAATGAATTTGAGATGTCAATGATTAGTGAAATGAAATTATTTCTTGGTTTACAAATTAATCAGAGTAAGAATGGTATTTTTATATCTTAGACCAATTATGTTAAGGAAATGTTGAAGAAGTTTCGAATGAAAGATTGTAAACATGTTGGGACACCTATGGTGACAGGTTATAAACTTACTATTAATGATGAAACTCAGAGTGTTTTTCAGACAAAGTACAAATCCATGATTGGAGGTCTACAATATCTAACTCACACCAGACCAGATATTTCAAATGTTATTAGAATTGTGGCTAGATATCAAGAAAATCCTAAAGAGACACATCTTGATGCTATGAAAATAATTTTCAGATACTTGAAAGGAACAATAGAGTATGGACTATGGTATGAAAAATTAGATGACTTTATTTTGCAGGTGTACACTGATGTTGATTGGGTAGGTAATGTGGATGATAGAAAGAGTACAAGTGGTGGAGTATTTTTCCTTAGAAAAAGGTTGGTTTCTTGGTTAAGTAAGAAGTGGGATTGTATTTCTCAGTCTACTGTTGAATCTGAGTATGGTGTTGCTGCTATAAATTGTACACATGTTGTTTGGATGAAACAAATGTTGAAGGACATTGGAATAATTTTTGAAGAGTCATTCATTATCCATTGTGATAACACTAGCACAGTGAATATGTCAAAGAATCCTATAATGCATTCAAAGACTAAATATATTTCTATTAAGTATCATTTCTTGAGGGACAAGGTAGAAGAGAAAGAGATTAGATAGGAGTATATTAGCACAAAGGAATAAATTGTAGATATATTTACAAAACCTCTGCCAAAAGATGTTTTTGAGTATCTCAAAAGTATGCTTGGGGTTAGAGCCCCTCCTTGTGATAATTAAGTGATGCAAACATGCATCAGTCTAGTGTCTTTTAGAGTTATATCACTTTATGGACTTGATGTATGGATTTACTCCTCAGGGGGAGTAATTGTTGGAATACTATAGAGCACATTTGGGTGATTTTGCACCTGGTTATTGGAGACATGAAGATTTGAAAAATCTACACCTTACAGCAAATCAAAGAAGACTTATGCAACCCTTTTCCTGTTGGAAATAATCAAGACTAGCCAAGTTACTGAGAGGGGAGGGGTGAATCAGTAACTCTTAAAACTTTGAAACATTTCTGCACATGTATATACTTTTACCATTCATTTATTTAATCTACTGCAAGCATGAAAATATAATCATTCATAACACATAAACACAAAGATTTGGTGACCCAGAAACCTTCCAAATAGAAAGTAAAACTGGGGTGGGGATGGTACCCACAAAACTTTGGTACTGCAGTATAAAGTTGGCTGGTTAAGGCTTACAATGATCACTTCTGATGATCTACCCTATTAGAAGTAATTAGGACTGCTAGGTCCACCTTGTTAGAGGCTTTACAAACGTACAATGAAGTATGCACTCTGTTAGGAGATTTATGAAAGACTGTTAAGTCTACCCTGTTAAAGGATTTACAAACTGATTCAACTGTTAGGATGAAACAGTAGATCTTAACTTACAACATTATTACTGATAAGATCCTTTGAATACTGATCACCTTCTGTGATAGATATGACTATTCTGCTCCTTTGCAAAAATGCTCTGCTCTTCTGCCTTATTGCAGTCTCTGCTTATTATTCTTATTTCGCACTTCCACTTTCAAACTTCAAATGGTATAATACATTACATATATATACCATTCCCATAATTAAAATTTACAAGGTCGGCCAAATACAAAATAATAACATAAACTTATTCCTAAGTCGGCCCTTCATAAGTAAACAAAGTATTACTGAGTCGGTAGAAGCTCGGGTTCCTCAAGCTGG
>MU228530.1:5106267-5117749 GCA_018584345.1 Thuja plicata | reverse complement strand
ATTTCACTAGCTTAGTAGAATCTGCTACTAAGATTGTAGAAGATGAATACAAGAAGGAGAGACTAAATGAATTGGTAAAGAAATTTACCTTAGATCTGAATTCCTTAAAGATTGGGCAGGCTATATTTAAGGAATTGGAAGATAAAGGAAATAAAGTCATAGCAAACTGTATGGATAGAGTGAAGCTCACCTCTAAGCACACTAAAAAGATAGCAGAAGTAGAAGAAATGGTGGATAACATAAGGAAATTAGTTGAAAACTCCACACAAGACATGCACATATGGAACAATGTCTACCAAGGGCAGTTAGACAAAATTGAGAAAGCAAAGTTAGAAATCAACAAGATAAGTGTAAGGCAAACACAGTTGAGGAATGCACTTGCGCCATCTCTAAAAGTTCTCAATGAGAACATAAAATAGATTGATAACATCATATAGACATATGATCAAGGTCCTTGCATGGATCTGATGAAAATAGAGAAATTGACATATGCTTTATGTGTGCATCTTCAGACAGTTGATGCAATGAAAGTCTTTTGGCAGAAAGAGATTCAATCTCTTCAAGTTGTGTACCCAGAAGTTTACATGGAGTAAGTATGTTGAAGACTTAAATTTTTTTGCACACCTTTGTCATTAATGTCAAAGGGGGAGTAGTATAGAATGTGTATATATGGAAATGTATATATGTATATATCATTAAGTATTATGATATACAGTCATTTTTGTATGAAGTCATTTTGAGTAACTTAGCCACATTCCTTTGTTGCCATAAATGACAAAGGGGGAGATTGTTGGCAAGTTGACTTCCTGAGGAAGCATGACTTATTTTTTTTTGTCAATCATGGAAACAAAGTCATACTTAAGTTCTGTTATGAAAGACAAAATGACTAAGTGTGAAAACAGGGCAGACAGACACATATAGAGATCAGTACATCAGCGCATGTGTTAGAGATCAGACCAGAGCATGTGTGCTAAGGTATATACTCTATGGTGTATATACATGCTAGATCCAAACGTGCAGAGTATGGAACCTCAGTATGGAAAAGTTATAGACATATTAGTAGACCTATAGTCTAAAAAATAGAGCATGGAAGCCGACTATAGTTTTGATCAGTGTGAATGATTTTATAATGTAATGGATAAGCGCCTTTAGTTATAATTTTTTATTAATGTAATTAATTTTTTAGTAAAAATGCTTAGGCCGACTTGTTCGGAAGCGTTGTGTATTTTTGTTTTAGTGCTAACTAATGATTTGTTTTGGGTCACGCCTATTTGGATTTGAAGATATAAGTATGTAATGTAAAGATATGTTACAAGTGTCGATTATTATGTAAGAGGAAGTTATAGAGGGATAGTACTATCAAGTCAGTAGATGATATAGCTCTTTAAAGGAGTAAGAGCATTTGCGCATACACGGAACTGATCAGACAACAGTGTCATCACAGCAGTTCATTTTTGATATAGTGCATATCAACATTCAGAGGGTTGTAGCCTTCATCTTATTGGGCAGTGAGCCTAGGAAGTGAGCCATATACCTTTAACAGGGTTTTTTAAAAGACTCCTAACAGGGTCAAACCTTTAACCAGGTCATTGTACTCAATTTGTAAAGATTGCTTCTAACAGGGCAAAGGAACCTTAATAGGTTCATTATACGTAGTACAATATTTGTGGGTACTAATCCCCACCATATTTTTCCTCTGATCAAGGTTCTCTATAATCATATCATCTGTTATGTTTTCTTGTGTTATGTTTCTTTGGATGCACATTTGATATATGTTTAATTGGCTTAAATATAGTTAATAGATAAACACTGATTCACCCCCCCCCCCTCTCAGTGTTTCTAACACTAAATAGGTTATGAAAGAGTTTAAATAACCCTAAAATGGATTTTATAATGTTAATCCCCATTTCATGAATTTTTAAGGTCATTAGACTTGATTAGAGTCAAAATTGCAAAAATTGTCAAATGTTGTCATAACAACTTTTGCAACTTTGAAAAGTTTCATGACAACATTGTTGTAATCGAGAAAAAATGAAATTTTTAGGGCATGGTTGGTATCACAACCAACTACACCTATGAGGAGGGGTTATATAAGACCTAAGAATCCCAAATCTAGAGGTTAGAGAATTTTACAAATTTTGAAGTTAGTTTATTTTGCATTGTAACTTTGTGTTTCTAGACAGTTTGTGAAGTTTTCAATAAAAGTTTATTTAAATGGATTGAATCTAGAATATTTATGTGGGATTATTATAATTATTATTTTTTCTTTCATTTTTCATATTTTATAAGTTTCTTTCATTCCATTTGTTTAGTTTTGTAAATAGTTTTGTGATCTAGCCAATCACTAGCCTATCCAGGACTAAGTTGTAAAGAAATGGCTCCCACATGAAACCATAACGTGGTATAATCACAGGCCTTTGGGAAATTTTAGGGGAACCTCTTTATAGTGTAAATATTTTTTGAGGAGTTCTGGAAGTGGCATTTTTTATTTTTTCATGCAAGCCCTAGGCGAGACCTGTGAGACTCGGTTAGGAGCTTGCAGATGAAAAAGTGTGTTTGAATGCAGGAGTTTGAGTGTGGAGTTGAATCCAAGAGGTTTTAAGGATTATTTGGAATTTTTAAAACACTTTGGAGGAGGATTAGAAATTTTTCAATCTATTTGATGACATTTTGAATCTTAGAACCCTTGACTGGTTCTGAAAATCTCAATTAGCCCTAAAAACCCTTGATTATAGGAATCACCTGTATGGACAAGTTGGGTAAGGGAGACCTACAAAATATTAGGTAACTCCATAAAAGGTTTCATAATTCTACATTTTTTTAGAGGATTTTTTGAAGAAGTTTTCCTAGAAAATCCAAAAACTAGTGAATTAGGCCTAATAGACCTAATAGGGCTACTAGCCTAAATTGAAGAAGAAACTTGAAATCAATGTAAAAGAGCTTGATACCCAAAACCAAAGGGATAAATATGGATTTGAAAGGGATGGTATAAGACACTTGAACCCCTAAAAACACTTAGCAAGAAGAATTGAGAAGAAAGAGACATTGCATGGAGGCTAAAGGAGCTAGGAAGTTGGTTTCTTATTGGAGATAGATACCCTAGTGAAGCACAAGAGATTGTCACCTTAAGGGGAGGCATTGAATAATTCCTACTCAAGATTGGAGAGGGCTTAGAGGATTCCAGGAGTTAGGGCTAGGATCTCGAAGGATTAGGAACTCGGAGAGTTCTAATCAAGCAAAGTGCAAGAAAGCTAGTTAGTATATATCATATAAGTAATAAACCATCCCCTTAAGACATGTTCTTACTAAACAAAAATGAATCATCCTCTTAAGACATGTCCTAATTAATCAACTATAAAATTAAAGTATTTCAATATCATGCATACATTCATTGAGATAAGTAATAAACCATCCCCTTAAGACATGTTCTTACTAAACAACAATGAATCATCCCCTTAAGACATGTTCTTATTAAACAATAATGAATCATCCCCGTAAGACATGTTCTTACTAAACAACAATGAATCATCCCCTTAATGAATGTCCTAATTAATCAAATATAAAATTAAAGTATTGTAATATCATGCATACATTCATTGAGATAAGTAATAAACCATCCCTTAAGACATGTTCTTACTAAACAACAATGAATCGTCCACTTAATACATTTCCTAATTAATCAACTATAAAATTAAATTATTGCAATATCATGCATACATTCATTGAGATAAGTAATAAACCATCCCCTTAAGATGTGTTCTTACTAAACAATAATGAATCATCCCCTTAAGAAATTGATGACATGTAACTAATTGAATGTTTGAAGATGTTAAGTTGATCACCGAAATGCAGAAAGATAATTCAAGACATTAAATTAGTTAATGGATTATATTGTAATTGATGTCAACTTGATATAATCTAATCAGTTATAATCAAAGTGTCATATACTTCAAAGAATCAAAGAGATAAAGAGTATGCTTTTAGTAATGCATAAAAGATAAGCATTCACTAAGTGACTTCAAATACCAACAGCTAGTGGAACCCGGTGGACAGAGATCACCGAAAGTCAAGTCACAGTGATTCCCGAGCAAGGACACCAATGAGCATTACCAACAAGAAGAATCAAAAGCATAACCGATGGCCAGAATCATAGTGTAAATTAACAGAGAAGCCCGAGGAGAACTAGAGTGTTGACCAAAGGTATCAAAGAGTTAAAACACCAAAATTAACTTGAGTTCAGAAATGACAAAAAATCTAGCTGGCAAAGATAAATATGGACTTAACTGGTAGTTATCTTTGTTTTCATCAACAAGATAAAGCCAGAGATAAGTAAAGGATATAAAGTTGTTTTGTCCAGTTGGAAAGAAGATCTCTACAAGATAAAGAATTATTTTTTCTTTAAATCTAATTTTCTAAGATTGCAGATCACGCCAAGATCAAGAAAATTAAGAACCTAACAACAGTGATATTATGTCTATAAAGAGACAACTTAATTCATTTCAAATTGAGGGGTGAATGAATGAAAAAGAGGATGTTGAAGAGAAACTTCATACAGTCCTGATCAATCAAGATGAGGAAAGAGCTAAAGTTTTCTACGGACACCGAGCAAAAGAGCATAGCATCACCAAGTAGGAAAAAGTGGATCAAAGGTATTAAAAGGACATATGGATCAGATTATTTTAATGATCTTGCAATAGATCTGAAAATATGCAAAGTATAAGTTGTATATGTGAACAGATCATACTTTTTTAGTTTAACCATTGATTCAGAAAGTCTCTTAACTGAGTAGGATTTAAAAATCCTTTCTATATTAATGTACATCCCAAGGAGTATCAAAAATTTTGATCATGAAGATAGCATGAGATGCTAGATGCCTATTGACAGGCCAAGAGAGTCTTTGATCAAGGAAGGTAGCATAGAGATGCCCGATATCAAGTGACAGACTAAAATTTTAAATCCTCTAACAAGGTCACACCTAACATTGTGTTTGTAACCTTTAACAGGGTTGGCTCTTCACCGAGCTCACTTCAGAAGAGTGAAAATTTTGGGTTACCAGTCCCAAGTGGTTTTTCCCTCAACAGGGTTTCCACATTAAAAATCCATGTGTCAATGTGTTTGAGTCATTACTTTACTCTTTTTTATTACACATAGCTAAATTAGATTGATCACTATACTCTATATAATTTACTATATTTCGGTAAATTAACAGACTGCTATTTGGTAAACATACAGAATAAGGTTTAACAAAGATTTCTGAGTAGTAGTAATTGATAAGTATAATTGAAGGCATTCATCTTATAGGACTGAAGATAACTAGAGTCTTAATATTGTGGTACTAATTTTTTGGGTTGATTATTGGAATATTTTTAAGGTCACTTACACCCCCCCACCCCCATCTTAGTTATTACTAACAATTGGTATCAGAGCTTGTGTGCTTAGAAAGGGAGTTTAACAGCTCAAGCAAAAGATCACAAGATGAACAGACAAGATGTGACCAAGTTGAATAAAGACAAATTTGCATCATGGAAAAGAAATGTAAGACTCCACCTATCAAGTTTGGAAATGATATTACTCAATGCCTTTATACTAAATATATGTTGCCTACAGGGCCTCACACTCTTGATAAATTAAGAGTAAAGCATGAGCACAATTGGATGATGATATAACTTGCCTCATCACTCTCTGATTTTGAGTTTGAATATGTCAAAACCTGCACCTCTACAAAGAAAATATGGGATAAGTTGAAGCTGATACATGGAGGAGATGCTAATGTACTAAGAGAAAAGGCATAAAACCTAAGAGCGAGTTTTGATGACCTAAGGATGAAAGAAGGATAAAATATCACTCAGTATAGTTGTAGAATCAAAGAGGTAGTCAATGCTATTTGAGGAGTTGGAGGTGTACTTGAAGAGGAGACAGTAGTAAGTAAAATCTTAAGAACCTTACTGCCTATATATGTTATTAGAGTTTCTGCTATTCAAGAAATGAGAGAAGTTGCAAACAATAAATTTACTCTAGATAGTCTGATTGGTAGACTGATTTCATTTGAGATGAATAAATTTTATAATAGTGTCTTACCATCTATAGAATCTGCATTCAAAACTTCTTTAAGATAAGCAATTCAAGTCATAGACATGCTATTAGAAATGATAGTGAAAGTGATAATGAGGATCAAGGACTTGATGAGATTGAAGCACTAATGGCAAGAATATTGCAGAGAGGCAAAGGTAGATACAAAGGTAAATTTCCACTTGTATGTTTCAATTGTAAAGAGGTTGGACACTTTGATGCAAGATGTCCAAATAGAAGAAAAGATGACAGAGGAAATGAAAGATCATATGAGAAGAATTTTGATAGAGGTGATAATAGAGATTACCGAAGCAACCAAAAGTCTGACAAAAGAGATACTCAAGACTACAAGGACAAAGGGAAGAAAGATTGTTACCTAGCTGATGACACTGACACCAAATTAGAAGAAGACATTGAGATGGTATTTGTAGCCATGAAGAATGATTCAGATGGAGATGAAGAAAGGTATGTAAAAACTGCACTCATATCTAAAGTTAGTAAGAATGATG
Source organism: Thuja plicata (assembly GCA_018584345.1). Lineage (NCBI taxonomy): Eukaryota > Viridiplantae > Streptophyta > Pinopsida > Cupressales > Cupressaceae > Thuja > Thuja plicata. The sequence continues at coordinate 5,111,171 of MU228530.1, read as the reverse complement.
TTTGGATCATAGATAGTGGCTGCACTCACCATATGATCCATGATAAACAAAATTTTGAAACTTTTGAATACTATAATGGTGGTTCAGTAAGAATGGGAACTGATACACCTTGTCCAGTTGAAGGTAAAGAAACTATAATGTTGAATAACCTGATCAAATATGAAAATGATTACTAGGTAAAAGGACTAAATTATAATTTGTTAAGTGTTTCACAGCTGAATAATACAGGTCACCGAGTGGCATTTGAAAATAAGAAGGCAAAGATCTTCAATGAATTAGGATGGTTGATTGGAACTAGTGAGCAGACAAAAGGTAACCTTTTCTATCTTGATGACATTAACACCACTTGTTTAATGGCTAGAAACGAAGACATATGGTTGTGGCACAAAAGATTGTGTCATGTGAATTTTGACAACATGATAAAGATAAGAAACAAAAGGAATGTTAGAGGCTTATTGAGCATGACTAAGCCCGAGCATATCATGTGCAAGAATTGTCAAAAAGGTAAGATTACAGAGTCTAGTTTCAAGATTAAAACCCATACATATAATGCAATTCTAGAGTTATTCCATGCAAATCTATGTGGACCCATGAGGACAAAGAGCTACTATGGACATAGGTATTTTATTCTCTTTGTTGATGATTATTCTAGAATGATGACTGTCATGTTCTTAAAAGATAAATCAGAAGAATTTAATATGTTTAAATGGTATAAGACTATGGTAGAAAAACAAAGTGAAAAGAAATTGAAATGCTTAAGGTCAGATAGAGGAGAGTAATTTACTTTAGATGAATTCACTAACTATTGCAATGAGCATGGAATTAAAAGATAGGTTTCTGTACCAAGAACACTACAGCAAAATGGAATTACTGAAAGGAGAAACAGATCAATCATTGACTATACAAGAACATTGATGATTGAGAAAAGCATCACTCAAACTTTTTGGAGGGAATTTGTTAGTACTATTGTCTACACATTAAACAGAGTACAATTGAAGGACACAAAGAAGACACCCTATGAGCTTTGGTATGGTCATACACCCAATGTAAGTTACTTTAGAATATTTGGTAGTCAATTTTATATTTTCAAGGATGATAGAAATGGAAAACTTGAATCCAAAAGTGAAGATGGTATCTTTATAGGGAACCCAACCAAAATCAAGGCTTATAAATGTCTTAACAAGTCATCTAACAAGATCATTGAAAGTGCAAATGTGAAAATATATGAGTTTACAGAAAAGAATGATAAGGAAAGTAGAAAAGAACCAGAGGACTACAACATGTTTTTTTATACAGAACCTAACACTCTACCCAAGAAACAGTGTATCACTCCCGAGAAACAGAACATTACACTCGAGCATCAGGCTACAATTACCAAAAATTAGGAAAATCCTCAAGATGATATTCCGAACAATGGAGATTAGAATGAAGGTCAAGAAGATGATCAGAATGATGAAAAAGGGGATGAACCAAAACTTGCCAAGTATGTCAAAAGACATCATCCACAGAATCAAATCATAGGAGACAAGAAGGTTGGAACAAGAACAAGAAGTAAGTCACTAAACACTAGATGTTTACTTTGTGATTTTGAGCCTAAATTTGTTAACACTGCACTTGAGAATGGAGAATGGGTCAATGCTATGAATGAAGAAATAGAACAGATTGAGAAGAATAATACATGGACACTAGTACTAAGACTAGATGACAAGAATATCATCGATACCAAATGGGTATTCAGAAATAAGCTGAATGAGAATGGAGAAGTCATAAGAAACAAAGCAAGGTTAGTATGCAAGGGATATGCACAAGAAGAAGGTATTGATTATGGAGAAACCTTTGCACCCATTTCTAGACTAGAAGGAGTTAGAATATTACTTGCTTATGTTGCATTCAAAGGATTCAAGGTATACCAGATGGATGTCAAATCTACATTCCTAAATGGAATACTCGAAGAAGAGGTATACATTGAACAACCAGAAGGGTTTGTTGACCCAGACAAGACAAACATGGTATGTAGACTACATAAAGCCTTGTATGGATTAAAACAAGCACCTAGAGCCTTGTATGAAATACTTCACTCCTATCTCATTAACATAAAATTTGTTAGAACAAGTTAAAATAGCAATCTGTACTAAAATGAAGATACTGATGGTAATATTTTGATTGCTGAAATATTTGTTGATGATATCATTTTGGGGGGAAATTAATTATTATGCAAATCATTTGCTAATGAAATGAGCAAGGAATTTGAAATATTGCATGGATCAAACAATTGCTGGAAGGTATGAATATGAAGATTCTTGAACCAGTAATTATTTACAGTGATAACACCAGTGCAATAAACATTTCTAAAAATCCAATCATGCATTCTAAGACTAAGTATATTGCTATCAAGTATCACTATATAAGAGAACAAGTGCAAGAAAAGGAGGTGATATTAGAATATGTTCAATCAAATGAACAATTAGCTGATTTATTCACCAAGCATTTACCAAAAGATACATTTGAGTACCTGAGACAAAGACTAGGGAAAAAACCCTTGTCTATCGGTCAGTAAGCTGACTAGGAAGTTGCATCAGCCTACACATAATCTAAAGATCATTCATGTTGATGCAAACACCAAGATGAACATCAACAGATACATCTATACACAGCAAGGTACAAGTATGCACCAAATACCAGAGACATTGTATTGCTGATGGATAGGGAAATTCAAGGAATATATTATATAAAGGGATGGAACATGGAATAAGATGATTTTTGTTTGGAATTGTTGTCAAAGGGAGAGATTATTTCATTATCAAAAGGATCAAAAGGGAGATATTATTTCATTATCATCAGAAGGAGAAATTTGGGAGAGATTATCTCATTTATTATAAAAGATTATATCATTATCCATGAAGTGAAGTTCCTAGGAATCAGAAGGAAGAGATAATCAATATTCAAAGGGAGAGAAATTGATTACATATGAAATATCCATCACAGGGAGAGAAGTAACAAAGGGAGAGAGTTCATACAAAGAGAAATATTGTTGTCAAAGGAAAAAGAGATTATCAAGAAGAAGAACGGTCCAAGAAGAGAACATATCAGAACAGAGACATTAGATGCTACATCTATCCAGTGAAGGGATTGAATGTTGAAGACAACCATTCTACATGAAACAAATCAAAGCTATTTTTGAGCTTACCAAAAGCCAGACATTTGTAATAGTTACATTAGGAAAGCTTGATGAAACTGTTATATTTCATATTGTATTAGTGATAGTATAGTATGATAATGTAGTATGTTGCCATCAATGCCAAAGGGAGAGATTGATGACATGTAACTGATTGAATGTTTGAAGATCTTAAGTTGATCACTGAAATTCAATTAGATAATGCAAGACATTAAATAAATTAATGGATTGTATTGTCATTGATGTCAACTTGATATAATCTAATTGATTATAATCAAAGTGTCATATATTTTAGAGAATCAGAGAGATAAAGATTATGCTTTCAGTAATGCATAAAAGATAAGCATTCACTAAATGACTTCAAACACCGACTGCTAGTGGAACCCGATGGACAGAAATCACCGAAAGTCAAGTCACAGTGATGCCTGAGCAAGGACACCAACGAGCTTTACCAATGAGCTTTACTGACGAGCAAAGTGTAAACTGACAGAGAAGCCCAAGGAGAACTAGAGTGTTGACTGAAGCTATCAAAGAGTTGAAACACAAAAATTAACTTGAGTTCAGAAATTAAAAAATATCTAGCTGGAAGAGCTAAATATGGACTTAACTGGTAGTTATCTTTGTTTTCATTGACAAGATAAATCCAGAGATAAGTAAATGAATTAAAGTTGTTTTGTCTAGTTGGCAAGAAGATCTCTACGAGATAAAATAGGATTTTTTCTTTAAATCTAAATGGCTAAGATTGTGGATCACACCAGGATCAAGAAAATCATGAACCTAACAACAGTGATATTATATCTATAAAGAGACAACTTAATTCATTTTGAATTAAGGGGTGAATGAATGAAAAAGAGGATGTTGAAGAGAAACTAATGAAGAGGAACTTCATACAATCTTGATCAATCAAGTTGAGGAAAGAGCTAAATTTTTTTGCAGACACCGAGCAATAGAGCATAGGATCACCGAGCAGAACAAAAGTGGAGCAAAGGTATTAAAAGGACATATTGATCATATTAGTTTTATGAGCTTACAATTGATCTAAAAATTTCCAAAGTATAAGTTGTATATGTGAACAGATCATATTGTTTCATTTTAACCATTGATTCATAAAGTCTCTTAACGGAGTGGGATTTAAAGATCCTTTCTATATTGAGATACATCCCAAGGAGTATCAAAAAGTTTGATCATAAAGATAGCATGAGATGCCAGATACCTATTGATAGGCCAAGATAGTGTTTAATCAAGGAAGGTAGCATAGAGATGCCCGATATCAAGTGACAGACTAAAATTTTAAATCCTCTAACAAGGTCACACCTAACAGTGTGTTTGTAACCTTTAATAGGGTTGGCTCTTCACCGAGCTCACTTCATAAGAGTGAAAATTTTAGGTTACCAGTCCCAAGTGGTTTTTCCCTTAATAGGGTTTCCACATTAAAAATCCATGTGTCAATGTGTTTATGAGTCATTACTTTACTGCTTTGCATTACACATAGCTAAATTGGATTGATCGGTATACTCTAGATAATTTACCGTATTTTGGTAAATTAACAGACTGCTATTCGGTAAACATACATAATAAGGTTTAACAAAGCTTTCCGAGCAGTAGTAATTTGATAAGTATAATTAAAGGCATTCATCTTATAGGACTGAAGATAACTAGAGGCTTAATATTGTGGTGCTAAGTTTTTGGGTTAATTATTGGAATATTTTTGAGGCCACTTATTCACCCC
>MU228530.1:5062788-5082603 GCA_018584345.1 Thuja plicata | reverse complement strand
TAATTGAATTCTTTTTTATTAAGAATTGCTTTATTTGATGAAATTAAATTAATTTAATTGGAAGAATTTAATTAGTAAGTTTAAATATTTGAATTTAAACTATAGGAAATTGAGTTTAATTAATTAAATAATGATAATTAATCAATTAAAGCTTAATTAATTAAATAAAATTAATTATTTAATTAATTTTGGGAATTGGATTAGATGATTTGAGGAATGAATTTAGAGGAAAATAGATGATTAATTAATGATTAAAAAACCATTAATTAATAGATGAAAATTAGTGTTTTTAATGTAAAGTCGCAAGCCTGTGCATTTTAGGGTGTCTACAATGAGAAACTTAGGGTTCTTGTCTAGGTTGAATTTACAGGTCTCTCATTGCCTTGTTGACCTTTTATTGAGTCTATCTCCAAAACCCTTGGCAAAGTCATTATCATGGAGCATGATAAATTTTTCAATGCCCATCTGCAAAAGCATGTTTGTATTGAGGTTGACCTTTCCAAAGACCTCAAAGACTCTATTGAGATACAAGTCGGTACCCACACCTTCTCTTATAAGGTTCTTTATTTGAACTTGGTGAACACTTTCTATGGGTGTCATTTGGTTGAGCATAAGACTAAGGATTTCCCTTTGGCTATTCCTCAGGTCAAGCCACAGCCAAAGGAAGGGCCTGCTAAAAATTTAGAGGCTGGGAAGAAGGAAGAATGGACTACAGTTGTACAAAAAATAAAGACCTCTTCATCTCCCAAGTAGGCAGCCGCCACTTCCACTTTTGTTCTATCGTCGGCTCCTCTGGCTAAAGAGAAATTACCTATCATTGAAGGTCCGCTGGTAGTTCCACAAATGACCAACCCTGCTTCACAGGGGAAATCTCATGTTGCATGGTCTACCACCCCAGTGGTGGTACACACTCTGCAAGCTGTGTCCTCAATTGTTTCTTCATAGACATTGCAGAAGTCTTGCAACCCTGATGGTCGTGCGAAAGACACTGATGAAAAGCGGCAGTATGTCACCTCTGGAGATTTACCCACCAGCTTTGGTTCCATTCTAGCCTTCTTGCAGAATAGTTTCTCCTCTCTTGAGGATGAGGAAGATATGCAAGAGTTTTCATGAATTTTTTATCTAAGGTCTAACTGACCTCTCCAGAAAGTACTATGTTCGGGATACCTGTTGCAGACTTCATAGTCTAGATGTTTTATGTATGCAGGAATTTGAAATTTCTAGATTTTTTCTTACTTCTGCCTATCATGTCATATGGCCAAACAGCATTGTGTTTTCTTCTAAGCACAAAGCTGGTAGAGGCAGTGTCATTACTATTTTGTCACCTCACCTTCAATCTACTATTATCATGCATGGCTCTAATCCCATGTAGTGTGTCACTTGTATTTTGATGTCCTTCAATAATCATTCCTTTGGTATAGTTAATATTTATGCTCCCAATGATGTTTTGGAAAGATCTCAACTTTGGTGTTGGTTGGCAGATAATTTGCCTCCAGCAACTTGGGTGATATTTGAGGACTTTAATATGGTTGAGCTAGCCTCTAATAAGGAACAATTTTTTCCTTTTCGATGGAAAGATGGAGAGCGGGAAGCATGGTACTATATGCACAATAAATTGGGCCTTTTTTATCCCAATGCTAAGCGTCATCGATAGAGTGGGGTCTAGCACACTTGGTCAAATTTTTGAGTTGGTTCTGACCACATATTTAAGAGGCTTGATTATGCCATGATAACTGCTCAATATTTCTTCTATTTTTCTAAAGATCAAGACTTACCTATCATTCCTTTGCTAGATGTGACCTTGTCAGATCATTACCCCATATTTTTTCCATTATGTGGCAATCCTCTGCTTGGCAGGCTGTTAGAACTCAATTTTTCCTCAACACATTCATATTGAATCATGCTTCCACTGTTTCTCACATTCTATGTGTCTGGAATTTAGAGCCTCGGCTCCACAACCACTCTGGGTGGATCCCATGGTAGAATGATGCCATCACCTATACACCCAGATTTATCTACATCTACGGTTGTCAGTTAGCCATGTATAGGAAATGTTCTTATCAAGCTAACACAAAATCTCTTCAGAGTTCTTCTAATGCTCTCACTTTGAATCCCTTTGATTCTGATCTTCATCTTAAGCTTGCGTGGCTCTGCCATGAGAAGCAAATTTCTAACTATGCTGCTCGTGGAGCTCAAATCAAAGCTCGCCTCTACTAGTTGGAGGTGGGAAATAAAGCTTCTAAAGAATTTTTCCATGCTCTTACAGCCTGGCACACCAACTTTGGGATCAAAAAAATCAAACATGGTCATGAAACTCTCTCAGAACTTCCTGGCATTCTTCAAGCTTTTGTTTAACACTATGAAAAAGTGTTTGCTTCACAGGGAAACTCAGCTTCTCAGGAAGAGGCTCTCTAGGCATGTATTTTTATTACTCCAAACTACATGGCAGTCAAGCAGCGTGCCTTTTGTGAGAAACTTATCACCATCAGTGACCTAAAAGAGGTTTTCTTTTCTATGGCGGAAGAAAAATCCCCTAGGTGTGGTGGCTTCCCCTAGGAATTCTACAAGCATTTATGGGATGATATTGGTCTTGACCTGCATAAAGTGTATCTCCAAGCCTTTCATAGTTAAAGTCTGGGTGTTATTATTAATAAAGGAAATATTAAATTTATACCTAAAGCTGGTGATCCCAAAGATATTTGTAATTGGTGGCCCATCACTCTGCTGAATGTTTCATACAAGATCATTGCTAAGGATTTAGCTCTTAAGATTAGACATCTCTTCCCTCTGATTTTCCATCCAAAGAAAACTAGTTTCATTAAGTCTAGATATATCCTTGACAACATCATCACTATCTGGGAGGGAATGAAATGGGCTCGTCAGTCCAAGCAACACACTTTGTTTCTCAAAATTTATTTTGCCAAAGCTTACGATCGCATTGAATGGCCTTTCATTCTTTCCATGTTGCAAGCTATTGGTTTTGGTCCCAATTTTTTGTAGTCTTTCAAAATTCTTTTTGGTGATGCCTCTGCTTGTATCTTTATAAATGGCTCCCACTCTGACACCTTTGGGATTTTTAGGTCCATTCACCAGGTTTATCCGCTGGCTCCTGCACTGTATGTGCTTTTTGTTGAAGGCTTTGGTTACTTGCTTTCCAATTCTATTTCCTCTGGGTTAGTGCGAGGTATATCTCTTCCAGATTCTACCTCCCAGCTTGTCAATGGTCACTTTGTTGATCATTTCTTCCTCACTCTCCTCAAGGATGAGGAAAATTTCTCTATACCTTGCAATGCTTGGATATTTTTTATCAGGTCTCTGGGCCTACTAGTCAATGGCATAAGACCCTCTTCTCCAAGAAATCTTTTCTTCCATCCCCTCCTTGGCTGGCTAATTTTTATTGGAAGTGGGTTCAGCATGGGGAATTTTTTCACTTCTTGGGCATTCCCTTTGCTTTTCAAGGCTCTTATGTGGATTTATGGAATTTTTTGGTTGCTAAAATAGAAAAGAAGCTTCAGTATTGGATTTCTAAACCTCTCTCTCTAGTGGGAAAGTTTCAAATATGTTCTAAGGTTTTGGTTGCTACTCATGTCTACTATTCTTATTTTTGGGCTCCTTCTCAGGCCTCCTATCTTAAGCTGGAGTGCCTTCTCAGAGATTTCCTCTGGGCCTCGGGAGTTGATGATCATGGGTTTCACAGAGTTTCTTGGGAATTTTTTTGTCTTCCCAGAGACTCTGGTGGTCTCGGTCTTCTATCCACTCAGAAGCAAGGGCTCTCTCTTTGTGATAAATGAATTATCCGTTCTCTCACATGTGATGAAGCTTGGATAATCCTTGTCAGGAATTGTATTTCTTTAGGCTATCTTTTTCACAAGCCAGCTTGGAAGGGAATTGGTCTCCAAACTCTTCTCATTATGCGGGATCCTGTGCATATCTAGGGCACCTTTGTGATTAAGAGTATATGGAAGGCCTGAGAAGCTATTAAATCTTAGCTTCATTGGGATGGAGAAGGTTTTTGTGATGGGATTTCTTTGAATCAATAGAACCTTTGGTGGTCGCTATTGTTTTCCATTCAGGATATTCCTTTGGCTAAGACTGAAAGTGCCAGTGCTCTGTATTTTTTTAAATGTGGCATTAGAACAGCTAAGGATCTCTTCTCCAAGGAGACTATGAGTCTCCGCTCTTGGGAGGACATGCAAGTCTAGTTCTGTATGGCTCACCTAGATCGTCAAATTTTTGATCTGTTAGTTTCTTCCATTCTAGATCATTTGCTTCATAAGTTGGGTGTTTAGCTTGTTTGACCATGGTGGAAAGACTAGAAATGGTACCCTGTCACTCCTTTTAGTAACTACAAGCCAAAGATGGGTTATATATGGTTGTCTCCTCATCTTCCCATGGTGGATACTCTTAACCAGAGATGGCATTTGCACTCTTCACCTCACCACTAGAGTTCTCATTTCCAAATCATATGGTCTGCTATTACAGAGCCCAAGATGGCTCTCTTTGCTTTTTTTTTTCTCTTACAATGTCTTCCTTTTGGCCATCATCTCAAACACCTGGGTGTTCCTGATCCTCAGTGTCCCTTTTGTGGGAACCCTGAGTCTTTTTTGCACATTTTTTGGTTTCGTAGGAGAGCTCAACAGTATTGGAAGTGGATTCATGACTTTTTTAATCCATTCTGGCCCGATCCCTTCTCTTGGCATATGATTTTCCTGGGAGACTCTTTGAGACTTCCCTCCAAGTTTACCCAGATTTGGCATACTTTTAGGATGGAGATTTTGTTCACTTTATGGAAAGATAGGAATGTTGTTCTTTTCACTCACAGCTTTCTTGATATTAATGTCACTTTGTATAATAAAGCTTGTATATGTAACAATGTTATGATGCAGATTCAAGTGCAAGCCAATAAAGTGGCTTTGGAGGTGGCCCACCTTTAGGAGCTATACAATCATTGGGGAGATTCCCCCTGTATGATTTCCCAAGTCCCTCCTGATTCAATTTATGCAGTCTGTACTCTTCCCAGAGGTCGTCATCATGGACGCAGCTCTTTGGCTCACCGCTCCTGCACTCTACGGTCGCAGGCTCCCCACCACCACTCTCCTAGGGGTGGCGATGATGGTTGGCAGCACCGCTTGACTTCTTCGCCTCACCATGCCTCTAGCTGGTCTTTGACGCCTGTTATGCCTGCCCCTCTTGATTCTCCTGATGGTCGTGGTATCCCTTCCTCTAAGTGGTCCTTCCCTCGCCTGGCTCTGGATATTTCTCCACCTCGGGCAGAGGAGAAAGAAGATAAAGATGCCTGGGGTTCTGATGAAAGAGATCCTCCTTCGGCTAGCACTGCTCTTGCAGCCTGAAGGATTTATGGTTTTTTTATGAATATTTTCTAGTTTCTACTTCTAATTGTATTTCATGTGAACTCTCGCGGGGTGAATTTTATATCCACCGGCCCCTTTGTTGTGAATATTTAACTTTTATATTAACTTAATAGGAAAGGCACTATTCATCAAAAAAATTACTCAATTATTATAATTCTATTCTTAAATAATATTTTCTAATTTATAATTATTTTAAGTAAATAATTAAAATAACTAATTTTAATTAAAATTAAAATTGTAATTGTAATTCTAATCTTAAGTTATAATTAGGATTAGAATAACATGCAAATTGATAGAGACATCATTTATGCATTGTATTTTTAGTGAGATATAATATATTAAAAAACATTGGCTCAATTGTTTAATTATAAATAATATAATAAAATTTGGGTTTGATAATTTTTTTAATGGAGAGTAACTATTACAAACTATTAAATCTTAAAATATTTTAATATCTATTACTCTTCTGATTGGATGTTTATTAACTACCAAATCCTTGAGATTCAAAAGGCTATTCAAAACTTTCTCTAGTCTGATGGTAAGGGAAACAAAAACCTCCACGCCATCAAGTGGGAATTGTGTCATACTGACAAGGCCCTTGGGGGGTTGGGGTTAAAAGACCTTAGATTAAAAGGGATTTCCCTTGCTGCAAAGAGGATTTTTCACTCCTTAGATGGTTTTGAACCATGGAAAGTCCTAGTTAGGAACAATATTTAGAGGGGCTTCCCTAAAAATGCCAAAACTTGGAAGAATCTGTTATGCCCTGCATACCCGTCCCTACATTTTATGGGCAAAATTTTGGGTCCCCCTTTTTTTGCTTTTTTCCTTGTTCCTTTTCCTTTTTTTTTCTTCTGGCCTTTTCTTCTGTGGGGGTTGTTTTCTCTTCTTTTGGTTTCTCTTCCTCTAGGACCCAGTCCCGGAGTGTTTTTGTTTCCTTTATGTCAGTCAGATTCTAGACTTCAGGATTCTCTGTCACTACTTCCCCTTTTTTTAGAGGGTGTGGTTGCATGGGATCCCTGGACCTGGAGTCTAGAGGTTTTCCTTTCTTTGGACTTGCAAAAGGAAGTAGTGTGTTTTTACCCTAGGGGTATAAATACGGGTTTACTTTTCACTTTCACATTTACCGCGAACAAGATTACCTAGAGAAATTAAGAGTGAATATTTTATTAAGTGTGAGTTTCTTTGGGAGGTTTAACAGTGTTTTGCAGTTGGGTTGGTGTTCGAGTTTGTGCGCGTTCTCAGCTTCCCTGCAAGGTTGTAGGTGTTCGTGGTCCGTAGAAGCTTCCTAGTTTGCAGAGCACCTCCCGTACTCCTCCTCCCATGTTTCCTGGTGTTAAGGTAGGTCCTTTGGCTCTCTTCTGGTTCTCTTAATTTTTCTTTTGTTTTTCTCTTTTATTTTGGGTCTTGTTTTCGTTGTGGTCTTATGGTTTTTTGTCACCTCCCATTGGTGGGATGGCTCTGCAAAAAGGTTGTCTACCTTCCTTGTGTTTCCTTTCTTGTAAATAGTGTACATTAGTGTGGATTTTGTAAGTAGGTGTAATTTCTTTGTAAATTGTCATAGTTTCTCTATAAATTATAGATATTCCTTAAGATAGGGTCGTTCCTATAAATTGCATCATTATCTGACTTCCCCTATGAATTTGGTCTGTATATTGGTATGTACATTGTTGTGACGACCCTTCCTAGGGAGAGCTCATTGTGCTCTCCATGTTGTATAACCCAAGTTTTGATTTTTCCCGCATGGTGTCTGCCTAGTTCAAACTCGGTACCTCGCTTGTTCAAGCTATGGTAGTTTTCTCTCTCCTCTGTCGCTTCATCATTAATGGCAGGATTAATTTTCCCCACACGTGAGCATTCAAAACCATCCCATTTTGCATTTAATTCACCTATTTCAACACATATGTTTCCATTAAAGTGTCATTATGCCGTTTATTGTGTGACCACATGACAACCCATGTCAGCCTGGTACGGCTCACTGCCCGATCATTTCAATAACGGCTAGTTTCTCTGAACCCTGGGTGCTAAAAATTTCCTAGGCTTTCATCTTCATTTTGTCATGTAAACCAATATCCTGGAACCTCTGGGTTTCGATTAGAATCCATTCATGGTTAGTTGTTATATTTTTGGGATTTTGATACGGGCTAACATCTTTTGACAATAGGTGCAAAATGATAATGAACTCTTTGGAGTCCATAAAATAATTTCTTTATACCTTATCACATGTATTAATAGTTGTTCAGTCTTACAGGTTGTAGATTATCCAACAATGATGTTTGAAGTAACAACTCCTCCTGGAAGTCCAGAACTTCCAACTACCTCCACTCGAGCGGCCACAAAGATGAAAGCAGAGAAGATGATGGCCAAGCTTCCATTGACATCCAAATACCCGAGGGATGGTTTCCTAGTGGCATCCAAAGTAGATTCCAAAATACAAGATATCACTGACATAGAGGCTGGACTATGGGCTGAACTATAGGGCCTTGTCCAAAAAATGTACCAACAGAGCTCTTTCGGAGATGATATGGTGAAGAACGTGGCTGCCTATGGCATTATCAAAGTTTCATGTTTCCCTTTCTTGGTGCAAGCACCAGAGCTAATCCTCCAACTAGAAAAGCACTAAAACACTCCCACCCAGGTTGTTTTGCTTGCTGATTCTCTACCATTGAACTACCCAGCGGCCATTGTCACCCTTGATGCTGCCACTTTTTCTTTGGGGCTGGGGATCCCCCAGTTTAGGGGTGCTACTGTCATCTCCCAGTCTTCATCACTGAAATAGTTTGAGGAAATCCCCACTCTTTCCCATCAACATCTCAATGCTCACTAGTTAAAGTCCCCAAGGAGGGACTACAAGAAGATGAAGTTGGAGATCCCCTACAGAGACTTCAAGGAATGCATACAGGTGGGGATCATATTTTTATGCAGGCTCTTTGGATAACCCCATGCCAGGGAATGTTTGGCATGGATGTATTATTTCTTATACTGCATCACCACTCACAATCAGACCTTCGACTGGGTGACTATTATCTCCAATCATGTGGACTTCCAACTAAATAACATCCTCTGGTATTCAAGGTTCCACATGACCTCATATGTGTTATGGGAACTGGCCCAATAGAGACCCGCTCTCTAGGGTTTGCAGATAGTGGTCATTCTTGGGAATGGGCCTGGCCAGCATGTCCCATGGGAACATTATCCCTAGATCCAATGGGAAGCTAGCTTCCCCAATTTTTGTAGGGTAAATGACATGTTCATTTACCACAAAATTTTGAGACTTACTCGAGATTCCAGGTACTAGCTATCGAAAGAGGCAATGACCTTGGAGAGTATATATAGAAACTATTTCATTTAGTTTCAATAGAATTACTACATTTGGGTGACCAGGTTCTCCGAGAAACCCTACCTACTCCCTAGGCATTGTGGGGATAGGATTATTCTTTTGGAGTTCTACAAGCAAATCTTGGAACTTCACGCATTCTTTACATTGAAGAAGGTTACATCCATTCCATTCCCAATCACTTGTGGGAACTATTCATGCAGTCTTGTAGTGGCTAAGGAAGCCGACAATGATTTGAAGAGTCTAGGACTGGCTAAGTACCACTTAGCTAGAAACAATTTTGATCTAGTTGATAAGATAAGTATGGCACTGCCACAGGCGTCCACACCACATGAGCTTCACATTGAAGATTTTTGGGTAGATTGTTAGGATGGCTTCAACCTTTAGGTTTGGCATCACTCATGGATTTCCAAAGGGATGATGAAGAGCCTCAGCCTTCAGACCTTTCCAAAATATTTCTCAGATAGAGGGCCTCTGGAAGACCCAGCATACAAGGAACAGGGGATTGATAAGTTGGATCTCCCTCTAGTGGATTGGGACACCCTAGAAAGTTTAACAATTGAGGACATAATTCAAAGCATCATACAAAATAGTCATGACTACTTTTCACAAGTGTGCAAGTAGAGCACCCATAGGGGTCCAATTTTGCGGGGGTCTACTTTGGCCTCCGGAGCTGCGGGACCAAGTAAAGATAAGGAGAAAGAAAAAGAATGTACACTAGCTCAGGTTACACCCTAGGGTCCGCTCCCTATTTTGGAGGAATTTCATGTTCATCTGGAGGCATCTTGACAAATAAGCCAAAAACAAAGTGCCTAGCTTTCCCGCGATCTTCCAATCACTCCGGCGGGATCTACCCTCCTGACAAGATCCCCTTCATTAGCAGTACTTATGAGTCGACAGACAAAGGCTGAGGCAGAGTCTGTGAACATTTTGGATGTCAGGGCCCCATTGCAGTTAAGAAGGAAAAGGCAAAGGGTAGACCATCCCCTAAGCACAGATATGCTTCCTGGCATGCCCAATGTTCCCTAGGTGGAACTCATCCCCTCTTCTCCTGAGTCAGAGGATCCTCTGGCAGACTCCCCTTCACATGATGATTTTGATGATCTTTTTTGAATGGAAGATCTAGTGAACCTGCAGGATGATATGGTAAAGGTAGTAGAGGACATAGACACATAAGAAGAAGTGTCTTAGGAAGAGGTGGCCCTAGAAAAGGAAGTTAGGAAACAAGAAAAGGAGCAAGAATAAGAAGAGATACAAGAGGATCCACAAGACATGGAAGAAACATCAGTCCAGGGGACCAAGATAGAACTAAGGCCCACACAAGATGAGAAGTCGACAATGGATGGGGAACCTGGACCTTCTAGAGAAATTGTATCCCTAGTCATCATTCTCCAAGTGCCTCTAGTTACTCCAGGTGATCAAATTCCCTAGAGTGCGACATTCGGTGAGGTAGTCTCTACGGCCGAACAGTCAAATCTTGGCCAAACACCTTTGGCTTCTCCAAAAGATGTGCCTTATCCAAACAATGTACCAACAGAGATCTATCAAACATGATATGGTGAAGAACATGGTTTCCTCTAGCATTATCAAAGTTGCATGTTTCCCTTTCTCAGTGCAAGCGCCGGAGTTGATCCTCCAACTGGAGAAGCACTACAACGCTCCCACCCAAGTTGTTTTGATTGTTGATTCTCTACCATTGAACTACCCAGTGGCCATTGTTACCCTTGATGCTGCCACTATTTCTTCAGGGATGGGGATCCCCCAGTTCAGGGGTGCTACTATCATCTCTCAGTCTATGTCACTGAAATAGTTTGAGGACATCCCTACTCTTTCCTGGAAACATCTCAATGCTCACTGGTTAAAGTCGCCAAGGAGGGACTACAAGAAGATGAAGTTGTAGATCCCCCACAGAGACTTCAAGGAATGCATATAGGTGGGGATCATATTTTTGTGCAGGCTCTTCGGAGAACCCCATGCCAAGGACTTTTTAGCATGGATTTATTATTTCTTATATTGCATCACCACTCACAATTAGACCTTTGACTGGATGACTATTATCGCCAATCATGTGGACTTCTAACTTAAGAACGTCCTCTAGAATTCAAGGTTCCACATGACCTCATATGTGTTATGGGCACCGGCCCAACAAAGACCCAGTCTTTGGGGTTTGTAGAAAGTGGTCATTCTCATAAATGGGCCTAGCCAGCATGTCCCATGGGAACATTATCCCCAGATCCAATGGGAAACTAACCTCCCCCATTTTTTTAGGGTAAATGACACATTCGTTTACCACAATATTTTGACACTTACTCATGATTTTGGGTACTATCTATTGAAAGAGGAAATGACCTTGGTGAGTACATACAACAATTATTTCATTTACTTTCAGAAACATTCCTACATTCGGGTGATTGGGCTCTCTGGGAAACCCTACCTACTCCCTAGGCATTGCGGGGATAGGATTATTCTTTTGGAGTTCTACAGGCAAATCCTGGAACTTCACACATTCTTTGCATTGAAGAAGGTTACATCCATTCTATTCCCAATCACTTGTGGGAACTATTCTTCTAGTCTTGCAATGGCTAAGGAAGTCAACAATGAGTTGAAGAGTTTGAGACTGGCCAAGTTCCACTTAGCTAGAAACAATTTTGATCTGGTCAATAAGATAAGTACGACACTGTTGTGGGCGTCCACACCATATGAGCTTCACATTGAATATTTTTGGGAAGATTGCCAAGGTTGCTTTGACCATTGGGCTCCACAGCACTCATGAATGTCCAAAGGGATGATGAAGAGCCTCGGCCTTTGGACCTTTCTGAAATATTTCTCAGATAGCGGAACTCTGGAAGACCCATCATACAAGGAATAGGGGATCAATAAGTTGGATCTCCCTCTGGTGGATTGGGACACCCCAGAAAGTTTAGCAATTAAGGACATAAGTCAGAGCATCATAGAAAATAGTCATGACTACTTTGCACAAGTGTGCAAGAAGAGCACCCGCATGGGTCCAATTTTGCGGGGGTCTACTTCAGCCTCTGGAGCCACGGGACCAAGTAAAGATAAGGGGAAAGAAAAAGAAAGCACCCCAACACAAGTTACACCCCAAGGTCTGCTCCCTATTTTGGAGCAAGTTCATGTTCAGCTTGAGGCATCCCAACAAATAAGCCAAAAAATAAGCGTCCAGCTTGCCCACGGTCTTCCAATCACTCTAGTCGGATCTTCCCTCCCAGCAGGATCCCCTTCATTAGCAACACTTATGAGCTAGTAGATGGAGGCCAAGGTAGAGTCTACAGACATTCTGGATTTCAGGACCCCGTTGTAGTTAATAAGGAAAAAGCAAAGGGTAGACCATCCCCTAAGCATAGATACGGGTCCCAGCATTCCCAATGTTCCCCAAGTGGAACTCATCCCCTCTTCTCCTGAGTAGGAGGATCGTCTGGAAGACTCCCCTCCACATGATGATTTTGATGATCTCTTCCAAATGGAAGATCTAGTGAACCTGCAGGCCGATGTGGTAAAGGAAGTAGAGGAGATAGACACACAAGAAGAAGTGGCTTAGGAAGAGGTAGCCCCAGAAAAGGAAGTCTGGGAACAATAAAAGGAGAAAGAACAAGAAGAGATATAAGAGGATCCATAATATGTGGAAGAAACATCGGTCCAGGGAACTGAGACAAAACTAAGGCCCACACAAGATGAGCAGCCCACAATGGCTGGGGAACCTGAACCTTCAAGAGTAATTGTATCCCTAGTCATCATGCTCCAAGTGCCTCTATTTACTCTGGGTGATAAAATGCCCTGGAGTGCAACATTCGGTAAGGTAGTCTCTGCAGCCGAATAGTCAAATCTTGGCTAGACACCTCTAGCTTCTCTAAAAGATGTGCCCATGGAGAAGGATGTCTTGGTAGATGATGCCAAAGAAGAATAGCAATAACAAGATGAGGGGGATAACCCCATAAATGTGGATACCAAGACCACAAATGCTAAAAAGGATGGGGAAAATTCCGGTGATGTAGATGTTATTGGTGTTACCAGAGACAGGGTCCCTGACACCACAGATGAGCACCAGGGCAGAAGACACAGGAAACCTCAGGGAATAAGAGAAAGAGTCTAATACAACTATGGATACTGGGGAAACACCACCAGACCCTGAAGAAGGCCCCAATGCTTAGGCCTTAGTAGCAAGACCACCCCAGCTACCACAATGGTTGGTAGAATCTCGAAAAAGAAAGAACCCAATGGCAGCAAGTGTTCCCCTCTCCTTCACCGAAATGATGGCCCAAAATCAAGAGGCTAAAAAGCCTAAGAAGGCCCAGACCATCCATACCCTCCGGACTAGTCTAGGAGGAAGTACAGTTGCAATATTTGCAACACCTCCCCCATATACAAATGCGGCAGCAGTAAGGGTCAAGGATTATGTGGTTACAGAGGTCCCTCTGGGGAGAAGAGATAAGCAAGGTGAATTGGACTTGCTAAAAGAAGCTACCCGGGCAGTTGAGGCTCGATATGATAAGAAGGTGTAGAAGCTAAGGGAGGAAAGAGAAAAGAATGAAAATCTCCTCGGGCTTCTCATAGAACTAACACAGCCACTAACTAAGATTAATCTGGAAGCCTCCACCTCCGGAACACCACTCCCACAGGGTGACATTGATTCTCTAAGGGCCATGAAAAAGAAGGCGCGGGCTGTAGATGGGTGGATCATGGAACAAATCAAGGTCATAAGGTAGTTCCTAGTAGCGACACTCCCAGACCTTTATCAGGGCAGAAAACTTGTGGGTCAGGTGAACTCCGTCGTCGTCTTATGTGAAAAAGACATAGAGAAGTATGAAGAGTGGAGGTCAGAATTGGAAGAAATAATAAACTTTGAGGAGCAAGCTATTATGGAGATGGGAATTTTGGGAGAAGAGCCCTTTGAATTCCTCCGAGCCCAGCACTCCAGACTTGGCCTCAAAATTGAGGTAAGAAAGAAACTGGTAGAGGCCCTGAAAAATAGAATCCCGGGAGTCCAAAATTCTTTAGATTTGTACACCGCATTTGTATCAAGGGTTTCACAAGTTGATCCCTTCACTACCGGGACTTACACCCTGGAAGATTTTGTACTGAGTAAATTTGATGAGCTGATGGAGTCTCGGTACCAGACCACCAAAGATTTCAACAGAGAAAAATTGTCAAGGTTGTCTAAAATGATGCTCCAAGATCATGACACAGTATAGATAGCTACAGAATTCTGGGATAGGGCCAGAGAAATCAAGGAACAATTCAAGGTCGTCAGCGACTAGTGGGACAATGTCAAAGACATAGATGAGGATGGCATTGGCTAGATTTTGGAGGCCTTCAAGAAAAACAAGGAACAGTAGAGTTCTCTAGATTCTAGAGATTTTCACCAGCAAGGTGTAGTTCTATAAATTCATTATTCTTTGAGAATAAGCTCCTGGACTCTAGAATTCTGGATCAAAAGTTTTGTATTCTTTTACAGTGACCTGCATCCAGGTTCTCTGGAGCTGACTGATTATTGTCAAGTAGTTAATAAGGGGTCAGTAGGTAGGTGATCCCAATAAGGCATGTCAGACAAAGGGACTCTGACAGGTGATTCTCTTGAGGCACCGCTCCCACATTAACTTCCTAATGTGCATTGAAGAAAGTGAGCTGTAGTATGCATTTATGAGGCATGTTGCCTCAGATACTGGGAAGATCAAATTTCCTCTATAAATACCTCAGCGCTCTTCTCTATGCCGATTCTTCCAGCTTTTTCTTCTTGTCTTCTTCCTCTGTCTTGTCATACCTCTGCTCTTTTTGAGGTGATTGTAAGTGGTGCAGGTAGTACCAGCCATAGGATAATGTGTTTTATGTGTTGAGTGTACATTTAGATTAGGTTAATTTTAGGTCAAACTATGTGTATAAATAAGAATTTCAACCTCATAACAAGGGTCGACAAAATTGATGATTTTGCAGTCCAGCAAGTAATAGAAGATAGCTTTTCATTTTTAGTTGTTTCAGGAGCTCAATGCTCAACAGTTCTTAGTCGTTTAGATTTTCTCTTGGAGCCATGATTGTACACACCAGTGATGCTGGAACACTCTAAGTTAATGAAGAAGGAGGAACACCTTATGACTACTTGTTATGTGTTGTTCTAATCTCTCCAATTAGCGATGCCATTTTTTATTGTATGTTTCTAATGTCCTTTGCTCTAATGTTTTGTTTAGATTAATGATTTCATTTCCTCTTGCTATTGAATATGTATGAATCGTTGATTCTGTATGTATTCAGTATTTAGTGTAGTTCTTACATTGGAGCATTATTGATATTTGAAGTATGTTGCATGACTATAAGCAGAATTAATAAAGTCTAACTCTGGTCTATCTTTTTTAATTTATTTGGTAAACATAACATGCTTGCAGGAAACCTTGACCCATTACTGAAATCCTCAAAGAAGATGAGTAAAACCAGCTATCCCCTCACACAAATAGTCACCTGCCCAACTTAGCTTCCCCACACTATCGAGACCCAATAACCAGGTGCTTGAAGGCTAGGAGAATTCATTCTCCAAAAAACCTTTATAGGCATAGTTGGCCAATACCCCGATACCCGGTGACAACTTATCACTATTGGCAGAACCGGTCACAAAGTCTCACCAATAGAAACTTCCTCTTAGTGATCTTATTGAAGGAAACTTTCCTATCACTGTTAATGGTTCTGCTATTTTTAAATCCATTTGCAGAGCTTGGAAACATGTTAGAAATTTCCTTCCTTCCAGGGCTTTCCATGACAACAACCTCCTATTTGGTGAATGATCCATTTGGTGGAATCTTACTCTATCAGATAAACCCCTTTCTCTTTCCCAAGGTTTCTCTGCCAGGCTGTGGGTGGGATTGGGAATCTCGCAGCTAATAAATCTGTTTGAGTGTGACAGAATTATTAGTTGGGAGACTCTTAGCTCCACGCACAACATTCCCCATTCTCAGAAGAATACTTATAATATGATTTTCAAAGCTTTCCAAGATATTCCTACCATTTTTCATGTTGATTCTCATAGGTATATTAATATTAAAGGGTCAGATGGTTCTATTGTGACTAAGATCAAAGCTAAAAATATTTATAATGTCCTTGCTTATAACAACTCTATTATCAAACATGTGAATAATATCTGGTATTCTGATTTAGATGACTCTTCTTGGAAGAAATTCTCTAATATCTTGTGGAAGTGTCATATTTATCCCAAGATCAAATGTTTTAAATGGATGATGTTACTTGACCGGCTTCCTTTGAGAAAAGATCCTAATTGCATTGAAATCTGTAACATATGTAGACTTCCTAATACTGGTAGACATATTCTTTTAGACTGTACTGTGGCTAAAGAGATATGGCTTATGTTTTGAATTCATTATCCTCAAAATGTTACTATATTTGAAATCATTACTAGTTATATTCATGGGCTTAAAAAGGATGCTAACTTTTTTGCGGGTATCCTTTCTTCTAACATTCTTTGGCAGATTTGGAAAATCAGAAATGAAGACAGGTATCAAAATATTCCCATAATCCTTACTGAGTCTTTTTATAAGCTCATTTACTTTTTAAAAAAATTGCATGTTATGAGTAACATGATGATTGATCGGGAAAAGATGAAAATATTCCTGAAAGTTGGGCATCCTACGATGTTTTTCTTTGAAATGAAGGATGGCTATGACTAGAGAAGATACATGGACAATCTTGTTGCTTTTGAGGAGACTGTTAAGAAGCTCAACCAGGAAATTAAGAAGAACAAGAAGGCTACTACTGATAACAAGATTCTCATGTTGAATCAAACTCAAGAAAGGTTGAACATCGTATGAATGGAAGGCCCTAAGGGATGGACTACTTGGGAAGAATCATATAATGATCTTCTTCATTAGTTGTGTTGTTCGGATGTTATCTTTTTGTATATCATGTCTTTTATAGATGTATATGTGACTCTTTGATACTTTCGGTGTAAGGCTTTGCCTCCCATTTTTATATTGTAAATGTCTATTTTTTATCTCCTTATACTTAATATAAAAAATATATTTAAATGGAGAGTAACTATTACAAACTATTAAATCCTATTATCTTTTTCTCAAAAAGATAAAGAAGACGGTTAATATATTATAAAAAGAATCAATTCTACTATTCATTAATAAAACAAAGTCCAAAATTTACTCTATAACAATAAAATGGAAAAAAAATCTATTTAGATATATCAAATTAATTAATAGACTAAACATTGTTTCTTAAAATAGATTTCATGAAACTTATCCACACCTAGCTACTAATAAATCAAATAAAAATAATGATTACCACCAAAAGAAAATTTGAAATAAATTTGTCCAAATAAATTCTACCTAAAAATAATGATTTCCACCTAAAAATATTAATGAAACATGCCCCTACGAAATATAATTAATTTATAACAAATAATATTATATTTGTGCTTGTATTGAAATATATTATATTCAAAAGATATTGTCTTTCTAAATTAATTTTATATAATTACATAATAAGGTAATGATTTCATATTTGATAATTAAATAATCAAATTTATGTTATACATCAATGTCTATTATTAATGATTTACGAAATTAATTTAATAATTGAAATTCAATCTATAATTAATAAAATATAAATATATACAATATTAAATCATATTATATGTAATTCTATTAAATTTTTAAAATATTATTAATCTCTATTTTATATTATCCATAGCTTTATATTTAATATTATAAATTATATTATATATATCATAATTGATTAAATATTTCATATATAATAATATTAAAATAAAATTTATATGAATCAAAATTAAACTAAATTAACATTATTTTTTTAATTTTAATTTTTAATTTTTAATTATAATATATACATTAAATATATTTTATAATGATGTAGAAAATATATATTATTCTAAATATTACAATTTACATTTATACTATTTTAATATTTATTTTATTTAAATAAAATATTAAATAGAAATTTATTTTACAAATAACCAATAAATTTCATTTCATTAAAATATTAAATTTCACCGAGTTCTCCTATACAACCGGCTATGCATTGGGAAGAAAATCATTCAATTAACTTGAACTGCAACTATCCACCTGTGCATTTTATCATGACCATCATTCATGATGGGTGCAATTTTGGGTGTTGTACAGACGTTGAACAGCAATTTTCCTTCATTGTGTTGGGCTCGCATGTGATGTTTCTGCATTGGACAACATTGTTTACAGACATCGGTAGTTCTTGTGCGTGTTTTTCAACTTTTGTTGAGATTGGGCATAATGAGTCCTGATTGATTTTGTGTCGGTAGCATTCACATGGGGTACTTGCTGAATTTACTTCACCTAGAAGGAAATTTATTCCAAGATGGTGCATTAGCCATGATGTTTCTGCATTGGACAATATTGTTTGCAGTCATCGGTGGTTCTTGTGTGTGTTTTTCAACTTTTGTTGAGATCGGGCATAATGAGTCCCGATTGATTGTGTCGGTAGCATTCACGTGGGGAACCTGCTGAATTTACTTCACCCATAATGAAATTTATTCCAAGATGGTGCATTAGTCATGATGTTTCTGCATTGGACGACATTGATTGCAATCATCGGTGGTTCCTGTGCATTTTTTTCAACTTTTATTGAGATTGGGCATAGTGAGTCCCAATTGATTTTGTGTCGGTAGCATTCACGTGGGGTACTTGCTGAATTTACTTCAACCAAAAGGAAATTTATTCCAAGATGGTGCATTATTCATGATGTTTCTACATTGGACGATATTGTTTGCACTCATCGATGGTTCCTGTGCGTGTTTTTCAAATTTTGTTGAGATCGGGCATAATGAGTCCTGATTGATTTTGTGTCAATAGCATTCACATGGGGTACTTGCTGAATTTACTTCACCGAGAAGTAAATTTATTCCAAGATGGTGCATTAGTCATGATTTTTCTGCATTGGATGACATTGTTTGCAGTCATCAGTGGTTCTTGTGTGTGTTTTCCAACTTTTGTTGAGATCGGGCATAATGAGTCTCGATTGATTTTGTGTCGGTAGCATTCACGTGGGGTACTTGCTAAATTTACTTCACCCTGAAGGAAATTTATTCCAAGATGGTGAATTAGCCGTGATGTTTCTGCATTGGACAACATTGTTTGTAGTCATCGGTGGTTCTTGTGTGTGTTTTTCAACTTTTGTTGAGATCGTTCATAATGAGTCCTGATTGATTTTGTGTCGGTAGCATTCACTTGGGATACATGTTGAATTTAATTCACCAATGATGAAATTTATTCCAAGATGGTTCATTAGCCATGATGTTTCTACATTAGATGACATTGTTTGCAGTCATCAGTGATTCCTATGCGTGTTTTTCAACTTTTGTTGAGATCGGGCATAATGAGTCACGATTGATTTTGTGTTGCTAGCATTCACGTGGGGTACTTGTTGAATTTACTTCACCCAAAAGGAAATTTATTCCAATACGGTGCATTAGTCATGATGTTTCTACATTGGATGACATTGTTTGCAGTCATCGGTGGTTCATGTGTGTTTTTTTCAACTTTTGTTGAGATTGGGCATAATGAGTCTCGATTGATTTTGTGTCGGTAGCATTCACGTGGGGTACTTGTTGAATTTATTTCACCCAAAAGGAAATTTATTCTAAGACGGTGCATTAGCAGTGATGTTTCTACATTGGACAACATTGTTTGCAATCATCAGTGTGTTAGTAATAACTGAGAGGGGGGGTGAATCAGTGGCCTCAAAATTTATCCAATTTAAACTTTAATCCACCAATCAATACTTCTCAAATTATTAAGTCCCTACAAGATGTATACCTTTCAAATACTTGAAATAAACAACTGTCTGTCGGTTTACCTAGTCTATCCTTATTCTCCTTGATAACTGATAAGCAGTAAACTGTATTTACCAATACTCAATAAATATGCAGAGTGTACCAATCAATCCATAAATGTATATGTAGAATATAAAACAATAAAGTAATAAACCATACACATATAACACAAGGATTTTAACGTGGAAACCCTGTTAAGGGAAAAACCATTGGGACCGGTACCCCAAATTTTCACTCTTCTGAAGTGAGCCCTGTTAGGA
>MU228530.1:5034112-5057851 GCA_018584345.1 Thuja plicata | reverse complement strand
AAGGTGAATCATTTCCCATTCTTACTGTACCACCTTTATAGTATTCAAAATTATTAAACTTTTCTTTGTCACCGGTCATATGGTGAGTGCAGCCACTATCTATAATCTAGATATCATTCTTACTAATTTTAGATATGAGTGCAGCTTCTTCATACCTTTCATCTTCATCTGAATCATCCTTCATAGCTACAAACACTATTTCAACATCATCATCCAGTTTGTTGTCAGTATCTTCATCTTTGCAAGAAACTAGATAGCTAGCCTTCTTGCCTTTGTCCTTATAATCTCAGGTATCACTTCTTTATGATCATCGATAACCTCTGTAATCTTTGTTATCACCTCTATCATATTTCTTCTTAAAAGATCTGTTATCACTTCTGTCATATTTTCTTTTAGGACATCTTGCAGCAAAGTTTCTAATCTATTTACAATTAAAACATACAAGTGGTAACTTACCTTTGTATTTACCTTTGCCTCTTAGCATTCTTCTTGCCATGAGTGCTTCAATTTCATCTAGATCTTCTTCTTCACTTTCACTTTCACTGTCTCTTCTAGATAAGTGTCTCTGACTAGATTTGCTTAATCTCATAGAAGACTTCAATGCAGAATCTAAGCTTGGTAAGACACTATTATCAAAGTTATTCATCTCAAATGAAATTAGTCTACCAATCAGGCTATCAGGAGTGACTGTATTATTTGCTACTGCTCTCATTTCTTGAATAGCAGAGACTCTAATAGCATATATAGGTAATAGGGTTCTTAGGATTTTACTTACCACTATCTCCTCTTCAATTGTACCTCCAACACCTCATATAGCATTGACTACTTCTTTTATTCTTGTGCTATACTTGTTGACATGGTATTGCTAACCGAGTTCGCCGACAGTCATAAGTTGTCACCGAGTGCCGGAGGTACCGGCCAACTCCACCTGCAAAGGTTATCTGGGGAAGTTAGATTCCCTAGGCCTTCAAGCACCTGGGTGTCGGGTCACGATGGTGTAGGGCTCGGTTGGGAGAAGTGACTCTTTTCGAGGGGGATAGCTGGTTTCTTCAACTCGTTCTCTACGGAGATTCAATGAGGTAAGGTTTCCCCTAGCCTATTACACTTAGCAAATAAAATGAAAAAGATCCTGCAGGGTTAGAAAAACTTCATCTAACTATAGTCATGTTTAAATGTTCTAGATATCAATAATACTCTGATATACTACACTAAATATCAAAGAAATACACAACCATCAGCTAGTATTTTATCAGTAGCGAGGGAAAAGAGGTCATTGATCTATTTGACATATCAGAGTAAAAGACATAAAGAACATGAAACATAAAATACCATTAACTCAGAAGTAGGAATGCCAACAACATCATTGTAAAGAATTCTCCCTTCTTCATTAATGTCTCTTCCAGCAAGCACTGGTGCATGATACAATGATGGCTCCAGGGGAGCATCTAACTAAAGAAAATAGAACAATGGAGCATTGAGCTCTGCAACTAGAATGAGAAATCACCTTTCTATTACTGTGGACAACAAAATCATCAATTTTGCCGACCCTTGGAAATGGGTCAGTCTGGCTATTTATACACATTCTCTTCTAACCCTAACCCTAACCCTATTTCACATCATGTTTTAATAAAATACATTCTCTGGGGGCCGGTACTACCTGTGCCACCCTATAAAAGACCTTGAGACAGAATAGGCCTGACATGCCAGAAGAATGAGACAAGAATATACAGTAGAGGCATTGGCCTCGAGAAGAGAGCCAGGAAGGAAAAGGAAGAAAGTAGGTCCCCTGGGGATCGTGGCTACATGCCTCATAAATGGGAAATGTGGCACCTTTGAACGGCACCTCGAGAAGACCACCCTATTAGAAAACCAACTGTTGAATCAACACCCCCTTGATGTATCCAACTACCTTCTGACAGCCTTCATTAACTGCTCCTAAAAGTGACCAGTTGGCCTCGGGGACCGGGACACAGATCACTTGAAAGAATACAAAATTTTTGATCTGAGACTCTGAGATCCGGGAACTTACATTCCCAAAAGAATAAAGAATACTAAATGTTTGGGTTTTCTCTGGCCTCCGGAGAAAGCCTAAGGTTTTTTATTATCATTGAAATCCTGGAGGAGGCGAGAGATGCCATCTTCATCGATATCCTTCAGGTCGGCCCTTCGATACTTAGTCACCTTAATTTGTTCCCCTAGGTCCAGAACATTCTCCTTAAATTCATCAGCCATTTTTGCCACATCGTGACCACTAAGCACCATACAAGTTAATTTTGTCATTTAGGCACCATCTATCCCCTTCGGGGATTGATATCAGGACTTCATCATTTCATCAAAACTCCCCAAAACTGAATCCTCCGGCATGCATGTATCTGTACTGAGGGGGTCAGCCCCGGAAGTCTTTGCTACAAAAGACTTGTATAAATTGAAAGAATATTTTACTATATTAACTTTATCCTGTAGAGTCCCTACCAGTTGCTTGGTTACCTCCAATGTGAGGTCAAGTTTGGAGTGTTGGGTCCTCACAAAATCAAATGATTCATCCCCCAGAATTTTAGATTCATAAACCATTTCCTCTCCTAGGCCGAGGAGTTCTTCAAGCTCTACCTTCCATGCTTGATAATTTTTGATATCACCCTCCCACAGGTCAATAAGATTCTCTACCTAGTGTAGAACATGTCGATCCTTATATAAGTCTAGGAGGGTGGATACCAGGAAATGTTGGGCGTTTCCTATTTGCAGGGTGACCCACTCGTCGACTGCCTGGGCCTTCTTCTTCATTGTTTGTAGGGAGTCTATGTCACTCTACGGTAAATCTTCAGATGTGGAAGCCTCCGGAGGAGCGGTGTTGATAGGTTGAGCTAGCTCAGTAAGCAACCCCATAAGGTTTGCATTTTTTTCCTTTTTTGTCTTGAGCCTTTGGGCCTCTTTTTCATAACGGGCCTCCACTGCCCTAGCTACCTCCTTTAGCAAATCCACCTTGCCCTATTTTCCCCTTTTTCCCAACGATACCTCTGCAATGTTGTAATCTCCAAGTTCTGTGGTTGCTTCATCAGTTCCTAGGGGAGGTGTCATCACAATGGCAACCATTTCTCGGCCCATCCCGATTTGAAAAGTATGAACCATCCGAGATTTCTTGGCCTTCAGTGGGGCCTGGACCTGAGCCATCATTTTGGCCAGGGAGAGAGGAGTTCTAGGAGTGGATGGAGCTTTTCTTTTCCTGCCCTCTACTAACCACTGAGGCGGTAGGGGTGGCTTATCTGCCAGAGTCTATTCTCTTGGTTCTTCCCCAGTGTCCTGTGGCTGCTGCTCCTTAGTGGTGTGGGTCTCATCTGTCCCTTTTCCTGTGTCTTCTTCTTTATTAGCAATATCTTCCTCAGCAACATCCATCTCCTCAGCTTTGTCCTCTGTATCTATTTCTCTGTCTGGACTTCTGTTGGCTTCTTCAGGGATTTCCTCTTCATGTTGCTCGGCCTCTACCGCCAGGGCTTCTTCTTCTGTTGGCACATCCTTTGGCAGTAGGGGAGGTACTAGGCCAAGATTTAAAGTTTGGGCCACGGTAATTACCTGCCTAAAGGTCACTCCCGGGAGTGGCGCTTGGAATGTGGCGGCTGGGGTTATGATTATTCCCAAAGGTTTGATTCCCCCAGCAGATGTCATTTGTTCATTCTGCCTTTGTTGGTCCACCCCTGGATCCTATGTCTCTGGATTCTTGGAGGCAATCTCCAGCTCCAGCCCCCTTTCTTCTATCTATTTTTCCTGCTCCTGTGCAGGCTCTTGTTCTGCGGCCTCTTGTTCTACAAATTCTTTCTCTGCCTTTGGGACTTCTACCTCTATTTGTCTTGTGTCCCCCTGCAGGTTTCCAAACTTTTCAGTTGCAAAGACATCATCAAATCCCTCCTGCGAAGGGGGACTGGCCTGGACTTCGGCAGGCTCTGTTTCCTTTTCCAGCTCCAGGGAATTGGAAGAGAGGATTTCTACTTGTGGGGTCTAGGACGTTCCCAACCCTGGCTCTGCCTTAGGCTTTTGGTTAAGCCTCTTCTTTCTTTGGGTAACCAAGGGTGGCCCCGCATCCCTTATTGTTGCTGCTTCTATTGGATCCACCCTCGTTGCCTTCACCATTAAGACTGCCAGCGACGGGGAGGAAGGGAGACGAATTGGCCCGGCCATGAGTATTGGAGTGGCCAGCTGTGTGATTAATTTCTCCCTCATTTTTTGGGAGGTTTCCACAGACTGCTTTATTTTTTCCTTTATGGGGACTTCTTGCGTAGGAGGGGTCATATCTATTCCTTTTCCTTTATCCACTCTCTGCAAAGAAGTCCCGGCCCCCGAAGTCAATTTTGGTGTTGGCTGGGCTGCTCGGCGGGTACTTCTAAGGCACACCTTCTTAAAGTAGGCATGACTTCGCTCGACCACCTCTTGGGTGAAGTCCTCAATTGTAGGCCCTTCCTGGGCATCCCAATTTACCGATAGGAGGGTCATTGTATCGATCCCCATTGCCTTGTACTGGGGATCGATAGTGGGGTCATCATCTCAGAAGTTCTCCAGGAACCTCTGGAGCTTAAACCTTTCCATCATGTCTGTCATCATCCTGATGTAGTGCCAGCTTCGCACCTCCATGTCATCCTGGAAATCTTCCCAAAAATCCTCCATATGGTAGTGATGGGGCTCTGAAGCCCCGGGAAGTGCCGCTGCAATCTTTCCATGCGAATCAAAATTTTTCCGCGCCAAGTAAAATTCTTCCAAGTTGTAGCCTTTTAGTTCATTATCCGCCTCTTTTGTGGTGGCTAGGCTGCATGAGTAGTTCCTACAGATGATTGGGAATGAAATATTGGGTATCTTCTTTAAGGAAAAGAGTGCGTGCAACTCCATCATCTGCCTGCAATATTCCAAGAGCACGATCTTGTCCCCATAGTGTTTGGGCAATAAGTAGGGTTTCTCAGATAAGCTGGTGACCCTAATATAAGTGTGTTGTTGGAATTGGATGTAGCAATGTCCATAACTTTAAACCAAATGCATCGCCTTTATGGATAGGCAGTATCATGCGTCCCGAATGGGTGTGAGCAGGTGATAGTAAATGAACGCATCATTTACCGAAAAAAATTGGGGAAGTTGACCTCCCATTGAACCTATGGAAAATGGTCCCATGGTGCCTTTTGTCCCAGGCCCATCCCGAGCATGCCATCTGTAAGTAGCCCATGGGCGTGGGGTCTCTGTTGTGCCAGGGCCCAAAAAACATAGGAAGTCATGTAAAATTTCTTCTTCCTAGCTAGTTGAAGGAACTGGGAGTCGACATGGTTTGAAATTATAGTGGCCCAGTCGAAGTATCCTCCCTTGGTGGAGATGCCGAGGAGGAAGTAATACATCTATTTAGCGAATTCTTAGGCAGAGGGCTGCCCAAAGACCCAGGCCAACGCTATCATTCCCATCTGAATGCTCTCTTTGAACTTGGACTTCGGAATTTCTATCTTCATCCTCTTAGGGTCCCTCTTTGGAACCTTGAGCCAATGAGCGTTCATGTATATCCGGATGGCATCCTCCAAATGTGTGAATTGGGCCAAGGCATCTGACCTTGTAACCACAGAAGACTTGTCAAATTGAGGGATCCCCAGACCCGCCTATAATGTGTCAGGGTCAAGGGATACCAGAGGAGTAGGGTATCTGGTGGGTTATGCAGCTGCGAGCATAACAGCCTGAACAAAAGAGTTGTAATTGGTGGTTGGCATCAGGATAAGCTCCAAAGATTGTACAGAGCATGGGAAAAAAGCCACCTTAAGGATTTCAGAGTCCCCAACATTGATGGCCAGCTGATCTCTAGCCTGTCGCTGGATGTACATCATTTTCACTAAGGCCTGCATTTCTGGCCATGTCCCGATGCTGGTGTTGATAATAAGTTTAACTTTGGACTCAATCTTTGAGCCCATAATAACACTTTATTGCATGAACTTAATGGTTAGGGGCAATTTCTCCAGGGCCCTTTCCATTTTAGATTTTACCACCGCCCTCGTAGCCATCGTAGAAGGTAGCTCTGGACTTTTGGGTGGGGAGGATGCTGATGCTTCAGACATGTTTGGGAAGCATACTCTGGAAACCTGCAATGCAAAGTGATCATCAGAACGTATTTAACAAATGAATACTCTAGAGTCCAGGAATCTTACCACCGCTATACCTTCTTTTCCTAAAAAGTTAGTTTCATTCAGAGAAAACCCGAAGAGCACACACATTACATAAACTTAAGATTGACTGAACATCCAGGCATCAGGAATTTTATCGCATTTGGTAAAGAAATGGGATGGGTGATGGTAGGGGACCCAGAGCCTGAAGAAGTAACTGTTGGTGAGGATGTGTAAAAAAATCAAACCATCAAGCCCACGTGGGCGCCACATGCATAGGTATTAAATAGGAGTTATGGTGATGACGACGGAGCCAACTGTCTGAATGCACGAAAAGTGAAGGCCACTTGGATGGAATTAATTGTGTGCATGGGACATAAATGAGGGTCTGGCTGGTTTTATGGAGGAGAGGGAAAACTGCCTATTTGAAACCGGTCGAGAGTCGAGTTTCAAACAGGTGGTTTCTATCCTGAAATAAATTTATGGGCAGAAAACTAGTGACACAGGCAACTCGACCACCTTACTAAGCTTCCTAGAAGGATATACATAAGATATACATGAAGAGCTGAGGGATATATACATAGGGAATGGGAGGATATATAACAAATATACACAAACTTACACATATACACCGCGGAATGACATCCATAGGAAACCAGGCAAAGCACAAAATATATACAGCTTCCTACACTATCTACAAGCCAACCACACCTGTGCAGAGGTCGGACAACCCTCTGGTAGATTTGACCCACCAACGGGCGGCAAAACCAGAAAAAGGAAACAAACAGAACCGAAAGACAACAAACAAAAATAAGACGGAGAGGGAACACCATACAAACAAAAAAATTGGCGGGAACAGAGACACCAACCTGAGAATGCCAAAAGGAGAAGGAAAGCAGTCACCATGATGGCCCTGCAACAGCTATAGCTACCAAATGATCACAATCTGACACTACAAAGCACTCATAATCACCTGAAAAGGATGGAAGTGTTTAGCACTAATTATCGTTAATTCTCTGTGAATCGCTCTGTAATCGCTCTGAAATCGCTCTAAGTGTTTTAATCGCGATAAATGTGAAAGTGACAGACAACTCCTATTTATACCCATGGTAAAAAGGAAATCCACCTCCTTTTAGAAATCTCCAAACAAGCAAACCTCTAGACCCCGAGCCCAAGGATTCCCCGCGACGATCACCTTAAGAACATCGTGGCGAAGAATCCCGGAGTTCGGAGTCTGGCTCCCGCCAAAGAACAACCTCCGGGACCGGGGTCCCGAAGATGGAAAACTAACCAAATGAAACACAGCAATGGGGAAGAAAACCCTAGAGAAAGAAAACAAAAGGAGAGGGTAAGAGCCGCAAGTAAAAAAAACAAAAATAAAAAAAAGGGGGAGACCCAACATTTTGCACACAAAATGTAGGGACGGGGATGCAGGGCATAACAAATGGTGACTATCTGGGACAAATGTCTTAGCGCATTTGAGAACTACAGAATTTTTGGTTAGCAAAACTGGAACAAGCCACTTTCCGAGGCATCTGACAGGCAAAGAGCAACATATCTAAGAGAACCCAACCACACGGGATCTAGTCCGTAGCCCTTCATCAGTGGTGTCGTGTGTGCTTTGGAAGGAAATCAAGTCGATGACCTTTGGGAGGAGTAGAGAAGAGGCACTAATTACATTGAACCAGTCATCAATTTGCTCATTTCTTCCGTAGATCGGAGTTGCGTCCCGCTTTCCTTTTTCTTATTATTTTATTTGTTTTTAGGTGGGAAGGCGGTACTTCTTTCACCATTAAACTTAAGCTTAGCTAATTTCAATGGCGGTACTTCTTTCACCTGTCCACCTATACTTAGATGTTTGAAGAGGGGATAAAACTCCAGACCTAGAAATAATTCCTTAAAGTTTTAGACATGGGTCAAACAACCATTACAACCGATCTACCCTCGGCGTGTCTGATTACTTGTTCCTTATATTATTTGTGTTCACTGATTGCCAGACCCCTGGAGACAACACCCGATGGAGATTGCTCAAAATGTGCCACATCCTGTGAAGCAACCCCGGAGACCGGGCTGGCTCCACTATGCTAAAGATAGATTCCAAAGTTCACCATGTCACAGACATCATACCGGAAACTAGAGTTTATGCGAAGCATTCCAATTCCTACAAGACAGAACAAAATGTCAGACCCAGGAAAAAAACCAAAAATGAAAAACAAAAACACCAAAAGAGGACTGCCCCGGAGGGCAGTCGACAAGGCTATTTACAAGACACGGTACCTCACAGCGAAGCACCCAGAAGAAATATTTACAAGCGGAGGGCTTTACATAAAATACAATTTTGGACAAACTTACCCTATTCAAAGTAGTGTTTGAGAAACTGTCCATTAACGGGCAATGAGACAAGTTCACTAGTCAGGGTGTTAAGGCGGTAAGTATTTGCCCGATAAATTTTTGAGATTAGGTATGGTCCAAGCCAGAGTCATTGGAACTTGGTATGCTTTCCTTTCTTTTCCCGGGCCTTGTCCCATAATAGGACCAGATCTAAAATCTGAAAAGCTTTGTATTGGGCTCTTCTGTCAAACCATCGTTTTACCATTGCTTGATGACACGTGAAATTTTCAAGGGCTGCGTCTTGCTGTTCTTCCATTCGCACCAGATTTAAGAGCCAAACCTCCACGATGTCGTTCCTGTTGCTAAATTCCTACATAAACTGTAAAACTAGGATCTATAAGTTAACCAGGAATACCAGTTCTAGCTGTAAACCAGATGGAATGGGGATGTTCCCAGGGTGACCTTGACACAAATGCTATCTTCCCAGAGGGAAAATTTCAACTTTTGATGCCAATCCTAAGGATTCTGTTCTAGCAGGTGTTTGATCACATCAAGTAGATTTTTATTCGTCGATTCAGCAACGCCATTCCCCTGGGGATAATAGTTGCTGGAAAACTTCAGAGTGATCCTCCGGTTGTAGGTCCATTCGAGTAACTGCACTGAATAAAATGCCAGACCATTGTCACATACCAAAGCAAAGGGCATTCCAAACCTTGTGACGATGTTTTCTTCCAGGAATTTGATAACTACGTCTGCCATGTTATTTTTGCACGGTATAGCCTCAGACCACCGAGTGCAGTAATCAGTAGCAGTGAGAATGTATCGGTGATTGGTAGAGAAGCTGGGGTTGATTTCCCTGATGAAGTCAAATGCCCACTGGGCGAAGGGCCTAGCCTCGTAGACTGGTTGTAAAGGCATAGTCGGGTTATGCTCACGATGCGCCGTAGTTTGGCAAGTGTGGCATTTCCTAACATGAGTATAAACATCTTTGAATATACAGGGCCAATATTATCTAACCTGAAGGATCTGATGGGCAGTGGCATCGGCTGAGCCATGCCCAGTTCAGAACTGCCCATGAAATTCATCAATCACCTTTACAACTTGGTCTCTGTCGATGCACCGGAGGTACACTCCCTCCTAGTAGAGCGCAGAGTTTTTGATCATGAAGTGGGCACTTTTCATCCATAGGGCGTGGAATTTATGGGGAGGTAATCCCTCCGGGAATTTTTTATTTAGTAGCAAATATACCAAATCGGTATACCACAGGTCTCAGGTAATGGACTCCACTATGTAAGCTTGACATTCTATGTGGGGAGTCTCTTCTGCCATCGCTTGACTTAGTCCCTGGCCCCGGACTATCTTCATGGGATACATTTATAAGTCATATTCCTAGAGGATGGCCATGCATTTCCCCTGTCTTTCACCCAATTTTCTCTACATCAGTAGAGACTTGACGGCCTGGTCTGGAATGATAGCATGTACCTTGTTCCAGAGAATATAATGCCAAAATTTCTTCACAGTGCAAACTAGAGAAAAGGCCTATTTTTCTAGTGATGAATATCGGACTTTGGCATTCCTGAAGGGGGAGCTCATGAAAGCTATTGGTCATTCTTTTGCTTCAACCTTTTGAGTCAACACTGCCACGGTAGAATGCGGTGAAGCAAAGGAGTAAATGTGAAACAGAAGGGAATAGTCCAGACTAGCCAGGATAGGTGCTTCTTTTATTGTTTGTTTGATCTGGGAAAATGCATGCTTTGCTTCAGGACTCCACTCAATCTTGGTATCCTTCTTCATCATCTCATTGAGCGGTTTGACTATTTCTGCGAATCCTGTGATGAACCGCCAGACAAAGTTGATCTTTCTGAAGAAGGATCGCATCTCTTTCTTGTTGCCGGGTATTTGTAAGTTTAGCAATGCTTTGACTCTCTCAGGGTCTATGGATATGCCCTTCTTAGAGATAATATGCCCAAGCAACTTCCCTTCAGTGACCCTGAATATGCACTTCTTGGGGTTGAGGGATATTCCATACTGGTGACATCTCTCACAGATCTAAGAGAGATGGGCGAAATGGTCATGCCTGTCCCAGGGAAAGATGGTCAAGTCATCCATGTAGATGATTATACACTGATTCACAAGGCCCTCGAATGCCATGTCCATGGCCTTTTGAAATGTAGCCCCTACATTAATCAGACCAAAGGGCATTCTCCTGTATGCAAACGTTCCCCATTTGGTGGTAAATGTTGTTTTCTCCCTGTCTTCATACTTAACCATGACCTGGTTATATCTAGAGTATCCATCCAAGAATGACATCATCTAGGATCCATACACTATCTGTAAAACCTCATCCAATGAAGGGAGAGGGTGATTATCTTTCTTGGAGGCCTTGTTCAAGTTTCAGAAATCCACGCAAAGGCGGATCTCACCGTTCTTCTTTCTCACAGGGACTAGATTGGCGACCCACATAGTGTGCCGGATTGGGAAGATTATCTAGGCTGACAGCAATTTTTCTACCTCCTAATGAATTAGAGGCTTGATTAGAGGGTTGACCAGTCTTTGCTTTTGCCAAAAGGGTTTACCATCAGGTTTCAGGGGAATAGTATGAGTCATAATGGATGTGTCATACATTTTTAAGTCTTTGTAACCCCATGCAATTACATCGATATATTCTCAGAGAACCGTGAGAATCTTCTCCTTCTCCTCAGGGGACCAGGAGGTACCAATGTGAATCATCTTTTCCTTACTGGGTTGGTTGATGTTAACTTTTTCAAACTTTCCTCCCTCAGAGGAAGATGACACCTTCTCCTGGGCCCGAGGGTCTGAGTCAAAGATTCATTCCAGTGCAACCATCCCCTTCAGGATGGTGTTAGTAGGTAGGTCCATGATCCCATCATCTTTGTCACCCTACCTAGTATGGTCGTGGTCTTATTCTTCCACTATCTAGTTTTCAAAGATGCCAACATTTTCCATGAAGGCCAGGATATGATGATCGTCCTTAAAAACCTGAAAGTGGGTGACATTATCTGGAATGGATGGGGTAGGGACCATCTCAACTAAAAATCTCCAGAGTCGCAAGCCGGCCATTGGCTCAAGTGTGCTGGCAGAAATGGTGAGGGCATCTGGGACATAGTTCTATCGTTGGGGAATGAGGTTAATGCCAAAGGCATCAAAATCTTCAATAAGACTCCAAGCCTGATTGCGGTATGCGGCTAGCCTTTTGTCATGGTATGTGTATTGACTCCAGACTTGTTTAACAATAAACTCTGAATCACCCAGAGCCCGGAGGTGGGTGACACCTTTCCTTAACGCAAATAAGAGTCTAAGGACCAAAGCCTTGTACTCTGTGACATTGTTTGTACAGTTGGACTGTAGTCTATAGGACGCAAGGACTTCCCTCGCAGGTTGATTAATTCTACCCTGGCCCCGCAACCTTGTTTGGATCGAGACCCATCAAACTTGAGGGTCCACAAATCATTATTCATAATCTGGGGCTGGGGTGGGAGAGTAGCCTTTGGATTGTTGTTGGGAGACTTAGGAGGAGCTCCCTCCCAAAATACTGGCATGAAGGTAGAGTTTACCTCCGAAGGTGTTTGGATTTGGGATTCCCGGGGAGATGGCACCAAAGGAGTGCATATCGTAGGAATACTGGGCCACGGGGAATCAACTATATGTTCTTTATTCTGGAAGGTATCGATGTGTCAGTTAGCGACCAAAAGATAAGGCCCACACTCGAGCTCTGAATGTTTCTGATAGTGTACTCGGCACCAAGTGCCAGATAGGAGTGTAGAAAGGGTTGCTGTGGCACCTTGAGAGTCAATCTCAACTCTCATCTTTCCTTCTAGGTCCTAGGCTCTTTGCAGCACCGCGGGATCCTCCCTGGGGATGAAATTGAATGTTAAGATTTCAAAGGGTCGGTACACCCCTGGGGAAGTCTAAGAGAAGAAGACCTCATTGACCCTCCCAACCTCGGTAAGGGTCTATTTCATCCTGGGTTCACTTTTGACCTGGATCTTATTTGATTCTCCTTCCCAGGGAAGCCATAAATGGGTGAAGTCGGTCAAAAAATATCCATTCAAGGACTTAGACCAATTCTAAATTAATAACATCCCGTAAGTCTCTGGGATGTCCACCACTTGGATGTCAATTATGCTAGCTATCCTGGGGTCCTGGATAAGCTGTATCTAGATGTTCTTCAATTCCCCCACCATTTTTACAGCAGTCTTATCTAGCTGGATCACTGCACCATTAGATGGGGTGGGATGAAATCTAAGCTTCTGACAAATAGACAAGGGCATGATGTTACCTGAAGCTCCAGAGTCTACTAAGAAATTATGTATATTTTTACCTTGGATATTCAGGCCTAGTAGGAAGGGAGGATCCTCATTGTTCCCCCGAAAGACAGTCGCATTAGCATCTTCAAACGGGATGGTCTTGGGCGGGCGGCTGAAAACTTCCAGGTTCCCCAAGAGCTTCAGAAGAGACTTCTTCTGTTTGGGACAATTTAGAAAAACCTCCATCAAGGTCATGGAGGTGGTGGTCTGTTCTAACGCCTTTGTAATGTTGAATCTTCCTCTCGAGAATTGGTGATTTTCCTCGGCTAGGTCTTTTGCTTGGTTAGAGCTAGGACCCTTTGGAGGAGCGGGTCGGTCAGTCAGGTTATTTTGGAGAGGAGGGATGTCTTTGGTAGGAGGCGTGGGCATGTAAGCTGGGCCTTTACTAACCTAACTCTGAGTATTATATGGATTCCACAGGTTGGTAAAGGCGTTGGCCTCAAAGGGTGGGATGGATTCATCAAAGAATCCCTACAATTCAGATTCCTCTTCATCCTCCCTGAAAGTTCTGAAGAAGATGGTGTCATAGGTGAAGGCACTATGGGTTGTCTCTTAAATAGGAGGCTCTGGAAGGGGGCATCATGCAACTAGTGTCTGTCTAGCTAGGAGATCATGATGACTTTTCCAACATGGCACAATTTACCTTGTTGTGTGAACCCGTTTCGTGCAATCTGCACCAATTAGTCATGGGCTGGAAGTCTATAATTGGTGTAAAATGTGATGGTCTAGCACCGTTTTGGTTGGCATTTTGGTTCAGAGGTGGGCCTCCGGTGTTCGCGTTATTATTTCATTGCTGTTGATTGGGCCTAGGCTCATTGTTAAAGTTTCTTCCTTCGGCGTTGTTGTTTCGTTGGCCAGAGAAAATGTTTCCCCTCTGGGAATTTGAATTCTGGGGTGCGTAGGACCCCGCCTTTAGTTGGCCCATGTCCACAGTCAAGGTAGATAGCATTTTCCAGAGGGATTCAACCTCGGCGGTCAATTGAGTGTTGGCATCATAATGCAATGGTTGTTGCTGTTGGTTCCCCGGGAAGGTAGCAGTAGTAACCGGAGTCGAGGGCGGCAATCCTCCAGTCAAGGATGACTGGAAGAAAGGCACTCTGGATGATTGTACCTAAGACTGTTGTGCCTGCTACGGCTGATTCCAAGGTAAAGGTTCCAGGCCTGGTACCGCTTGGGTCTAAATTAGATAGACGTACCATGCCTGCTAGTCTATTAGGGGTGGTGGAGGATTCACTGCCATCGAGGGAGAACCCATCGCCAGATTGGGGTTATACCCCCCGACATATGCTGTTCCACTAGGGATCATGTTGAAGGGCGTACTCTACCCGATCCCACCCGGGGATTTGTTGAGACCATGGGATAATTCTAAAGCTAGGTTGTAAACTTTTGCCAAAGTGTCCCGGTCGCCCGCGGTAGTTGTTCTCCAAAGGAGAGTGGCAATGAAGGGGTCTATTGCATTAAGGTAGGTCTTTATGGTTACTTCTGGGGACATAATAAAAGGGCCCATGCACCGCTTCAAGGCATGCTGGAATCGATGGTTGAATGTTGCAAGGGGTTCATTGGGTTCCTTCCTCATGG
The DNA here is from genome assembly GCA_018584345.1 of Thuja plicata. NCBI lineage: Eukaryota > Viridiplantae > Streptophyta > Pinopsida > Cupressales > Cupressaceae > Thuja > Thuja plicata. Next base: position 5,043,501 of record MU228530.1, on the reverse strand, counting down.
AGATGAACTAGCTATGGGACCAAGCTGGGTCCAAATGTATGCAAAAGGTAGCTAGGAATGCATCCTCCATGTCCTGCCAACTGTTTATAGAGTTGGCAGGGAGGTTAAGGTACCAGTTCAACTCACCTTTTCCTAAAGACAAGGGAAATGTCTGAGTCACAACATCTTCATGTTGGATCCGGTGTCGGTTCATGGCATCCTTATATGCCTGTAAATTCTCTTTCGCGGTCCGTGAGCCTAAGTACTCATATCATGGACATATCTTCTCTGTGTGGGAGGGTAAGTCATTGATTACACCCAGAAAAGTTCCCATTGGGGACCCGGTGTTTCTGAAATATGTGACCATTGGGGGAACCAGATTTTGGGTAGTTTGGGCACTGGTTCCCAGGATTGCCTAAGAAGTTTGGGTATTCTAAAGTATGCTAGACCCCCAAAAAATAGTGGCTGGTGTGAGTATCGGTGTCTATTTCTTTCGAGCAGGGGGCTTGAGTTTGACAAACCTCCTGGGATTCGGGGCAGACCCAAGGATTCTTTCAAATTTTGCTAGGGAGAAAGACCCAATCCCGCTGAAGGCTTGACTCCTAAAACTATAACTCGGGGAACCCTCAAGAGGTGTAAAATTAGAATCTTGGGAGGGGGACGAGTTCATGCCCTCCTTATAGCGCCAGTTTCTGTTGACAGGGTTTTGCTGACCAGGTCCGCCGATAGTCATAAGTTGTCACTGGGTACCAGAGGTACTGGCCAACTCCGCCTGCAAAGGTTATCTGGGGAAGTTAGATTCCCCACGCCTTCAAGCACCTGGGTTTCGGGTCATGATGGTGCAGGGCTTAGTTGGGAGAAGTGACTATTTTCAAGGGAGATAGCTGGTTTCTCCAACTCGTTCTCTCCAGAGATTCAATGAGGTAAGGTTTCCCCTAGCCTATTACACATAGAAAATAAAATGAAAAATATCCTGCAGGGTTAGAAACACTTCATCTAACTATAGTCATGTTTAAACATTTAGGACATCAATAATACTCTGATATACTACACTAAATACCGAAGAAATACACAACCATCAGCTAGTATTTTATCAGTAGCGAGGGAAAAGAGGTCGTTGATCTATTTGACATATCAGAGTAGAAGACATAAAGAACATGAAACATAAAATACTATTAACTCAGAAGAAGGAATACCAACAACATCATTGCAAATAATTCTCCCTTCTTCATTAATGTCTCTTTCAGCAAGCACTGGTGCGTGATACAATGATGGCTCCAGGGGAGCGTCTAACTAAAGAAAATAGAACAATGGAGCATTGAGCTCTGCAACTAGAATGAGAAATCACCTTTCTATTACTGTGGACAATAAAATCATCAATTTTTCTGACCCTTGGAAATGGGTCGGTCTGGCTATTTATACACATTCTCTTCTAACCCTAACCCTAACCCTATTTCACATCATGTTTTAATAAAATATATTCTCTGGGGGCCGGTACTACCTGTGCCACCCTATAAAAGACCTCGAGACAGAATAGGCCTGACATGCCAGAAGAATGAGACAAGAATATACAGTAGAGGAATCGGCCTTGAGAAGAGAGCTAGGAAGGAGAAGGAAGAAAGTAGGTCCCCTAGGGATTGAGGCCACATGCCTCATAAATGGGAAATGCGGTGCCCTGTCTCCAATGTGTTAGGGGTACCTCTGAATGGTGCCTCAAGAAGACCACCCTGTCAAAATACCAACTGTTGAATCGACACCCCCTTGTTGTAGCCAACTACCTTCTAACAGCCTTTATTAACCGCTCCTGAAAGTGACCGATCGGCCTCGGGGACCGGGACACGGATCACTTGAAAGAATACAAAATTTGGGATCCAAGACTCCGGGATCTGGGAAATTACATTCCCAAAAGAATAAAGAATACTAAATGTTTGGGTTTTCTCCGGCCTCCGGAGAAAGCCTAAGGTTTTTTATTATCATTGAAATCTTGGAGGAGGTGAGAGATGCCATCTTTGTCGATATCCTTTAGGCCAGCCCTTCGGTACTTAGTCACCTCAATTTTTTCCCCTAGGTCTGAAAAATTCTCCTTAAGTTCATCGGCCATTATTGTCACGTTGTGACCACTAAGCACCATACGAGTTAATTTCATCATTTGGGCACCATCTATCCCCTCTAGGGATTGATATCGGGACTTCATCATTTCATCAAAAATCCCCAAAATTGAATCCGGCGTGCATGTATCTGTACTGAGGGGGTCAGCCCCGGAAGTCTTTGCTACAAAAGACTTGTATAAATTGAAAGAATATTTTACTATATTGACTTTATCTTGTAGAGTCCCTACCATTTTCTTGGTTACCTCCAATGTGAGGTCAAGTCTGGAGCGTTGGGTCCTCACCAAATCAAATGATCCATCCCCCAGAATTCTGGATTCAGAAACCATTTCCTCTCCCAGGCTGAGGAGTTCTTCAAGCTCTACCTTACATGCTTGATAAGTTTTGATATCACCCTCCCACAGGTCAATAAGAGTCTCTACCTAGTGTAGAACATGCCAGGCCGTATATGAGTCTGGGAGGGTGGATACCAGGAAATGCTAGGTGTTTCCTATTTGCAGGGTGACCCACTTGTCGATTGCCTGGGCCTTCTTCTTCATTGTTTGCAGGGAGTCTATGTCGCTCTGCAGTAAATCCTCTGATGTGGAAGCCTCTGGAGGAGCAGTGTTGATAGGTCAAGCTAGCTCAGTAAGTAACCCCATAAGGTTTGCATTTTTTTCCTTTTCTGTCTTGAGCCTTTGGGCCTCTTTTTCATAATGGGCCTCCACTACCCTAGCTGCCTCCTTTAGCAAATCCACCTCACCCTGTTTTCCCCTTTTTCCCAATGATACCTCTACAACGCCATAATCTCTGGGTTCTGTGGTTGCTTCATCGGTGCCTAGGGGAGGTGTCGCCACAATGGCAACCATTTCTCTACCTGACCCGGTTCAAAGAGTATGAACCATCTAGGCTTTCTTGGCCTTCAGTGGGGCCTGGACCTGACCCATCATTTTGGCCAGGGAGAGAGGAGTTTCGGGAGGGGACGGAGCTTTTCTTTTCCTGCCCTCTACTAACCACTAAGGTGGCAGGGGTGGCTTATCTGCCAAAGTCTATTCTCTTGGTTCTTCCTCGGTGTCCTGTGGCTGCTGCTCCTCAGTGGTGTGGGTCTCATCCGTCCCTTTCCCTATGTCTTCTTCTTTATTAGTAATATCTTCCTTAGCAACATCCATCTCCTCATCATTGTCCTCTGTATCTATTGCTCTGTCTAGACTTCTGTTGGCTTCTTTGGGGATTTCCTCTTCATTTTTCTCTTCTTGTTGCTCAGCCTCTACCACCGGGGCTTCTTCTTCTATTGGCACATCCTTTGGCAGTAGGGGAGGTACTGGTCTGAGATTTAAAGTTTGGGTCATGGTAATTACCTGCCCAAAGGTCGCTCCTGGGAGTGGCACTTGGAATGTGGTGGCTAGGGTTACGATTATTCCCAAAGATCAAGTTCCCCCAACAGATGTAATTTGTTCATTCTACCTTTGTTGGTCCACCCCCATATCCTACGTCTCTAGAGTCTCAGAGGCAATATCCAGCTCTGGCTGCCTTTCTTTTATCTATTTTTCCTGCTCCTGTGTAGGCTCTTGTTCCACGGCCTCTTGTTCTGCAGCTTCTTGCTCTACCTCTGAGACTTCTGCCTCCGTTTATCTGGTGTCCCCCTACAAGTTTCTAAACTTGTCGGTTGCAAAGACATCATCAAATCCCTCCTGCAAAGGGGGACTAGCCGGGACTTTAGCAGGCTCTGTTTCCTTTTCTAGCTCTGGATAACTAGAAGAGAGGATTTCTACTTGTGGGGTTTGGGACGTTCCCAACCCCGGCTCTACCTTAGGCTTTTGGTCAAGCCTCTTCTTTCTTTGGGTAACCAAGGGTGGCCCTACATCTCTTATTGCTACTGCTTATGTTGGATCCACCCCCGTTGCCTTCACCATTAAGGCTGCCAGTGACGGGGAGGAAGGGGGACGAATTGGCCCAGCCATGAGTACTGGAGTGGCCAGTCGTGTGATTAAATTCTCTCTCATTTATTGGGAGGCTTCCACTGACTACTTTATTTGTTCCTTTATGGGTACTTCTTATGCAGGAGGGGTCGTATCTATTCTTTTTCCTTTATCCACTCTCTGCGAAGAAGTCCCAGCCCCCCAAGTCAATTTTGGTGTTGGCTGGGCTGCTCGGTGGGTACTTCTGGGGTACACCTTCTTGAATTAGGCATGACTTTGCTCGACCACCTCTCAAGTGAAGTCCTCAATTGTAGGCCCTTCCTGGGCATCCCAATTTACCAGTGGGAGGGTCATTGTATCGATCCCCGTTGCCTTGTACTAGGGAACGATAGTGGGGCAAGCATCTGAGAAGTCCTCTGGGAACCTCTGGAGCTTCAACCTTTCCATCATGCCTACCATCATCCTGATGTAGTGCCAGCTCTGCACCTCCATGTCATCCTGGTAATCTTCCCAGAAATCCTCCATATGGTAGTGAGGGGGCTCTAAAGCCCGGGGAAGTGCCGCATCAATCTTGCCGTGCGGATCAAAAAAATTTCACGCCAAATAAAATTCTTCCAAGTTGTAGCATTTTAGTTCATTATCTACCTCTTTTGCGGTGGCCAGGCTGCATGAGTAGTTCTCACAGATGATTGGGAATGGAATATTGGGTATCTTCTTTAAGGCAAATATTGCATGCAACTCCATCATCTGCCTGCAGTATTTCAAGAGCACAATCTTGTCCCCACAGTGTTTGGGCAACAAGTAGGGTTTCCTGGAGAAGTCAGTGACCCTAATATAAGTGTGCTATTGGAATTGGATGTAGTAATGTCCATAACTTTGGACCAAATTCATCGCCTCTGTGGATAGGTGGTATCCTACATCCCGGGTGGGTGTGAGCAAGTGATAGTAAATGAACGCATCGTTTACCCAGTAAAAACTAGGGAAGCTGGCCTCCCATTAAACCTGTGGGAAATGGTCCCATGTTACCTTTTGTCCTGAGCCCATCCCAAGCATGTCGTCTATAAGTAGCCCATTGGCGTAGGGTCTCTGCTGTGCCAGGGCCCAAAAAACATAGGAAGTCATGTAAAATTTCTTCTTCCTAGCTAGTTGAAGGAACTAGGAGTCGACATGGTTTGAAATTATAGTGGCCCAGTCAAAGTATCCTCCCTTGGTGGAGATGTCGAGGAGGAAGTAATACATCCATTTAGTGAATTCTTGGGTAGAGGGCTGCCCAAAGACCCGGGCCCATTCTATCATTCCCATCTGAATGCTCTCTTTGAACTCGGACCTAGGAATTTCTACCTTCATCCTCTTAGGGTCCCTCTTTGGAACCTTGAGCCAATGAGCATTCATGTATATCCGGGTGGCATCCTCCAACTGTGTGAATTAGGCCAAGGCATCTGACCTTGTAACCACAGAAGACTTGTCAAATTGAGGGATCCCCAGACCCACCTAGAATGTGTCAGGGTCGAGGGATACCAAAGGAGTAGGGTATCCGGTGGGTTTTGTGGCTACGAGCATAACAGCCCAAATAGAAGAGTTGTAATTGGCGGCTAGCATCAGGATAAGATCTGGAGATTGTACAGAGCACGGGAAACAAGCTGCCTTAAGAATTTTGGAGTCCCCAACATTGATGGCCAGCTGATCTCTAGCCTTTCGCTAGATGTACATCATTTTCACTAAGGCTTGCATTTCTGGCCATGTCCTGACACTGGTGTCAGTAATAAGTTTAACTTTGGACTCAATCTTTGAGCCCATAATAACACTGTCTTGCACGAACTTCATGGTTAGGGGTAATTTCTCCAGGGCCCTTTCCATTTTGGATTTTACCACCGCCCTCGTAGCCATCGTAGAAGGTAGCTCTGGACTTTCGGGTGGGGAGGATGCTGATGCTTCAGACATGTTTGGGAAGCGTACTCTAGAAACCTGCAATGCAAAGTGATCGTCAAAATGTATTTAACAAATGAATACTCCAGAGTCTGGAAATCTTACCACTGTGATACCTGCTTTTCCTAAAAAGTTAGTTTCATTCAGAGAAAACCCGAAGAGCACACGCATTACATAAACTTAAGATTGACTGAACATCCGGGCACCAGGAATTTTATCATGTTTGGTAAAGACACGGGCCGGGTGATGGTAGGGGACCCAGAGCCTGGAGAAGTAGCTGTTGGTGAGGATGTGTAAAAAAAGCAAACCATCAAGCCCACGTGGGCGCCACATGCATAGGTATTAAATAGGAGTTATGGCGATGATGATGGAGCCAACTATCTGAACATGTGAAAAGTGAAGGCCACTTGGATGGAATTAATTGTGCACATGGTACATAAATGAGGGCCTGGCTGGTTTTATAGAGGAGAGAGAAAACTACCTATTTGAAATCGGCCGAGAGCCGAGTTTCAAACAGGTGGTTTTCTACCCTGAAAAAAATTTATGGGAAGAAAACTAGCGACACAGGCAACTCAACCACCTTGCTAAGCTACCTAGAAGGATATACATAAGATATACACAAAGAGTCGAGGGATATATACATGGGGAACAGGAGGATATATAACAAATATACACAAACTTACACATATACACTGTGAAACGACATCCGTAGGAAACCAAACAAAGCATGAAATATATACAACTTCCTACACTATCTACAAGCCAACCACACCTGCACAGAGGGCAGACAACCCTCTAGCAGAGCTGACCCACCAACAGGCGGCAAAACCAGAAAGAGGAAACAAACAAAATTGAAAGACAACAAACAAAAACAAGACGGAGAGGGAACACCAGACAAACGAAAAACTGGTGGGAACAGAAACACCAACCTGAGAATGCCGAAAGGAGAAGGAAAGTAGTCACCATGGTGGCCTACAATAGCTACAGCTACCAAATGATCATAATCTGACACTACAAGGCACTCATAATCACCTGAAAAGGATGGAAGTGTTTAGCGCTGATTATCGTTAATTCTCTATGAATCGCTCTGTAATCGCTCTGAAATCACTCTGAGTGTTTTAATCACGTTAAATGTGAAAGTGATAGACAACTCCTATTTATACCCATGGTAAAAATGCAATCCACCTTCTTCCAAAAATCTCCAGACAAGAAAACCCCCGAACCCCGGGCCCAGGGATTCCCCACGACGATCACCTTAAGAACATCATGGCGAAGAATCCCGGAGTTCAGAGTCTAGCTCCCACCAAAGAACAACCTCTAGGACCGAGGTCCTAGAGATGGAAAACTGACCAAATGAAACATGACAATAGGGAAGAAAACCCCAGAGAAAGAAAACAAAAGGAGAGGGAAAGAGCCGCAAGCAAAAACAACAAAAATACAAAAAGGGGGGGAACCCAACATTTTGCACACAAAATATAGGGACGGTGATGCAGGGCATAATAGTACTGAGTGATGTTTTCACCTTCTTTCATTTTGAGATCATCAAACTTTCCTCTAAGGCTTTCTACCTTGGCTCTCAGAATATTTGCATCACCTCCATGTACAAGTTTCAACTTGTCCCACATTGTCTTTGCATTTTTATAATCTTTGACATCCTCAAATTTAGCATCAGAGAGTGAGGCTAAAATCTCTATAACCATGCAGTTATGTTCATGCTTTACTCTCAATTAATCTACTATCAATGGTCCTTTAGGCAACACATATGCAGTATCTAAGTATTTACTAATATCATTGCCAATACCTGATAAGTGAAGCTTTATCCTGCTTTGCCACGTAGCAAAGTTGTCCTTGTTCAACTTGGGCACATCTCGTCTATGCATCTTGTGATCTTTACTTAGGTCTTGAAATCTTCCTTCTAAGAAAACAAGCTCTGATACCAATTGTTAGTAATAACTAAGAGGGGGGGTGAATCAGTGACCTCAAAATTTATCCAATTTAAACTTTAATCCACCAATCAATACTTCTCAAATTATTAAGTCCCTACAAGATGTATACCTTTGAAATACTTGAAACAAATAACTGTCTGTCGGTTTACCTTGTCTGTCCTTATTCTCCTTGATAACTGATAAGTAGTCAACTATATTTACCAATACTCAGTAAATATGCAGAGTGTACCAGTCAATCCATAAATGCATATGTAGAATGTAAAACAATAGAGTAATAAACCATACACATATAACACAAGGATTTTAACATGGAAACCCTGTTAAGGGAAAAACCACTAGGATCGGTACCCCAAATTTTCACTCTTCTAAAGTGAGCCCTGTTAGGAGCCAACCCTGTTAAAGGTTACAAACACACGGTTAAGTGCGACCTTGTTAGAGGATTTTTATACATAGGTTGTCACTTAGTATCTAGCATCTATGCTACCATCCTTGAATCAGTCTGATGACTGTCAATAGGCTTTATGATAATCTTACTACCATCCTTGAATCAGCCTCCTTCTTAGACAGTCAATAGGCTTTAGGTAAGACTAATGCTACTATCATGAGTCAACCTTCTAGTAATCTGTTAGGATATACCTCAATTACAAAAGACTGTTAATTCCTACTCTGTTAAGAGACTTAATGCTTCAATGGTTAAACTGAAACAAAATGACCTATTTCTAATGCAACTGAATTGCATATTTTCAGATCTATTTACTTACAATACCTTTCTGATCAATGTATCAATTCAATTCCTTTGTACTTAACTCTTTCTACTTTGTGATGTTGTGCTTTTCTGTTTGTCGATGTCTGTGGAATTCTTTAGCTCTTCCTTAGCTTGTTTGATCAGGACTGCATGAAGTTTATCCTTCATCAATTTCTCTTCAGCGTCTTCTATCAGTTCACTCCCCCCATGTATCTGATTGCTTTTGGGAATGAATAATGCTTGTCTCTTATATAGACATGATATTTCTTAATTCTAGGTTCTTGATTCTTGATTCTTGGCTTGAAAAGAAATCTAGCCAAATTGATTTGCGGCTTTCAATCCTGATTTATCTTGTAGTTATCTTCTTTCCAACTATACAAATCACTTACTTAACTGGGTTCGAATAAAAAAACCAGTTAAGTCTTTCCTTTAGCTCTGCCAGCTAGATATTTTGTCATTTTCTGATCTCTCTGTTCTGTCGGTCAATTCTACAGTTCATCGCCGGTGACAACTACCAGTTCCATCGGTGTAACTTTAGTTAGCTTCAGGATCTCCGTTCATTAGGCATCATTGGATCTTGCTCATCAGGCAACACAATTTTTAGCTCATCAGGCATCCTTTGATTCTGCTTCATCGGGAAACACTGTCTTCATCTCGTCAGGCATCACTGTGATTTTATCTCTGTATTTACCGATGGTGTGCACTCCATCGGTGTAGTCTGTCACTTAGTGAATACTTGACTTTTATGCATTGCTGAAAGCATAACCTTTATTCCATTGATTCTCTG
>MU228530.1:5012936-5023335 GCA_018584345.1 Thuja plicata | reverse complement strand
ATGATGTCATCAACAAATATTTCAGCAATCAAAGTGTTAGCATCAGTATCTTCTTTCAAATAAAGATTATTGTTTTCACTAGTCCTTATGAATCCAATACTTATTAGATAGGAATGAATTCATTCATGTCAGGCTCTGGGAGCTTGTTTTAATCCATACAAGGCTTTGTGAAGTCTACATACCATGTTCCTCTTGTATGGATCTACAAACCCTTCTGGTTGCTCAATGTATACCTCTTCTTCAAGTATTCGATTTAGGAATGCTGACTTGACATCCATTTGATATACTTTAAATCCTCTATATGCAGCATAAGAAAGTAGTATTCTTTCTCCTTCTAGCCTAGCAACGGGTGCAAAGGTCTCTCCATATTCTATACCTTCCTCTTGTGCATACCCCTTGCATACTAGTCTTGCTTTGTTCCTTGTGACTTCTCCATTCTCATTCAGCTTATTCTTGAATATCCATTTTGTACCGATGACATTCTTGTCATCTGGTCTTGGCACAAGTGACCATGTTTTGTTCTTCTCAATCTATTCAATCTCATCATTCATAGCACTTATCCATTCTTCATTATCTACTGTAGCATTGACAGATTTTGGCTCAAACTCACAAATTAAGCAATTTGAGTTTAAGGACTTACTTCTTATTCTTGTACCAGCTTTCTTATCTCCTATGATCTGGTCCTCTGGATGGTTCCTTCTTACATATCCTACAAGTATAGGTACAGCACTTTGTGTATCATCTTGATCTTCATTACCTTGCACATTATCTTGATAATTATCCTAACCATCGATAACAGCATTCTGACCGTCGGTTGCAACATTCTGTTGTTTTGGATTTAAGCATTGTTGCTTAGGTAGAGTTATAGGTTCTTCACAGTATACAAACTTGTTGTAGTCTTCTGGTTATTTTGTGCTTTCCAGCTCATTCTTTTTTGTAAATTCATTAATCCTCACACTTTCACTTTCAACTATTTTTTTAGAAGCCTTGATTAGACATTTAAAAGCTTTGCTCTTGGTAGAATACCCCAGAAAAATACCTTCATCACTTTTGGTGTCAAGATTTCCATTTCTATCATCTTTTAAGACATAACGTTGACTACCAAATATTTTGAAGTAACTGACATTGGGTGTTTTACCATACCATAGCTCATAAGGAGTCTTCTTTGAGTCTTTCTTCAATTGTACTTTGTTAAGTGTATAAACAGGAGTGTTGACATCTTCTCTCCAGATGATCTGGGTGATGTTCTTCTCTATCATCAGTGTTCTTGCACAATCAACTATTGATTTGTTCCTTCTCTCATCAATCCCATTTTGTTGTGGTGTTCTTGGTGCAAAAACCTATATTTTTATACCATGCTAATTATAAAAATTAGTGAATTCATCTGGTATAAATTCTCCTCCTCTATCTGATCTCAAACATTTCAGATCCTTACCACTTTTTTTTTCTACCATAGCCTTATATCATTTAAACATCTTGAATGCTTCAGATTTTTCTTTTAGAAACATGACTTTCATCATTCTAGAGTAATCATCAACAAAGAGAATAAAATATCTATCTCCATAATAGCTCTTTGTCCTCATAGGTCCACATAAATTAATATGGACTAATTCTAGAATATCATCAGATGTATGGGTTTTACTTTTGAAACTAGACTTTGTCATTTTACCTTTTTGACAATTTTTGCACATGATGTTGTCTAGCTTTGTCATCGTCAGTAAGCCTCTTACACTTCTTTTCCTACTTATTTTCATCATGTTTTCAAAATTCACATGACACAATCTTTTGTGCCACAACCATATGTCTTCATTTCTAGTCATCAAGCAAGTGGGGTTAGTGTCATTCAGATAGAATAAGTTACCTTTGGTTTGTTCACCGATACCAATCAGTTTTCCTGATTCATTTAAGATTTTTGCCTTCTTGTTCTCAAATGCTACTCTATGACCTGAATTATTCAGCTGAGAAACACTCAACAGATTATAATTCAATGCTTTTACCCAATAAGCATTTTCACATTTAATTAGGTTATTCAGCATTATTGTTCCTTTACCTTCAATTTGACAAGGCATGTCATTTCCCATTCTTACTGTACCACCATTATAGTATTCAAGAGTATTAAAATTTTATTTGTCACTGGTCATGTGGTGAGTGCAGCCACTATCTATAATCCAGATATCATTCTTACTAATCTTATATATGAGTGCAGTTTCTTCATACCTTTCATCTTCATCTGAATCATCCTTCACAGCTACAAATACTATTTTGATGTCATCATCTGGTTTGGTGTCAGTATCTTCATCTTTGCAAGCAGCTAGATAGCTAGCCTTCTTGCCTTTATCCTTGTAGTCTTGGGTATCCTTTCTTTCTGATCGTCGGTAACCTCTGTAATATTTGTTATCACCTCTGTCAGACTTCTTCTCAAAATGTCTGGCATCACTTCTGACATCTTTTCTTCTGATAGGACATCTTGCAGCAAAGTGTCCAATTTCTTTATAATTAAAGCATACAAGTGGTAACTTTCCTTTGTATTTACCTTTGCCTCTCTGCATTCTTCTTGCCATGAGTGCTTCTATTTCATCTAGATCTTCTTCTTCACTTTGACTTTCACTGTCTCTTCTAGATGAGTGTCTCTGACTAGATTTTCTTATTCTCATAGAAGACTTAAATGTAGACTCTAAACTTGGTAAGACACTATTGTCAAAGTTATTCATCTTAAATTAAATTAGTCTACCAATTAGGCTATCAAGAGTAACTGTATTTTTTGCTACTACTCTCATTTCTTGAATAGAAGAGACTCTAATAGCATATACAGGCAATAAGGTTCTTAAGATTTTATTTACCACTGTCTCCTCTTCAAGTGTACCTCCAACACCTCGTATAGAATTGACTAATTCTTTTATTATTGTGTTGTACTATGTGATGTTTTCACCATCTTTCATTCTAAGATCATCAAACTTTCCTCTAAGGCTTTATGTCTTGGCTCTCAGAACATTTGTATCACCTCCATATACAAGCTTCAGTTTGTCCCACATTGTCTTTGCAGTTTTGCAATCTTCGACATCTTCAAATTTAGCATCAGAGAGTGAGGAAGAAAGCTCTATAACCATGTATTTATTCTCATTCTTCTCTCTCAATTGATCTACTGTCAATGGTCCTATAGGAAACACATATTTAGTATCTAAGTATTGAGTAATATCATTGTCAATACCTTATAATTGGAGTCTTATCCTGCTTTGCCATGAAGCAAAGTTGTATTTTTTCAACTTGGGCACATCTTGTCTGTTCATCTTGTGATCTTTACTTAGGTCTTGAAACCTTCCTTGTAAGCACACAAGCTCTGATACCAAATTTTAGTAATAACAGAGAGGGGGGGTGAATCAGTGGCCTAAAACATTTATCCTTTAAACTTTAATCCACCAATCAATACACCTTAGATTATTAAGTCCCTACAAGATACATGCCTTGAAATACATTGAAATAATTAACTGTCTGTCAGTTTACCTTGTCTGTCTTTATTCTCCTTGATTACCGATAAGCAATAAAACTTATACTCAGTAAATATGTAGAGTATACCAATCAATCCAGAAATGCATATGTGAAATGTAAAACAATAAAGTAATAAACCATACACACATAACACATGGATTTTAATGTGGAAATCCTGTTAAGGGAAAAAACCACTGGGACCGGTACCCCAAATTTTCACTCTTCTCAAGTGAGCCATGTTAGGATCCAACCCTGTTAAAGGTTACAAACACACTATTAAGTGTGATCTTGCTAAAGGATTTTTATACGTAGGTTGTCACTTAGTATCTGGCATCTATTTTTCTACCATCCTTGAATCAGCCTCCTTCTTAGACTGTCAATAGGCTTTAGGAAAATCTTGCTACCATCCTTGAATCAACATCCTTCTTAGGCTGTCAATAGGATTTATGCAAATTCAATGCTACTTTCATGAATCAACCTTTTTGGTAATCTGTTAGGATATACCTCAATTATAAAAGATGGTTAAGCCCTGCTCATTTAAGAGACTTAATGCTTCAATGGTTAAACTAAAACACAATGACATGTTTCTAATGCAACTTGAATTTTAAATTTTCAGATCTATTTAAGTACAATACCTCTCTGATCAATGTATCAATTCAATTCCTTTGTGCTCTACACTTTCTGCTCTGTGATGTTGTGCTTCACTATTCGTCGATATCTGCAGAATTCTTTAGCTCTCCCTTAGCTTGATTGATCAGGACTGTATGAATTTTATCCTTCACCAATTTGTCTTTAGCATCCTCTTTCTATTCACTCCCCTTCCATGTATCTGAATGCATGTGGGAATGAATTATGCTTGTCTCTTATATATTCCTTAATTTATGATTCTTGATTCTTGATTCTTGGCATGAAAAACAATCCAGCCAATCTAATTTATGGCTTTAACTCCTGATTTATCTCGTAGTTATCTTCTTGCCAACTGTATAAATCTTCTTTAAATCAATTACTTAATAGTGGTTGAATAAAACAAATAAAACAACAGTTAAGTCTATCCTTAAGCTTTGCCAGCTAGATATTTTGTCATTTTCTGATCTCTCTATTCCGTCGGTCAATTATGTAGCTCGTCGTCGATGACAACTGCCAGTTCCATTGATGTAACTTCAATTAGATTCAGGATCTCCATCCGCTAGGCATCATTGGATCTTTCTCATCGGGCAACCTGTGATTCTGCTTCGTCAGGCAACATTGTCTTCTTCTTGTTGGGTATCACTTTGACTTTTTCTTTGTCTTTACCGATGGTGTGCACTCTGTCGGTGTTGTCTGTCACTTAGTGAATACTTGACTTTTATGCATTTCTGAAATCATAATCATTGTTCCATTGATTCTTTGAAGTCTTTGGCATTATGTACATGACCATACAGATGATATCAAGTTGACATCAATGACAATACAAACCATTAATTGATTTAATGTCTTGCATCATCTTCAACTTAACATTATCAAACATTCAAAACAATCATACATGCTCATGATCTCTTGGATACATCAAATTCAAGGTATTAAGAGACAAACCTCATCACAAGATACTATAATTGTTCATCAAGAGACTCAAAGCAATCATAACATGGCTAAAAACAAATGGGTTGGACACTATAATCATAACAACAAGGAAGAAGAACTTATTGCAACCTTATCAAAGAAAATCCAATCTTTACAATCTCAAATTCAAGACTTGAAAGAGGAAAAGGATACATCATCAAATGTGCCTTCACTAAGATCAATCGTTCCTTTCCTCTATGATCATGATTCATGTATATCTTCATACTCTTCAAGAAAAGAGATACCTACTTATGGCGATCCTATCTTTGGCCAAGAGATTATTTCACAACATCACACCAGCACGGTTTTTGATCAACATCCTCGTAATATTGAATCCAACATCTCATTGGAGAGTTCAAGTGAATCTAAATTTCTATTGGATAGAGTATTTATTCCTTTAGGACAATCTTATGAATCAGTTTTGGAAGAAATTCTTGAAAACAATCTTATCACATTGCCTTAAATAACTTCATGTGGTTTTTTATTCTTGAGCAACTATTGTGCCTATCATAGACATAATGAACATACAACTTTAGATTGCATGGAGTTGAAGCATAAAATCCAAGATCTTATTGAAGAGGGAATAGTTGAAAATCTTAATGATTCATCCAATCAAGATCAAGATTCTAATCCCGAGCATGATCAAAATCATGAACCTGTGTCTAGCAATGACCTACATGTCACCTCCACTTCTTCCACCATTCCTCCATCTCACAATGCTTCACAACCAGCCATGCCGCTTCCATCAAACAAATAACCTAATGCTTTTCTTGCTAACTATGTCTACCCTCAAGGGCTTCCTTTAAAAGAAATCCAAGCTAATCTACATCTTGCTGCAAGTAATTTCCACACTTCTAAGATCAAAGACCCTAAGCTTGCATGTGCTTCGATGCCTATTCTGAATGATTGTCCAAAAACCCTTCAAGAATCCATCATGAAGATTAAAAATCCTATGTTTTCCTTTGAAGTGGACCCATGTCAAGAGGATAATAAAAAATACGAAGAAACAAGTCTTACTAATGATCAAGATCAAGACATTATCCTATCCCCTCCAAAATTTGATAAAGGTCCCATATCCCTACAATTTGAAGATGATCCCATCATATCTTTTCATTTCTTCCAAGAAGATATCCCTCCATCTCAAGAGCTACATAGCCCTACATCTCCCAAGAAAGATCAAGATATCCTTTCCACTATTTCTAATGATCCTATTGAAAGTCAAGAGCAAAGTATCATGTATACATCATCTAACAATCCTTGTCAAGATAAGAGCATTCCATCATCCCCTTGTCATACTCCTTCATATCCACCTCAAGAAACCATCATTCCTTCAAATCCATGGCATGACGATAAATCCCCTCAAGCTTTAGTGGTTCCTATCAAATTTGTTCCTATTGGTATAAAGATGACTCCTAATGATGAGAGATTTGGTCATGCAACTCACTCTAATGATGTTGATATCCCTTCCACACCTTATCTTCCTCCATTTAAATATAAACATCTACCTTCACCATCATCCAAATCCATCCTTCGTCCCTACAACCCAAAGTTGAAACTGTCAAACCTTCCATCTATATTGGGTCCTTATATCCCTACATCCACTATGACTATCACTTCTAGCTTTTCATCCACTTACCCTATCTCCTATCAAGATCAACAAATACATGCATCCTTGAATCCTCCATATCAACTCATCCCTATGAAATAGCCATATCATCCTTATTCATCCACAATTCCCTAGTCTTTTGGAAACAATTTGGATGTCAAACAAAGAAATCAGAAATCCAAGAATCCACTTACATATGAATATCACCATGTCCAGTCTAAACGACATGTGAATACAAAGAAAGAAGAAATGCTAAAGAGACTGCAAAGGTCATCCAAGCAAATAGAAAAATCAAAGAAAATATGGGTTCCTGAATCCCTCATTGAAGAAATGCATTCTAAAGCATCGCAAAAGAAAGAAAAATCAAAGACTATGTGGATTCCCAAGTCATTCTTAAAATACTTGCATGCAAAAGAAAAATTAGAGTTGGCATACAAGCTTCCAAAGGCTTCCTCTCCATCTCCTTCCAAATCTATTTTGGGTCCTTATATCCAAAAATCCACTACTATGAATACGCCTTCATCCATCTTGGGTCCTTGTGTACTAAGATCCATATCCATTCCTACATTGAAACCTCAAGCTATTTCATCCACTTTTCCTCTATCATTCCACCATCCTTCAAGATGTGTGTCAATGTTGATCTTGCCAATGTTTCCATCTATTCTTCCAAAAAACTTTCAATATCCTACACCTACCTACTATTCTTCTATATTGGGTCCCTACATCCCATCCATCCCATATCCTTCCATTCCTCTCATCTAATCCATTGCATAAATCCTTGGCTACCATCTTCCTTATCCTCCATATCATTCTTCTCTACCATCACCCTATCAGCATCTTTGAGCATACTTTAAGCGGCCTTGGCCTATCATATCATATCCTTTGAAGGAGCACTATCCAAAGCAAAAGAGGCATAAATTCTTCCCTAAAATTGAAAGAAAAAAAAGAGATTGAAAAAGAGAAAAAGTGCCTTGGTTACAACCTGGTAAACAGGCACCTTGGTAGCAAAAGTAAAGACAAATAAATACATCCTATGGTGAAAACCACTTCTTGTGGCACCTTGGATAAGTACCATGATGAAAACCTAGAAAATAGATGTCATGCATAATTCCTCCTACTTGCACTCTTCACTTGGGGGCAATTTCCTTCCATGTCATCTTATCCATCATATTTTCCATCCAGCTAGCCCATTTGCATCCATGTTCCTTCTAGTGATCTTGACAAGGTTGAGCCTATCCATGAATGATTTGCATATTGGCATCCATATCTATGATACCTTATCATGATCTTTCTTATCCCAAGCCTATCCTTTCTATCTCTGAGCATTACTACAATAATCCAAACATTCACTTATACCTCCATCATCCCTTATCCCAATCGTGCTATCCCATCACTATCCTATCAGTTGACTCCTTGGTCTTGATCAAAAGAAAGAGTGAAAAATACAACACAGGTTCTTAGAACTCTCTTGACATGTCCACTCTTTTGGGCCACAAGATTTTCATGACATTAGGTCATTGCCATATATGCTATCTAGCACCACTTCATGAGCTAACATTGTTATATTCTTTATCCCTAGCTTGGGTAATCTTGAGGAGACTATCCTTGAGGGTTTTGTTCCTTCACTTCATCCATCAGTTTTCTTATCCATCTGTAAGGCCCTATACCTTGCTAGACATTAGGGTCAAACCAATGTGATCATGCTTGAGAATCGGTGATCTAAAAAATCCAAAAACATTTTAAAATCTCCAAAAATCCAAAAAAAATCATAAAATCATAAAATCAAAAAAAATTGTCAAATTTGCTTTTATTCTTATTGCTTGTGCATATCTTGTATATCCTTTTCATCCTTGTGCATTCTCCGTTGGTTTTCTATCCTATCATCATAGCTTCGAACTAGTCCACATCTCATCCTAGGGACAATCATACCTAGCTAGGGGCAAGTTCTTAGTCATCCTGCGGAATCAGTTCCTAAATTCAACTATAAGTCCAAGGGGAGTCCATCACATTACCTATCAAATATCAGGTGTTCTACTGTTTTACAATACTTGTGTTTCTCAAAACCCACAATCTTAAACAAATAGTGTTTCTTAACACTCATCAAACAAACAATGATCACAAAACAAAAAAAATTACACACAATCAACTACACTACCGATCATGGATAGTATGATTATTATTTTTCTTATTATATCTTCCAAGTGACTCTATGATGTCTTCGTACTAGAGAAACAAGGATAGGGGGCATGATATTTTCTTTATCTTCTGTCTATTATCCTTGATTATTGATTGTGACATTTTCTTTGTTTACTTCTTGAAATTTAATTCATAATAGTGTGCAAATCTATCTTAGAACATGATCACCAAAGAATCATTGAGGACATTTGCATATGAAAAGGATTAATTATTGTTTGTTAATCCATGCAAGCAGTATTCATATCAACATGGTTTCCTAAGAACCAGTGGTGGTTGTACTTGCTTATAACTAACACCTAACAACTAACAACTCTATGATGAAATTAAGCATAATATGAAGACAAATGTGGAAGATTGCATCTCATTCTAGGGGAATTCATTTTCATTCTAGCATTCATCTGTCTTGATCAAAATCACCTCACAGAGGAAACTCTATCTGCAACATGGTTGAGTATCACATCTAAGATCCTTGAATCTATCATCATGGTTGATCATTATTCTTTTTACAACATCACTATCAGGGGCTCAATCGAAATGGATTCTAAATCAATCTTCTACATCGTCAACATCAATTAAATATTTGGAATCAATTGAACCTTTTCTCAACTCCTCAATTCAATATCATTTAGTATTCCTCTATCACATTTTGATCTCACTCCCAAGGGGCATCATCATCATAAATATTCTTACATTTGGATCATCAAACAACATTGTTATCAAATATGATGTGTTGTATCAAATTTTTGTTATTATTTCAATCATCAAACTGAATCTAGCAACAATCATCGATCATATTAGAAATCTTGTCTAATCAAACTGAATCATATTGATTAGGGGCATATCAATTTCAATGCATCACATCAAATTAATAGTCTCGTCCTCGTAATCAAATCAATTTTATCAACACTAGGGGCATATCAACTTCATCAAGATCCATATCAAGTTGGTTGTCTCAATCAAGATATCAAATTGGTTAATCAATCTTATCAACATCAATATTTTCAGTATCTCTTTGGTAGATAATTAGTTTCATCAACATCATATCAAACTGGTTATGCTATCTTTTATCAATGATCTCTTATCCAATATCGAATCAAGTGTAGATTCATATCGACATCAGACATCGGGTATTCTTTGAATCAATGCACTACTCGCACATCGATTCAAAGAGGGGAAAATGTAATCATCTAAAATTGGTTCAGCCAAAGAAATTGCCCTAAATGCTAATCAAAAGATCCAATCTCCTAATCATGATCAAATTAAGCTAATCTCCAACATAATTGTGTAATTTAAATCGATCAATTCATTTGTATAATTTTTCAACCATCAAACATCAATGATCATTCATTGGTTAATACTCCTAGCTATTTAATTAAATCAAAATCAAAAATCCCATGGCTAGTGATATTAATTAAAGTGATTTAATTAATTGTCCTATTATCTTCTCAACTCACAAAAGGACAAAGAATTTAAATCTAACCAATGAGCTTCAATCACATGGATCACTCAAGG
>MU228530.1:4950756-5012886 GCA_018584345.1 Thuja plicata | reverse complement strand
AAAGAATTTAAATCTAACCAATGAGCTTCAATCACATGGATCACTCAAGGTCCTAATCTTAGCCATCCCTCATGGATGCATCTCAACCATTCAATTCAAATTTGAATTTGAATCTTTCCCTCCAAAGAAAAATCTATAAAATCAACTTCATCAAGGCTATTGTCAAGCTAGATCCTCATTTTCATAGACATAATGCTAGTTTCATTTCTAACTCATATATTCTAGCTCAATTTTGCATTTTAGATGCATTCTCAATTGAATCTTCCATTTCATGATTGTCAATTCTATGATCTAATGTGCTTAATCTGAGAGAAATTTACAATTTAGAGTAGAATCTTCATGAATAGGAAGCAATAATTTGATTTCTGAAGGTTTTCTATTGTTTTCATTGATTTGATATTACTAACCTTGGATATAATGAGTTATTGAGTGTTTGTGTGCAGTATACTTGTAGATACATAATAACACATCACAGGTCTATATGACCCAAATAGAGGGATATGTTGCACCCGGAAAATCAAAAAAGGTATGCAAACTTTTCAAGTCTCTATATGGTCTCAAACAGGCTCCTAGAGCCTGGTATATAAAAATTGGTGAACATTTTCTACAACATGGTTTCACTAGGCATCTATATGATCCCAATCTCTACCTCAAGGATCAAGGGGGGATATTTTGATCATTAATGTACATGTTGATGAGTTGGTTATTATAGGAAGTTTAGAAGAAATGGTTGAAACAACCAAAACTGATCTTAAGAAGGCATTTGACATGCCATATCTCAGGCTTTTGCACTATTGTATAAGCTTAGAGGTATGGAAAAAAATACCATATCTTTGTATAATAGAGAAAATATGCAAATACATTGCTCAAGAATTTTAAAATGATGGATTCCAAACCTTTTTCTACTCTAATAGAATCAATTTTACAATTATCTACCACTGATACATCTCCTCTAGTGAATGAAACTCTCTATCAATAGATGGTTGTGTTGACAGGAATTTGTGACCGGCTCTGCCAATAGGGGATAAGTTCTCACTAGGTATGGGAGTATCATCCAACTCTGCCTATAGAGGTTTACTAGAGAATGAATTCTCCTAACCTCCAAGCACCTGGTAGTTGGGTCTCGATGGTGCGGGGGAGATAAGTTGGGCAGGTGACTGTTGTTCGAGGGGATAGCTGGTTTTTACTCATGACTTCCAAGGATTTCAAAAGTGGGTGAGATTTCCTGCTATCACCTTATATTTATCAAATAAATCACAAAAGCTACATCAGATTCATAATAATTTTCTACTTATAGTCATGCAATACATATTCAAACATCAACAATGCTACAATGCAAGAGAACAACACTAAATACCGAATACACAAGGAATCAATTATTCATATGTATTCAATAGAAAAGGGAGATAAGATCATTTAACTAAATGAAAAACATCAGAGCGAAGGACATAAGAAGACATACAGCACAAAAGATGGTCGCTAACTTCAGAGATCAGAACAAACAATAACATAGGGCCACAAGTTGTTCGTCTTTCTTTCATTAACTTGAAATGATTCCAGCATCACTAGCGAGTACATTCATGGCTCCAAGGGAGCATTAAGCTACAGAGAATAGACTAAAAATAAACTTCTAACTACAATGAACCTGAAAGTTCTATTTTCTATTACTACTGGACAAAGAAATCCTCAATTTCACTGACCCTTGTTAAGGCATCGGTCTTATTATTTATACACAAACTTGACCTAATCTACCTATACACTTGCTAAATAAAATACAATATACATGGCCGATATTACCTGCACCACCTACAATCATCTCGGGATGTACAGAGTTCTAAAAATATGAAAGAAGAAGAAAGGGGAAAACTATAGAAGAATCAGCCTAGAGAAGAGGGCATGGTACTTGTAGAAGAAACTTGCTTATCTCGATAACTTGGGCCATACACCTCATTAATGTTGATTGCGGCTCCTTATCTTCGATGCGCGCCAGGTAGTAAATGCAGGAGCGGCACCTTGGGGGAAGAAGAAGACATCTATCAGAACATCCCATCTACCTGACCTATCATTATCTAGATCACCTACATTCTAACCATTATTAATTACTGACAACAATCAGTCAGCTCCGGAGAACCTTGATGCAAATTGTTGCAAAAGAATACAAAACTGGGACCCAGAATTTTGGAGTCTGGGAGCTTGCGCTCAAAGAATAACACATCCTCAAAAAATTTCTCATTGGTGGTGATTTTTTACATAAAGTAATACATCCAGGCTGAAAACTCTAGAGCATGTGGTTCCCTGAAGACTAGCATAGGAAGATGATCCCCGCTTGTATGCATTCTTTGAAGTCCATTTGGGGGATCTCCAACTTCATTTTCTTGTAATCTTCTTTGGATTCTTCAACTAGTGGGTGTTGAGGTGCTTCCGGGAAGCCTGTTGAGAATTGTTGAACTATTGTAGTGATGCAGCCCTAAAGATAATGATAGAATTGGAAAACTGGGGATCCCCAGTCTCGAAGAAAAGTGTCAGTGTCGAGGGACACTAGGGGCGTGTTATGCCCTGCATCCCCGTCCCTACATTTTGTGTGCAAAATGTTGGGTCCCCCTTTTTTTATTGTTTTTGCTTGTGGTTCTTTCCTTGTCTTTCTCCTTTTGCTTTCTTTCTCCAGGGTTTTCTTCCCCACGGTCATGTTTTATTTTGTTGGTTTCTTGTGCCTTCGGGACCCCGATCCTAGAGTTTTTCCTCCTTTGTCGGGAGCTGGATTTTAGACTCTGGGATTCTTCACCATGATGTTCTCTTTCCTTAAAGTAACATCATCATGGGGAATCCCCAGGCCCAGAGTCCAGAGGTTTGTCTATCTAGATTTTGTTGATGAAGAGGGGGATTGATTTTTACCATGAGTATAAATAGAAGTTACCTGTCATTTTCACATTTACCGCGATTAAAACACTCAAGCAATCAGAGCGATTTGCAGAGATTTAATGATAATCAGTGCTAAATACTTCCATCATTTTTGAGTGATTATGAGCACTTTGTAGTGGCGGGTTGTGATCATTTGGCAGTTGTAGCTGTTGCAGAGCTTCTGTGGAGGCTTCTTTCCTTCTCCTTTCAGCGTTCTCAGGTTGGTGCCTCTTTTCCCTTTGGTTTTCCTTTTGTCTAGTGTGTTTTATTTCTGTTTTTGGTTGTCTTTGCTTCTTTCTTCTGTTTTGGTTGTTTTTGTTTCTTTCTGGTTTTGTCACCCGTTGGTGGGTCGGCTCTGCTAGAGGGTTGTTTTCCCTCTGTGCAGGTGTAGTTAGCCTATAAATAGTGTAGGAAGCTGTATATATTTTGTGCTTTGCCTGGTTTCCCGTAGATGTCATTCTATGGTGTATATATGTAAATTTTAGTGTATATTTATTATATATCCCTCTGTTCCCCATGTATATATCCCTCGGCTCCAATGTATATCCAATGTATATCCTTTTAGATAGTTTAGAAAGCTCACCGAGTTGCCCATGTTGCTGGTTTTTTGCTTGTAAGCTTGTTTCAAGCAGAATACCACCTGTTTGAAACTCAGCTCTCGGCCGGTTTCAAATAGGTAGCTTTCTCTCTCCTCTGTAAAACCAACCTGGCCCTCATTTATTTCCCATGCATGCATTTAAATCCATCTAAGTGGCCTTCACTTTTTTTACATTCAGACAGTTGGCTCTGCCGTCATCGCCATAACTCCTATTTATTACCTACCCACATGGCGACCACATGGGCCTGACAGTTTGTCTTTTTGCACATCTCCACCAACAGTTACTTCTCCAGGCTCCGGGTCTCCTTCCATCATCCATCCCATGTCCTTCTCACCAAATGTGATAAAATTCCTGGACCCGGATGGTCAATCAAATTCCTAAGTTCATAATATGTATGTGCTTTCTGGAGTTTTTGAATGAAACTAACTTTTGAGGGAAAGCAGACATCACAGTGGTAAGATCTCTGAACCCCAGAGTATTTATTTATTAATGCATTCTGACAGTCACTTTGCCTTGCAGGTTTCCAGAGTGCACTTCCAAACATGTCTGAAGCGTCTGCATCCTCACCACCTGGAAGTCTGGAACTACCTTCCACGGCGGCTACCAGAGCGGCTGTTAAATCCAAAATAGAGAGGGATTTGGAGAAATTGCCCCTAAGCATGAAGTTTGTGAAGGACAGTGTTATCATGAGCTCGAAGATCAAGTCTAAAGTTAAACTCATTACCGACACCGATGTCAGGACATGGCCTGAGATGCAAGCCTTAGTGAAAATGATGTACATCTAGCGACAGGCTGGAGATCAGCTAGCCATCAATGTTAGGGACTCCAGGATTCTTAAGGTGGCTTGTTTCCTGTGCTCTATACAATCTCCAGAGCTTATTCTGACAATGGCCACCAATTACAACTCTTATGTCTGGGCTGTTATGCTCATAGCCGTAGAACCCACCGAGTACCCTACTCCTCTGGTATCCCTCAACCTTGACACCTTCCAGGCGGGTATGGGGATCCCTCAATTTGACAAACCTACTATGGTTACAAGGTCGGATGCCTTGGCTCAATTCACGCAATTGGAGGAGGCCACCTGGATATACATGAACGTTCACTGGCTCAAGGTCTCGAAGAGGGACCCCAAGAGGATGAAGATAGAGATTCCCAAGTCTGAGTTCAAACAAAGCATCCAGATGGGAATGATAGCATTGTCCCAAGTCTTTGGGAAACCCTCTTCCTAGGAATTTGATCCATGGATGTATTACTTCCTCCTCGGCATCTCCACTAAGGGAGGGTACTTTGACTGGGCAGCTATAATTTCAAACCACATCGACTCCCAGTTCCTCCAACTAGCCAAGAAGAAGAAATTTTACATGACTTCTTATGTTTTGTGGGCCCTAGCATAGCAGAGGCCCCACACCCATGGGCTACTCATAGACAGCATCCTCAGGCTTGGCCCGAATCAAAAAGCCCCATGGGATTACTTCCCACATATTCAATGGGAGGCCAGCTTCCCCAGTTTCTGTAGAGTAAATGACGTGTTCGTTTAATATCACCTGCTCACACCCACCTGAGATGTAGGATATCACCTATCCACAGAGGTGATGAATTTGGTCCAGAGCTACAGACATTATTACATCCAATTCCAACAGCACACTTATATTAGGGTCACCGGCTTCTCTGGGAAACCCTACTTGTTGCCCAAGCACTATGGGGACAAGATAGTTCTCTTGGAATACTGTAGGAAGATGATGGAGTTGCATGCATTCTTTTCCTTAAAGAAGGTAACCAATATTTTGTTCCCAATCACTTGTGAGAACTATTCATGCAGTTTGGCCACCGCAAAAGAGGCAGATAATGAGCTTAAAAGCTATAACCTAGAGGAGTTCTACTTAACGCGAAAGAATTTTGATCCGCACGGCAAGATTGCAACGACACTTCCCTGGGCTTCAAAGCCCCATCACTACTATATGGAGGGAAGATTGCTAGGATGAAATGGAGGTGCGGAGCTGGCACTACGTCAAGATGATGGTAGGCATGATGGAAAGATTGAAGCTCCGGAGGTTCCCGGAGAACTTCTCAGACATCGGCCCCACGATCAATCCCCAGTACAAAGCAAAGGGGATCTATACAATGGCCCTCCCACTGGTAAATTGGGATGCCCAGGAAGAGCCAACAATTGAGGACTTCACCCGAGAGGTGGTCAAGCAAAGCCATGCATACTTCAAGAAGGTGTGCCCTGGGAGTGCCCACAGAGCTGCCTAGCCAGTACCAAAGTTAACTCTGGGGGCCGAGACTTCTTCACAGAGAGTGGATAAAGGGAAAAGAATAGATACAACTCCTCCTGTGCAAGAAGTCCCCATAAAAGAATAAATAAAGCAATCAATGGAAGCCTCCCAACAAATGAGGGAGAAGTTAATCACACGACTGGCCACTCCAGTACTCATGGCTGGGCCAATTCATCCCCCTTCCTCCCCATTGTTGGTAGCCTTGATAGTAAAGGAAACGGGGGTAGATCCAATGGAACAAGTAGCACTAAGGGATGCGGGTCCACCCTTAGTTACACAAAGAAGGAAGAGACCTAACCAAAAGCCTAAGGCAGAGCCAGGGTTGGGTATGCCCCAGACCCCACAAGTAGAGATCCTCTCTTCCAGTTCCCCAAAACCAGAGAGAGAAACAGAGCCTGCTGAAGTCCCAGCCAGTCCTCCCTTGCAGGATGAATTTGATGATGTCTTTGCAACCAACGAGTTTGGAAACCTGTAGGGGGACACCAAGTAAATAGAGGCTGAAGTCCTAGCCCAAGCGGAAGCTATGGAACAAGAACCGACACAAGAGCAGGAAGAATAGATAGAAGAGGAAAAGGAAGCAGAGCCAGAGATCGCCTCTGAGGCTCTGGATATGCAAAATCCAAGGGTGGACCAACAAAGGCAGAACAAACAAATGGCATCTACTGGGGGAACTGGACCTACGGGAGTAACCATAACCCCAGCCACCACATTCCAAGTGCCACTCCTGGGGGTGACCTTTGGGCAAGTAATTACCGTGGCCTAGACTTTAAATCTTAGCCCAATCAATATTGCCAAAGGATGTGCCGATAGAAAAAGAAACCCCAGCGATAGATGCTGAAGAACAAGAGGGGAAACAACAGGAAGAAATCCCCGAGGAAGCCAATAGGAGTCCAAATGAAGTGATGGATACAGAGGACAAGGATGAAGAAATAGATGTCATTGGGGAGGATACTACTGATAAAGAAAAGGACACAGACAAAGGGGCAGATAAGACCCGCACCACTGA
Source organism: Thuja plicata (assembly GCA_018584345.1). Lineage (NCBI taxonomy): Eukaryota > Viridiplantae > Streptophyta > Pinopsida > Cupressales > Cupressaceae > Thuja > Thuja plicata. The sequence goes on along the minus strand of MU228530.1, from coordinate 5,006,107 downwards.
GGAAGAACAGTCGTAGGGCACTGAGGAAGAACCAAAAGAATAGACTTTGGTGAATAAGAAACCCCTACCACCTTAGTGGTTAGTGGATAGCAAGAAAACAAAGGCCCCGTCCACTCTCAGAACTCCTCTCTCCCTAGTCAAAATGATGGCTCAGGTCCAGGCCCCACCAAAGGCCAAGAAAGCCCAGATGGTTCATACTCTTCAAACTGGGCCGAGCAGAGAGGGCCGAGCAGAGAAACAGTTGTCGTTGTGGTGACACCTCCCCCAAACACCAATGAAGCAACCACAGAGCTCAAAGATTATAACATTGCAGAGGTATCATTGGGGAAGAGGGGAAAATAGGGTGAGGTGGACCTATTGAAGGAGGCACCTAGGGCAGTGGAGGCCCGTTATGAAAAAGAGGCCCAAAGGCTCAAAATAGAAAAGGAGAAAAATGCAAACCTTATGGGGTTGCTTACTGAGCTGGCCTGACCTATCAATGCCACCCCTCCGAAGGCTTCCACATCTAAAGCTCCACTACGTAGAGTGACATAGACTCCCTGCAAACAATGAAGAAGAAATCCTAGGCGGTCAACGAATGGGTCGATCTGCAAATAGGAAACACCCGGTGTTTCTTGGTATCCACCCTCCCAGACTTATATGCGGCTCGACATGTTCTACACTGGGTAGAGACTCTCATTGACCTATGGGAGGGTGATATTGAAAACTATCAAGCATGGAAGGTAGAGCTTGAAAAACTCCTCGGCCTAGCAGAGGAAATGGTTTCTGAATCCAGAATTCTGGAGGACAAATCATTTGATTTTGTGAGAACCCAACACTCCAGACTTGACCTTACATTGGAGGTAACCAAGAAACTAGTGGGGACTCTACAAGAGAAGGTCAATGCAGTGAGATATTCTTTCAATTTATACAAGTCTTTTGTAAAAAAGATTTCTGGGGCTGCCCCCCTCAGTACAGATATGTGCACGCTAGAAGATTCAGTTTTGGGGAGTTTTGATGAAATGATGAGGTCCCAATATCAGTCATCAGAGGGAATGGGTGGTGCTCAAATGACGAGATTAACTCATATGGTGCTTAGTGGCCACAATGCAGCAAAAATGGCCGATGAATTTAAGGAGAATATTTTGGACCTAGGGGAACAAATTGAGGTGGCTAAGTACCGAAGGGCTGGCCTAAAGAATATTGATGAAGATGGCATCTCCTACCTCCTCCAGGCCTTCAATGATAACAAACAACCATAAGGTTTCTCCAGAGGCTAGAGAAAACCCAAACATTTGGTATTCTTTATTCTTTAGGAACGTAAGTTCCCAGATCCCGGAGTCTCGGATCCCAAGTTTTATATTCTTTCAAGTGATCTGTGTCCCGGTCCCCGAGGTCGACCGGTCACTTTTAGAAGTGGTTAATAAAGAATATCAGAAGGTAGTTGGCTACATCAAGGGGGTGTCAGCTCAACAGTTGGTTTTCTAACAAATGGTCTTCTTGAGGCACTATTTCAGAGGTACACCTGGCACATTGGAGACAGGGCACCGCATTTCCCATTTATGAGGCATGTAGCCTCGATTCCTGGGGGTCTAATTTCCTCCTCTCTCCTGGCTCTCTTCTCGAGGCCAATTCTTCTGCTATATATTATTTTCTCATTCTTCTAACATATCAGGCCTATTCCATCTCAAGGTCTTTTGTAGGGTGGCATAGGTAGTACCGGCCCCTGGATATTATATTTTCTTGAAACATGGTGTAAAATAGGGTTAGGGTTAGGGTTAGAAGAAAATGTGTATAAATAGTAAGACCGGCCCATTTCCAAGGGTCAGAAAAATTGATGATTTTTCTATCCACAATAATAGAAAGGCGATTTTTAATTTTGGTTGCAGAGCTCAATGCTCTATTGTTTCACTTTCAATAGTTAGATGCTCCCCTAGAGCCACCATTGTATCACGCACCAGTGCTTGCTAGAAGAAACATTAATGAAGAAGGAAGAATTCTTTGCAATGATGTTGTTGGCATTCAAACTTCTGAGTTAATGGTATTTTATGTTTCATGTTCTTTATGTCTTCTACTCTGATATGTCAAGTAGATTAACGACCTCTTTTCCCTTGCTACTGATAAAATACTAGTTGATGGTTGCGTATTTCTTTGGTATTTAGTGTAGTATATTAGAGCATTATCGATATCTTAAATGTTTAAGCATAACTATAGTTAGATGAAGTACTTCTAACCCTGCAAAATCTTTTTTCATTTTATTTGCTAAGTGTAGAATGCTAGGAGAAACCTCACCTTACTGAATCTCCAGAGAGAACGAGTTGAAGAAACCAGCTATCCCCCTCAAAAATAGTCACTTCTCCCAACCAAGCCCCACACCATCATGACCGGACACCCAGGTGCTTGGAGGCCTGGGGAATCTAACTTCCCCAGATAACCTTTTGCAGGCGGAGTTGGCCACTACCCCCGGTACCCGGTGACAACTTATGACTGTTGGCGGACCCGGTCAGCAAAACCCCATCAACAAAAACTGGCACTAGAAGGAGGGCATGAACTCATCCCCCTCCTGATATTTTGATTTTACACCTCCCGAGGGTTCCCCGGGTTATAGTTTCAGGATTCAAGCCTTCAGCAGGATTGGGTCTTTCTCCCCAGCAAAATTTGAAAGAATCCTTAGGTCTGCCCTAAATCCCAAAAGGTTTGTCAAACTTGAGCCTCCTGCTCAAAAGAAATAGACCCCAGAAACCACACCAGCCACTATTGTCTAGGGGTCTAGCATACCTCAGAATACCCAAACTTCTCAGACAATCCCGGGAACCATTTCTCAAACTACCCAAAATCTAGTTCCCCTAATGGATATATATTTCAGAAACACCGGGTCCCCAATGGGAACTTTTCCGAGCGCAATCAATGACTTACCCTCACACCCGGAGAAGATCTACCCATGATATGAGCACTTAGGCTCACAAACCATAGAAGAAAATTTATAGGCATATAAGGATTCCATGAACTGACACCGGATCCAGTATGAAGATGTTGTGACCCGGATGTTTCCCTTGTCTTTAGGGAAAGGTGAGTTGAACTGGTACCTTAACCTCCCTGCCAACTCCATTAACAGTTGGTAGGACATGGAGGACACCTTCTTGGCTGCCTTTTACATATATGTGGACCCATCTTGGTCCCATAGCTAGTTCATCTCCGTCAAGAATGAACCCAATGAACCTCTTATAGCATTCAACCATCGGTTCTAGCGCACCTTAAAGTCTTGCACGGGCCCTTTCATTCCATCCCTAGAAGTAACCATACAGACTTACCTAAACATGATGGACCCCTTCATTGCCACTCTCCTTTAGAGAAAAACTACCATGGGCGATCAGGACACTTTGGTGAAGGTTTACAACCTAGCTTTAGAATTATCCCATGGTCTCAACAAATCCCCGAGCGGGATTGGGCAGAGTGCACCCTTCAACATGATCCCTGGTGGAATAGTGTATGTTAGGGGGTATAACCCCAATCTGGAAATGGGTGCTCCCTCGATGGCAATGGAACCCCCACCTTACTGAATCCCTGGAGAGAATGAGTTGAAGAAACCAGCTATCCCCCTCGAAAACAGTCACCTCTCCCAACTGAGCCCCGCACCGTCGTGACCCAACACCCAAGTGCTTGGAGGCCCAAGGAATCTAAATTCCCTGGATAACCTTTTGTAGGTGGAGTTGGCCAGTACCCCTTGTACCCGGTGACAACTTATGACTGTTGGCGGACCTGGTCAGCAAAACCCTATCAACAGGGCGTTGGGTAGCCCATAGGAAGGGAAGCAGCAAGTATAACAACCCGGATGGTCATTTTGTAATGTTCTGCCAGGGTGAGAATTAGCTCTAAGGATTTCACAAAGCAAGGGAATCAAGCGACTTTGATTATGTCAGAGATGGCCACATTCTTTGCCATACTGTCTATCGTAGAACATTGATTGAACATTGTCCTTACCAGGCCTTGCAATTCAGCCCACAGTCTGACCTCTGTGTCGATGATTAGTTGTAATTTGGAATCCACCTTGGATACCATGATGACACCATCCCTCAAATATTTTGAGGTGAGTGGGAGATTCTCTAATTCTTTCTTGGCCCTTGTCTTGGTGGCCGCCCTTGTTGAGGTGGATGGGAGTTCTGGGCTTCCGGGAGGGGAAGATGCTTCAGACATGTTGCTTTATGAGTTATTTGTAGCCTACAAGAATGGACAATCATTAATACAAATAATCAAATATCATAAATTCTTGGGTTCCAGAGATTTCATCACCATTTTGCACCTATCCTCGAGAAGACATTAGTTTATCAACTTCTGGAAATGCAATAAATGAAATAACTTACTTTGAATTTGATCAATACCTGGGGTGTCCCAGGGATTCTAGTTCATGCAGAAAATGAGATGAAGGCTTTAATATTATGCAGAGCCAAGAGTCTGAGGAAACTGATCATTATTGAAATGACTAGGAAATTTGTCGTACTGGGCAGACATGGGTTGTCACGTGGTCATGCAATGAATGGATCAATGGCATTTATTGTGATAGTTGTCTCAACATGAATGGAGTGAATGCCACTTGGGATGGTTTTATACACTCATGCATGGGGAATTAATCTTGTCATTAATTCTAAAGTGATGGGGGAAAGAGAAAGGCCACAACTCAAACAGGTGAGGTGACGAGATTGAGTCCAGCGAAAACCAGGCAGACGAGCTCAAATTTTTTCAAATGATACAAAGAGTGTGATGAACTTGTGGTAGGATGGGTAGGACTTGAAGGAATGTAAATACAATGTACATGAATTTACAGATGACTACACAAAAACTACACACTATAAACACCATTAATAGGAGGCCAAAGAATGACATTTACATAGGCTACCCATAGACGCAAACAAATTTATAGCTAACCTACAAACCACTACTTACAAATTTACAAAAGGATTTACAATTATTTACATTATTTTACACTATCCACAATTGCACAAAGGGTGGACAACCCTCTTGTAGAGCCACCCCACAAATGGGAGGCGACAACGAAGACCATAACACAAAGAAAACAAAGCCCAAAAAAACAAAGGAAGGGAACGAAGCGCAAACCAAAAGAAAGAAGGAAGGGCCAAAAGGACCTACCTAAAAACTAGAGACATGGAAGGAAGGGAATAGGAGGTGCTCTACAAATGAACAACTCTTTGAAACCCATGAACACACTGAGAACACGGCAGGATACCTTGAACACGCACAGGTCCGAACTCCAAATCACTGTTAATCACTTGAATAAAATCACACTTAGCTTGCTGGTAAATAACAAAATTCACTCTTAATTCACTCCAAGGGTAAATTTTTCATGGTAAGTGTAACAATGATAGGTGAAGCTTAATTTATATCCCTTGGATTAAAATGCATCATTCCCTTTCGCAAACCCTGAGGAAAAGGCAAACCTCCAGACTCCGGCCCCAGGGATCTCGCATGACCACACCCTCCAACTAAAGAGGAAGTAATGGCACCAGAATCTTGGGGTCCAAAATTTGGCTGACACAAAGGAACAAAACACTTCAGGACTGGGTCCCAAAGTGCATAAAACCAAAAGGAAGCAACAACAACGACCGTGAGGAGGCAAAGGCCAGAGAAAACAAAAGATGGCCAAAAAGAAACAAAGGAAAAACCAAAAGCAAAAAAGGGGGACCCAACATTTTGCCAACAAAATTTAGGGATGGGTATGCAGGGAATAACAAATGGTGACTCACTAGGATGAATCCCTTACTGCATTAGAGAACCATAGAATCTCTAGTTAGCAAAACCGGGGCTCATCGTTACCTGAAGCATTTAACTTGCAAGGAGTGGGGTGTTTGAGAGAATCTAACTCACCATGATTCAATCCTTCAATCTCTTGTCAGTTGTGAAGTGTGTGCTTTGAAATAAAATCAATCCAATGATTTCTGGGAGAAACAGAGAGACGGCACTGAGTGCATCAAACCAAAATCTCTATATCATGTACAATCCCCCGGATCCCAGAATTCTCTATTATCCTATTTTTATTTTACATTTCTTTTAAAGATGGGGAAGGCAGTACTCCTTTCACTGTGAACCTTAAGCTTAGATAATTTTCATGGTGGTACTTCTTTCACCTTGCCATCCATTTGATTTTTTGAATGGGAGAGACGTTCTGGGCCCAGGAAATTCTTTTTATTTTTGGATATGGCCAATAACTAGTGCAACCACTCTACTCTCAGGGATCATATGATTACTTGATCTTTATGATTTCTTGTTAACTGATGTCAAGACTTTTGACATGTGAATCTGATGAAGATTTCCCATAACCTTTTACCATGTGTATAAAATAACTCCAGAGTGCGAACAAATCCCAACATGCTAACAACAGATTATGGACTAACCAAAATGTGTAAGGCACCATTGTAGGGACTAGATGTCATGTGAAGCATACCTGTCTACAAGAAGAGAGAAATATGTCGGGGACCCAAAAAAGCAAGAAATGCAAAGCAAAAAGAAACCAAAGACAAATGAAAATGAAGAAAAGAAAGCGGCCCTAAAGGGTTGCTGACTATTTACAAGGACAACACACTCCCAAGGAGTGCCAGGAAATTTACAGGTAGGAATATATACATATGATACAATTTCAAGGAAATTTACCTCCCACCTTCACTTGAAGTAATGTTTGAGAAACTATCCATCTCTTAGATTAAATAAGGTCTGTGCCAGAGCCTTTGGAATATAGTATGCTTTCCCTTCTTCTCCCGGGCTTTGTCCCATAAGAGGACTAGGTCTAAAATCTGAAAGGCTTTGTATTGGGATCTTCTGTTGAACCAGTGTTTGACAATTACTTGGTGATGTGCAAAGTGCTCAAGTGTCGTGTCTCTTTGTTCTTCCATTTTTGCCAGGTTCAAGAGACGAACCTCCACAATGTTATCCTGGGTGTTGAATTCTTGCATGAACTGCAAGACAGGGATTTATAATTTTATCGTGAATACAGGACTCTGGCCATAAACCAGGTGAAATGGAGAAGTTCCCAGGGTTGCTTTAATCCTGATGTGATCTACTCAAAGGGAAAACTTGAGTTTCTGGTGCCAGTCCCAGGGATTCTTTCTAGAAAATGTTTGACTACTTCCAGAAGATTTTTATTGGTGGATTTGGCAACATTGTTACCCTGGGGATAATAGTTGCTAGAAAATTTTAAGGTGATTTTCCTCTGATAGGTCCATTCTAGAAGTTGTGCTAAAGAAAATGTCAGACCATTGTCACATACGATAGCAAAAGGCATTCCAAATCTTGTGACAATGTTCTCTTCCAAGAACCTGATGACTACATCCACAATATTGTTCTTGCATGGGATTGCCTCAGACCACCAGGTACAGTAATCGGTAGCAATTAAAATGTACTGGTGGTTGGTAGATGAGTTGAATTTTATCTCCCCAATAAATTTGAACACCCATTGAGTGAAGGGTTGAACCTCAAAGACCGGTTGTAAAGGCATTGCCGTGTTCTGCTCACGAGAAGCAACGGTTTGACAAGTATGGCACTTCCTTACGTGAGCATGAATGTCTTTAAAGATAAAGGGCCAATAATATCTAGCCTGGAGAATCTGATGGGCAGAGGCATTAGCTGATCTATGCCTAGTTCCATACTACCCATGGAATTCCTCCATCATCTTGGCAGCTTGGTCTCTATCCACGCACCGGAGATAAGTCCCCTCAAAATTCCTACGGAAAAGCATCCCATTTTTTATCATGAAGTGGGTGCTTTTCATCACAAGGCATGATTTTTTTTAGGAGGGAGCCCCTCTAAGCATTGTTTGTTAAATAATAGGTACACCAGATTGGTATACCATGGTTCTTGAGTGATGGAATCCATAGTGTAAGTCTGGCATTCGACGTTTAGAGTGGCCTCTGCCATTTCTTTACATAATCCTTATCCTTGGACTATTTTCATCGGTTGCATTTCAAGGTCATATTCCTTGAGGATGGCCATCCATTTCCCCCGGTGTTCACCTAGTTAACTCTACAGCAATAAAGACTTGATAGCTTGGTCAAGGATAATGGCATGCATTTTGCCCTAGAGAATGTAGCACCAGAATTTCTTCATCACCCGGACTAAAGCAAAGGCCTGCTTTTCCAATGGTGTGTACCAAACTTTGGTGTTCTTAAAGAGGGAGGTCATGAAAGCAATAGGTCATTCTTCTCCATCAAATTTCTGGGTTAAAACTGCATTGGAAAAGTGCAGCAAAGCTAAGGAATAAATGTGGAATGGGAGGGAGTAGTCTGGACTTGCCAGGACCGGGGAGTCCACTATAGTCTGCTTGATTTGGGAAAATGCTCACTTTGCTTCGGAACTCCACTAAATCTTAGTATCTTTCCTCATTATATCATTGAGTGGTCTGGAAATATTGGTGAATCTGGTATTGAACCGTCGGATGAAGTTTATCTTCCCAAAGAAAGATCCCATATCCTTCTTACTATTGGGTATTTGTAAATTTAGCAATGCTTCTACTCTATTAGGGTCGATGGATATCCCTTTCTCAAAGACAATATGCCTGAGCAATTTATCTTTAGTGACCCTAAATATACACTTCTTGGGGTTAAAGGAGATATTGTACCAGTGACATCTCTTGTAGATATGAGCAAGGTGGGCAAGATGATCATGCATGTCCCGGTAAAAGACTGTTAAATCATCTGTGTAGATGATTATGCATTTATTAACTAGACCTTCAAATGCAATGTCCATGGCCTTCTGAAATGTGGCCCCAATGTTAATTAGGCTGAAAGGAATTCTCTAGTATGCAAATGTCCCCACTTTGTGGTAAACATCATTTTAATCCTATCTTTGAATTTAACCATGAGTTTGTTATACCCGGAGTACCCATCTAGAAAGGACATCATTTGTGAACCATTTACAATTTGTAACACCTCATCCAGTGAAGGGAGAGGGTGATTATCCTTCTTGGAGGCTTTGTAAAGTTGCAAAAATCCACACATAGGAAAATCTCACCACTCTTTTTGCATACGGGGACAAGGGTGGCAACCCATGTGGTATGCCAGATAGGAAAGATGATCTGGGCTGACAGTAATTTCTGAACCTCCTAGTGGATCAGGGGTTCGATCAAAGGGTTTATCGGCCTCTGTTTCTATTGGAAAGGTTTGGTGTCTAGTTTCTGGGGGATGGTGTGCATCATGATAGATGTATCATAATTTTTGAGATCTTCATACCCCCAGGCGATAACATCAATATATTCTTAGAGAACCGTGAGAATCTTCTCCTTCTCCTCTAGGGAGCAGGAGGTACCAGTCTGGACAAAATTTTCCTCATCAGATTTACTGACATTAACATTTTCATATTTTCCCCTTGCCCAGTATCATCATGACCAGTTTCTTCCATGATCTAATCTTCAAAGACACCAACATTTTCCGTGAAGTCCAAAATGTGATGGTCATCTTCAAAAACCTGAAAGTGTGTTATATTATTTGGGATGGACGGGGTGGGGACCATTTCAATAGAGAATCTCTGGAGCTAGGAACTAGCCATTGGATCAAGGTTACTAGCAGACACAACAAGGACATCCATAACATATTTACATTTATAAGGGATAAGTTTGATGCCAAAAGAATCAAAATATTTGATTAAGCTCCATGCCCGATTATGGTATGCGGCCATCCTTTTATCATGACATTTTAACTGGCTCCAGATCTATTTTACAATTAGCTTTTAATCACCCATTGCCCAAAGGTGAGTGATCCCTTTTCTCAAAGTGAACAGGAGTCCAAGGACTAAGGCCTCATACTCTGTGACATTGTTGGTGTAGGCAAACTATAATCTGTAGGATACAAGGAAAGATTTCCCTCGCAGGTTGATTAATTCTGCTCCAGCCCTGTAGCCTTGTTTGGACTGGGACCCATCAAACATTAGGATCCACAAATCATTATTAGTTTTATGGGGATGAGGAAGTGAAATGGCCTTTGGATTGGGTTTAGGTTTGGGTGGTTTGTTAGGTGATTCCTCTAGCTTGGATGGTGTGCAGGTGAGACTTTCCTCTAGAGAATCTTCTATTTTGGGTTCCTAGATGAGCGGCACTTCAAGTGTGCCAACAGGTGAATTGCTTGATCCAAGGAACCCATATTTGCACTCTTTCTCTTAGATATTGGTGATGTCATGGGTAGAAATGGAAATACAGAGCTCACACTCCAGTTTAGAGTATTTTTCATAATGTACCCAGCACCAAGTGTCAGACAAGAGGGTGGTCGGATTCGCCCTATTACCTTGCAAGTCTACCTCACATTTTAGCTTTACGTCCAAATCTTGAATCCTCTAAGTGATTATGGGATCCTCCCCGGGGAAGGTACCACTGGGGATGAAGTAAAAGGTCAGGATTTCCCATGGTTGATATACCTTGAGCGAGGATTCAGAGAAAAATATTTCATTTACCTTCCCGACTTTGATAAGGGCTTGTTTCATTCTATGCTCACTTTCTACCTAGATCTGATTTGATTTCCCTTTCCAGGGGAGCCACAAGTGGGAGAAGTCTATCAATAAATACCCATTGAGGTCCTTTGAACAATTTCAACTCAATAACATCCTATAGGTTTTAGGGATGTCAACCACTTGGATGTCGATGATGCTAGATACCTGGGGATCCTGGATGAGCTGAATTTGGACGTTCTTCATCTCACCAACCATCTTCATAGCAGTTTTTTCCAATTAGACTACTACTCCTTTGGAGGGTGTGGGAGTGAGTCCAAGCTTTTGGTAGATGGACAAGGGCATGATGTTACCCAAAGCACCAGAATCCACAAGGCAATTATACAAGTTTTTCCCTTAGATTCTTAGGCCTAGTAGGATGGGAGGATCATTTGTATTTCCCCAGAAGATAGTTGAGTTGGCATCATCAAAAGTGATAGGATTTGGTGGGTGACTAATGACTTCTAGGGTCCCTAAGAGCTATAGGAGGGACTTCTTTTTCTTGGGACAATTAAGTAAAACTTCCATCAGGGTCATGGAGATAGTGGTGTTTTCCAATGCCTTGGTAATATCAAACCGCCCCTTTGGGTAAAGTTGGCTCCCCTGACCGAATCCCTGGTGTGGCTAGGGCTAAGTCCCTTTCAGTGGGAGGGAATGATCATTTGTGTTAGAGTCCTGGGGGGCATTCTTAGGAGGCACTGACATGTACAATGGCTCTTTGCCAGCTTAACTCTGAGTGTTATATGGATTTTATGGGTTGGTGAAGGTGTTAGCCTCAAATGCCAAAATAGATTCGTCAAAGAACCTGTTTAAATTAGGTTCTTCTTCGTCCTCTTTGTCTACCCCAAAGAAGATAGTCTCACATGTAAAAGAAGTGTGAGGGGGCTCTTTTGAGGAGGATTCTAGGGGAATTGGATCAACCAATTTTTTTTTGTCTGACTGAGAGATCTGGATGATCTTCTCCAGCGTGGCACAGTTCACCTCAGAATGTGAGCCAGTATCATGCAATCTACACCACGTGGTCAAGGGGTGGAATTCTGTGAGCTACACAGAATGACTAGGTCTAGCACCACCCTAAGTGGTAGTTTAATTCAGAGGAGTAGTTTTGGTATTTGTGTTACTGCTCCATTATTGTTGGTTGGACCGAGGGCCATTTTTATAGCCTCGACCCCCAGAACTAGCATTCCATTAACCTGAGAAAACATTCCCTCTCTGGGAGTTGGGGTTGTGAGGCGTGGAAGACCCCACCTTCATATGTCCCATGTCCATTGTCAAGGATGACACCAATTGCCAGAGGGATTCAACCTTGGTGGATAGTTGGGTAGTGGTCTCACAGTGTGACGGTTGAGGTGGCGGGTTACCTGGGAAAGTGGTAGTAGCTCCTAGAGTTGAGGATGGAAATTCTTTGGCTGTAGATGAATGGAAGAAAGGTATTCCATGGGATTATTTCAAAGGTTGTTGCATCTATTGTGGTTGATTCTAGGGAATGTATTTTAGACCTGGAGTTGCCTAGGCTTGAGATGGGTAAATGTACCGGGCCTGTTGGTCTATCGGTGGTGAGCCCATGGCCATTGTTGGGTAACCCATCATCGGATTGGGATTGTATCCTTCGGTGTAAGGAGCTCCACCAGATAATATTTTGAAGGGTATGCATTGTCCAATCCCGTCAGGGCCTTGCTCAAGTCGCAGGATAACTTCAAGGCTAAGTTGTAAACTTTTTCTAGGGTATCTCAGTCGTTAGCAATGGTAGTTCTCCAAAGGAGAGTAGTGAAAAAGGGGTCCATAGCATTGAGGTACGTCTGGATAGTCACATCAGTGGATGGGATAAAAGTTCCTATGCACTGCTTCAAATCCCATTGGAACCGATGATTGAAGGTAGAAAGAGGCTCATTTGGTTCCTTTCTAATGGAAATGAACTAGTTGTGGGACCAAGTTGGGTCCATGTGAATGCGGAAGGCCTCCAGAAAGGTGTCTTCCATATCCTACCAACTATTGATGGAGTTGGCAGGCAATTTTAGATACTAGTTCAGCTCATTCTATTTTAGGGACAATAGAAACATCTGAGTTACAACATCTTGATGTTGTATCCAGTGTCTATTCATGGCATCTTTGTAGGCTTGAAGGTGTTCTTATATAGTTTGGGGACTTAGATGCTCGTATTTGGGGTAGATCTTCTTCGGGTGCGGAGGAAGACCGTTAGTAGCATTAGGGAACTGCCCCATTGGGGACCTGATATTATTGAAGCAGGTAGACATCAAGACTATTTGGTTTTGGCTTTGGTGAATGAGAGTCCCCAAGCTTATCTAAGGGGCTTGGGTATTCTAGTGTGTGGTATATTCCCAGGGAAAATTCAATGGCTATCTAGTTTGGTGGGTCCTTTTTCTTTGGATAGGAGGTCCAAGTTCTACAAACTCTCTGAGATCAGGGGTCAATCAGAGGATTCTTTCAAAGTGTAGGGATGAAAATGACCCTATACCACAGAAATCCTAGTTCCTAAAACTATTACTTGGGGATTCCTCAGGTGGTGTGAAATTGAAATCTCCCAGGGGAGATGAGCTCATGCCCACCTTCTAGCGCTAGTTTTTGTTGACAAGACTTTGTGACCGGCTCCACCAATAGGGGATAAGTTGTCACCAGGTACCAGAGTACTGGCCAACTCTGCCTATAGAGTTTTACCAGAGAATTAATTATCCTAGCCTCCAAGCACCTGGTAGTCAGGTCTTGATGGTCCAGGGGAGCTAAGTTGGGAAGGTGACTGTTGTTCGAGGGGATAGCTAGTTTTTACTCATCACTTTCGGGGATTTCAAAAGGGGGTGAAGTTTCCTGCAAGCACCTTAGATTTATCAAAGAAATCAAAAAAACTAGATCAGAGTTAGAATAATTTTGTACTTATATTCATGCAATACATATTCAAACATCAACAATGCTCCAATGCAAGAGAACAACACTAAATACCTAATACACAAGGAATTAATGATTCATAGGTATTCAATAGGAAAGGAAGATAAGATAATTTAACTAAATGCAAAACACTAGAGAAAAGGACATAAGAAGACATACAGCACAAAAGATGTTTGCTAACTTTGGAGATCAGAACAATAAATAAAATAGGGCCACAAGTTGTTCTTCTTTCTTTCATTAACTTGAAATGATTCCAGCATCACTGGCTAGTACATTCATGGCTCCAAGGGAGCATTAAGCTACAAAGAATAGACTGAAAATAAACTTCTAACTGCAATGAACCTGAAAGTGTTATTTGCTATTACTACTAGACAAAGAAATCCTCAATTTCACTGACCCTTGTTAAGGCATCGGTCTCATTATTTATACATAAACTTGACCTAATCTACTTGTACACTTACAAAATAAAATACAATATTTGTGGTTGGTACTACCTGCACCACTTACAATCATCTTGGGATGTATAGAGTTTTGACAAGATGGGAGAATAAGAAAGGGGAGAAATCTAGAAGAATCATCCTAGAGAAGAGGGCCATGGTACTTGTAAAAGAAACTTGCTTATCTCGGTAAATTAGGTCATATGCCTCATTAATGTTGATTGTGGCTCCCTATCTTTGATGTGCGCTAGGTAGTAAATGTGGGAGCGGCACCTTGGGGGAATAAGAAGATGTTTGTCAGAACCATCCCATCTACCTGACCTTTCATTATCTAGATCACCTACATTCTGACCATTATTAATTGCTGACAGCGATCGGTCGGCTCCGGAGAACCTTGATGCAGATTATTGCAAAAGAATACAAAACTGGGACCCAGAATTCTGGAGTCTGAGAGCTTACGCTCAAAGAATAACACATCTTCAAAAAATTTCCCATTGGTGGTGATGTTGTATAGAAAGTAATACATCCAGGCTAAAAATTCTCGGCCATGTGGTTCCCCAAAGACCCGGCATGGGAAGATGATACTTGCTTGTATGCATTCTTTAAAGTCCGTTCGGGGTTCTCCAACTTCATTTTCTTGGAATCCTTCTTCAGAGTCTTCGGCCAGTGGGTGTTGAGGTGCTTTTGGGTAGTCTGTTGAACATTGTTGAACTCTTGTAGCGATGCTTCCTAGGAGATAATGATAGAATTGGTGAACTGGGGGATCCCCGGTCTTGAAGCAAAAGTGGCAGCATAAAGGGACAATAGGGGCATTGGGTAGCCCATAGGAAGGGAAGCAGCAAGTATAACAACCTAGATTTTCATGGTTTAATGTTTTTCTAGGGTGATAATCAGCTCTGGGGACTACACAGAGCAAGGGAAGTAGGCAGATTTGATTATGCCGAAGGCGGCCACGTTACTTGCCATATTGTCTCCAGCAGAACATTGATTGAACATTGTCCTTACCAGGCCCTGCAATTTGGTCCATGGTTTTACCTCTGTGTCGGTGATTAGTTGTAATTTGGAATCCACCTTGGATCCCACAATAACACCATCCCTCAGATATTTTGAGGTGAGTGGGAGCTTCTCTAATTCTTTCTCATCCCTTGTCTTGGTGGTCTCCCTTGTTGAGGTGGACGGGAGTTTTGGGCTTCTGGGAGGCGAAGATACTTCAGACATATTGCTTGATGAGTTATTCGTCGCCTACAAGACCAAACAACCATTAATACAAATAATCAAATATAATAAATTCTTGGGTTCTTTATATTTCATCACCATTTCATACCTATCCTCCAGAAGATGTTAGTTTATCAAATTCTAGAAATGCATAAATGAAATAACTTACTTCAAATTTGATCAATACTTGGGGGATCCCGAGGATTCTAGTTGATGTGTAAAATGAGATGAAGGCTTTGGGATTACGTAGAACCTAGAGTTCGAGGAAACTAACTGTTATTAAAATGACCAATCAATTCATTATATTGGGCTAACGTGGGCTATCACATGGTCATGCAATGAATAGAGTAATGGAATTTATTGTGACGGATGTCTCGACATGAATGGAGTGAATGCTACTTGGGCTGGTTTTAAGAACTTGTGCATGGGGAATTAATCTCATCATTAATGTTGAAGTGATGGCAGAGAGAGAAAGGCCACAACTCGAAAAGGTGAGGTGATGAGATCAAGTCCAGCAAACACCAGGCGGGCGAGCTCAAATTTGTCCAAACAATGTAAAGGGCATGGTGAACTCATTGCGGGATGGGTAGGAATTGAAGGAATGTACAGACCATGTACATGAATTTGTAGATGAATGCACAGAAACTACACACTATGAACACCATTAGTAGGAGGCCAAAGAATGACATTTACATAGGCTACCCACAGACACAAACAAACTTATAGCTAACCTACAAACCACTACTTACAAATTTACAAAAGGCTTTACAATTATTTACACTATTTTACACTATCTACAATTTCACAGAGGGTGGAAAACCCTCTTGCAGAGCCACCCCACAAACGAGAGGCGACAACGAAGACCAGAACACAAAGAAAACAAAGCCCAAAAAAAAAAAGGAAGGGAACGAAGCACAAACCAAAAGAAAGAAAGAAGGGCCAGAAGAACCTACCTAAAAACCAGAGATGCGGAAGGAAGGGCATGGGAGGTGCTCTACAAATGAAGAGCTCTTTGAAACCCATGAACACACCAAGAACACTGCAGGATACCTGTTGACAGGGTTTTCTCGACCGGGTCCGCCAACAGTCATAAGTTGTCACCAGGTTCCGGAGATACCGGCCAACTCCGCCTGCAAAGGTTATCCGGGTAAAATAAATTCCCCAAGCCTTCAAGTACCTGGGTGTCGGGTCATGACGGTGCGGGGCTCGGTCGGGAGAAGTGATTATTTTCGAGGGGGATAGCTGGTTTCTTCAACTCAAAACTTCCGGAGATTCAATATAGTAAGGTTTCCCCTAGCATTCTATACTTAGCAAATAAAATGAAAAAGATCCTGCAGGGTTAGAAGTATTTCATCTAACTATAGTCACGCTGAAATGTCTGGAACATCGATAATACTCTGATAGACTACACTAAATACCGAAGAAATACATAACCATCAGCTAGCATTTTATCAGTAGCGGGAGTAAAGAGGTCGTTAATCTACTTTAACATATCAGAGTAGAAGACATAAAGAACATTAAAACATGAAATACCATTAACTCAGAAGTAGAAATGCCAACAACATCATTGCTGAGGATTCTTCCTTCTTTATTAATATTCCTTCCAGCAAACACTGGTGCGTGATACAATACTGGAACGTTGAGCTTTGCAACTTGAACAAGAGAAATCACTTTGCTATTGCTATGGGCAACAAAATCATCAATTTTTCTGACCCTTGGAAATGGGTCGATCTGCCTATTTATACAACCCTCTTCTAACCCTAACCCTATTTACATTAGGTTTTAATAAAATACAATATGCGGGGGCCGATACTACCTGCGCCACCCTACAAAAGACCTGGAGACAAAATAGGTCTGACATGTCAGAGGAATAAGACAAGAATATACAGCGGAAGAATCGGCCTCGAGAAGAGAGCTAGAGAGGAGTAAGAAGAAAGTAGGTCCCCTGGGGACTGAGCCTACATGCCTCATAAATGGGAAATGTGGCGCCCTGTCTCCAATGTGCCAGGTGTACCCTTGAGCGGTGCCTCAAGAAGACCACCCTGTCAGAAGACCAACTGCCGAGCTGACGCCCCTTGATGTGGCCAACTACCCTCTAACAACCTTTATTAACAGCTTCTGAAAGTGACCAGTCGGCCTCGAGGGCTGGGACACGGATCACTTTGAAAGAATACAAAATTATGGATCCGGGAACTTACGCCCCAAAAAAGAATAAAGAATACTCAATGTGAGTTTTTCCCAGCCTCCGGAGAAAGCTCAAGGTTGCTTATTATCGTTGAAAGCCTGGAGGAGGTGGGAAATGCCATCTTCATCTACATCTTTCAGGCTGGCCCTTCTGTGCTTGGCCACTTCAACTTGTTCCCCCAGGTCTGAAACATTTTCTTTAAATTCATCTGCCATCCTCGCAGCATCATGACCCTTAAGTATCATGCTGGTTAGTTTCGCCATCTGGGCCACATCTATCCCCTCCGGGGATTGATACTGGAATTTCATTATTTCATCAAAACTCCCCAAAACTGAATCTTTGGGGGTATATGTATCTATACTAAGTGGATCAGCCCCGGAAGCCTTTATTACAAAAGACTTGTATAAATTGGAAAAATATTTTATAGTATTTACCTTTTCTTGCAAGGACCCTACCAGTTGCTTGGTTACCTCTAATGTGAGGTCAAGTCTGAAGTGCTGGGTTCTTACAAAATCAAATGATTCCTCACCCAAAGTTTTGGATTCAGAAATTATATCTTCTCCTAAGGTGAGGAGCTCTTCGAGCTCCACCTTCCACGCTTGGTAATTTTCGGCGTCACTCTCCCACTGCTCAATAAGCACTTCCGCTTGATGAATGACTTTTTGGGCCGTGTATATATCTGGGAGGGTGGACACCAGGAAATGCTAGGTGTTTCTTATCTGTAGGGCGACCCACTCGTCCACTACTTGGGCCTTCTTTTTCATTACTCGCAGGGAGTCTATGTCGCTCTGCAGTAGCTCTTCTGATGTGGAGGTTTCTGGAGGAGCGGCACTAATGGGTCAGGCCAGCTCAGTAAGCAATCCCATAAGATTTGCATTCTTTTCCTTTTCAGCCTTGAGCCTCTGGGCCTCTTTCTCATATTGGACTTCCACTGCCCTTGCTGCCTCCTTTAGCAAGTCTACCTCACCTTGCTTTCCCCTCTTGCCTAGGGATACCTCTGCAACATTGTAATCTGCGGGGTACGCGGTTGCTTCATCGGCGTTCAGGGGAGGTGTTGCCACAATGGCAACTATTTCTCCACCCAGCCCAGTTCAAAGAGTGTGAACTATCTGGGCTTTCTTTGCCTTTGGTGGGGCCTAAACTTGGGCCATTATTTTGGCCAGGGAGAGAGGAATCACTGGAGTGAACTGAGCTTTTCTCTTCCTGCTTTCTACCAGCCACTAAGGTGGGAGAGGTGGCCTTCCTGCCAGAGTTTTTTCTCCTAATTCTTTCCCAGTATAATGTGGCTGTTTCTCCTCAACAACGTGGACCTCATCCATTCCTCTCCCTGCCTCAACTTCTTCCGCAGCAACATCCTCTTCAATCTCCATCTCCTCAGCCTGGTCTTGTATGTCAATCGCGGGGCCTGGACTTTGGTAGGCTTCCTCGGGGATTTCTCTTTCTAGCTGCTCCTCTTGTTGTTCTTCTTCTGTCAGGGTTTCCTCCTTAGTTGGTACCTCTTTTGGCAGGAGGGGAGGTATCGGGCCAAGATTTAGAGTTTGGGCCGCTGTGATCACCTGCCCGAAGGTCACCCCTGGTAGTGGCCCTTGGAACATGGCGGCTGGGGTTACGATTATTCCCGAAGGTCCAGTTCCCCTAGTGGATGCCACTTGTTCACTTGGTTTTTTTTGGTCCACTCCCGAACCTTGCATTGCTCGAGCCCTAGAGATAATCTCCAGTTCTGGTTCCTTTTCTTCTGCCTGCTACTCTTGCCCTTGTGCAGGTTCTTGCTCAATGTCTTCTTACTTTGTAGCCCCTCATTCCACCCCTGGGACTTCCGGCTCCACTTGCATATCGTCCCCCTATAGGTTGCTGAACTCATCGGCCATAAATACATCAAACTCTTCTTCTGGAGGGGGACTAGCTGAGACCTCTGCAGGCTCTATTTCTTTCTCCAGCTCTAGGGAACTGGAAGAGAGAAGCTCTACTTCTCGGGGGAGAGATGCCTCTGGCATTAGTTCTACCTTGGGCTGTTTGATGTGCTTCCTCTTCCTCTGGGTAACCAGAGGAGGTCCCACATCTCTTATTGCTGCTGCTTCTAGCGGATCCACCCCCATCGCCTTGACCATTAAGGTTGCCAATGATGGGGAGGAAGGAGGACGAAGTGGCCCGGTCATAAGTGGTGGGGTAGCCAACTTCATTATCAATTGCTCCCTCATTTGTTGGGAGGCCACCACCGACTATTTTATTTGTTCTATAATGCGGAATTCTTGCACAGAAGGGGTTTTAAATATTCAGTTTCCCTTATCTGCCCCCTGCGAAGAAGTCCCGGCCCCCGGGGTCAATCTTGGTACTGGTGGTGGAGTTAACTTTGGCCCTGACTGGGCTTCTCGGTGGGTACTCCTAGGGCACACCTTCTTGAAATAGGTGTGGCTTCTTTCGACCACCTCTCGAGTGAAGTCTTCAATAGTGGGCCCTTCCCAGGCACCCCAGTTCACTGGTGGAAGGGCCTTTTTATCGATCCCCTTTTCCTTGTACTGGGGATCGATGGTGGGGGCAGCGTCTGAGAAGTCTGTCAAGAATTTCTAGAGCTTCAATTTATGCATCATGCTGGCCCTCATTCGGATATAGTGCCAGCTCCGCACATCTACATAATCTTGGCAATCTTCTCAGAAGTCCTCCATATGTATGCGATGCAGCTCTGAAGCCCGGGGCATTGCCGCTGCAATTCTGCCGTGTGGATCAAAAAATTTCTGTGCTAGATAAAATTCCTGCAGGTTGTAGCTTTTTAATTCATTATCTGCCTCTTTTGCAGCGGCCAGACTGCAGGTGTAGTTCCCACAGGTGATTTGGAACGGGACGTTGGGGACCTTTTTAAGGGCAAAGAAGGTGTGCACCTCCATTATTTACCGGCAGTATTCCAACAGCACAATCCTGTCCCCGCAATTCTTGGGCAACAAGTAGGGTTTCCCGGAGAAGCCAGTGACCCTAATGTATGTATGCTGCTGGAATTGAATATAGTAATGTCCATAATTATGGACCAACTTCATCGCCTTAGTGGATAGGCGGTATCCGGCATCCTGGGTGGGTGTAAGCAAATGGTAGTAAATGAACGCATCGTTTACCCGGCAGAAGCTGGGGAAGCTGGCCTCCCATTGAACCTGTGGGAAATGGTCCCATGGTGCTTTTTGTCTTGGGACAATCCCGAGTATACCATCAGTTAGTAGGCCGTGGGAATGGGGCCTCTGCTGTGCCAGGGCCCAGAAAATATAAGAAGACATATAGAACTTCTTCTTCTGGTTTAATTTCCAGAACTGGGAGTCGACGTGGTTATAAATTATTGTCACCCAGTCAAAGTATCCTCCCTTGGTACCGATGCCAAGGAGGAAATAGTACATTCATTTGGAAAACTCTTGGGCCGAGGGTTGCCCGAAGACCCGGGCCAATGCTATCTTCCCCATCTGGATGCTCTCTTTGAATTTAGAGTGGGGAATCTCTATCTTCATTCTCTTTGGGTCCCTCTTTGGGACCTTGAGCCAATGGGTATTCATGTATACCCAGGAAGCATCCTCCAGTTGTGTGAACTGGGTCAAGGAATCTGTCCTTGTGACCACTGAGGCTTTGTCAAACTGTGGGATCCCCAGGCTTGTTTGGAACGTGACAGGATCAAGGGACACCATAGGAGTGGGGTATCCCATAGGTTCTGCGGCTGCGAGCATAACGGCCCGGACAGAAGAGTTGTAGTTATTCACCAGTGTCAAGATAAGCTCCGGAGATTGCATGGAGCACGGGAAGCAAGCTGCCCGGAGGATTCCAGAGTTCCCGAAGTTGATTGCTAATGGGTCTCCAGCCTGTCACTGGATATGCATTATCTTCACCAAGGCCTGCATCTCTGACCATGTTCTGACATTAGTGTCAGTTATCAGTTTTACCTTGGACTCAATCTTTGAGCCCACGATGAAATTATCCTGTACAAATTTCATGGTGAGGGGCATCTTTTCCAGGGCTTTCTCCATCTTTGACTTTGTTGCTGCCCTGGTTTCTGTTGCGGTTGGTAGTTCCGGACTTCTGGGTGGAGATGATGCAGATGCTTCAGACATGTTTGGAATATGAACTCTGAGAACCTGCAAGGCAAAGTGACCGTCAGAATACATTCATCAGAATAATTATTCCAGGGTCCAGAAAACCTACCACCGTGATGTTTGCTTTCCTAAAAAGTTAGTTTCGTGAAAAGATAACCAAAAAGAAAAACATATCGTAAACTTAAGATATTATCAAACATCCAGGTCCGAAGAATTTTATCACACTTGGCAAGGACACAAGATGGAAGAGGGTAGGAGACCCAGAACCTGGAGAAATGAGTTTTGGTGAGAACATGTAAAAAGCCAAGTCACCGAGCCCATGAGGGTGCCACATGCGTTGGTATTAAATAGAAGTGATAGCGATGACGGCGGAGCCAACTGTCTGAACGCGTGAAAAGTGGAAGCCACTTGGCTAGGATTGATTATGCACATGGGAAATAAATGAGGCTCTGACAGACTTCATGGAGGAGGGAGAAAACCACCTGTTTGAAACCGGCTGAGAGCCGAGTTTCAAACAAGTGGTTTTCTGCCCCGAAGCAAGTTCGGAGGCGGAAAACCAGAAATAGGGGTGACTCGACCAGCTTGTCAAGCCACCTGGAAGGATATACATGGAGCCAAGGGATATATACAAGGAAACAAGGAGATATATAGAGACTATATTACAACTATATACATATATACATGAATATACAATGTGGGATGACACCCGCGAGAAAACCAGACGAGGCAGAAACATATATACAGCTATCTACAAAGCTTATAGACAGACCACTTCTGCGCAGAGGGCAGACAACCCTCTAGCAGAGGTGACCCACCAACAGGTGGAAAAACTAGAAACAGGGAGCCAGATGAAATAGAGAAACAAGACAAGACAAGACAAGCAAAAAAAAATAAAAAACCAAAGAAAAGCCAGAGAGCGAAAGCAAAACAGAGAGGAGGGAAAGCGAAAATACCAACCTGAGAACACAGAAGACGGAGGAAAAAGGAGGATTTACTACAGGAGCTCTGCAACAGCTCAAGTTATCTGACAGCCAGAGTCACCACCACGAAGCACTCTTATTTTCCTGAGAACGACTGAAAATGTTAAGCACTGATTACCACAAACTTTCTGTAAATGCTCTGTTAATCGCTTTGAAATCGCTCTCAAATTTTGCTCTAAGTGCTTGGAAGTTTTAATCATGGTAAATGTGAAAGTGGCAGATAAGTCCTATTTATACCCGTGGTAAAAGGTAATCCTCCTTCTTCCGGCGATCTCAGGTCAGGCAAAACTTCCGTATTCTGGGCCCGGGGATTCCTCATGATAATAATTTTAAGAACATCGTGGTGAAGAATTGCGGAGTCCAGAATTTGGCTCCCACCAAAGGATGACCTCCGGGACTGGAGTCCCAAAGGCAGAAATAAAACAAACAAAACACCACACCGGGGAAGAAAACCATGGAGAAAGAAAACAAAAGGAAAAGAAAGACCAAAGTAAAGCCGCAAGCAGAAAGCAAACAAAACCCAAAAGGGGGGACCCAACATTTTGCACACAAAATGTAGGGACGGGGATGTAGGGCATAACAAATGGTGACTATCTGGGACAAATGCCTTCACAAATTTGAGAACTATAGAATCTCTGGTTAGCAAAACTGGAACATGTCACTCCCGTGGTGTCTAACAAGTGAAGAGTAACATATCTGAGAGAATCCAACCACATGGGAATTTGTCCATAGCCCTTCATCAGTGGTGTCATGTGTGCTTTGGAAGGAAATCAAGCCGATGACCTCTAGGAGGAATAGAGAAGAGGTACTAATCACATCAAACCAGTCATCCATTCGCTCGCTTCCCTCGGACACCGGAGTTTTACCCGCTTTTCCTCTTGTTATTTTATTTGTTTTTGGATGGGTAAGGTGGTACTTCTTTCACCATTAAGCTTAAGCTTAGATAATTTTAATGGCGGTACTTCTTTCACCTGTCAACCTATATTTGGATGTTTGAAGAGAGGATAAAGCTCCAGACCCGGGAAGAATTATTTAAAGTTTCAGACCTGGGTCAACCAATCAGTACAGCCGATCTACCCCCAGTGTGTCCGATTACTTGTTCCTTATATTATTTATGTTCACTGATTGCCAGACTCCCAGAGACAACACCAAATGGAGATTGCTCAAAATGTGCCATAACCCGTAAAACAACCCCGAAGACCGGGCTGACTCCACCATGCTAAAGATAGATTCCAAATTTTAACATGTCGTAGACATTGTATCGGAGGCCAAAGTTATGTGAAGCATTCCAATTCCTGCAAGACGGAACAAAACACTGGGACCGAAAGGAAACCAAAAATGCAAACACAAATGAAAAAAAGGGACTGTCCTGGAGGACAGCTGACAAGGCTATTTACAAGGTAGGGCACCTCACAACGAGACACCCGGAAGAGATATTTACAAGCGGAAGGCTTTACATATAATACAACTTTGGACAAACTTACCCTACTCGAAGTAGTGTTTGAGAAACTATCCATTAACGGGAAATGCGACAGGTTCCCCAGTTAGAGTGTTAAGGTGGTAAGTATTTGCCCCGTAGATTTTCGAGATGAGGTATGGTCCGAGCCAGAGCCGTTGGAACTTGGTATGTTTTCCTTTCTTCTCTCGGGCCTTGTCCCACAACAGGACCAGATCTGAGATCTGAAAAGCCTTATATTGGGCTCTCCTGTCAAACCATCTTTTTACCACTGCTTGATGATGCACAAAATGTTCAAGGGTTGCATCTCGTTGTTCCTCCATTCGCACCAGATTCAAGAGCTGAACCTCCATGATGTTGTCCCTGTTGTTAAATTCCTGCATAAACTGTAAAACTGGGATCTGTAATTTGACTGGGAATACAGGGTTCTGACCATAAACCAGATGGAATGGGGATGTTCCCAGGGCAGCCTTAATACGAATGCGATCTGCCCAGAAGTCAAATTTCAAATTTTGGTGCCAATCCTGGGGATTCTGTTCTAACAGGTGTTTGATCACTTCAAGTAGATTTTTGTTTGTTGATTCAGAAACGCCATTTCCCTGGGGATAATAATTGTTGGAGAACTTCAGTGTGATCTTTCGATTATAGGTCCATTCAAGTAGCCGTGCCAAAGAAAATGCCAGACCATTGTCACATACTAAAGCAAAGGGCATTCCAAACCTTGTGACGATGTTTTCTTCCAAGAACTTGATAACTACGTCTATCGTGTTGTTTTTGCAAGGTATAGCTTCAGACCACCAAGTGCAGTAATCAGTAGCAGTAAGGATGTATTGCTGGTTGGCAAATGAGTTGGGGTTAATCTCCCTGATGAAGTCAAACACCCACTGGGTGAAGGGTCTAGCCTCGTAGACTGGTTGTAGAGGCATGGCTAGGTTACACTCACGATGCGCTGCGGTTTGGCAAGTATGGCATTTCCTAACATGAGCGTAAACATCTTTGAATATACAGGGCCAATAGTATCCGGCCTAAAGGATCTGATGGGCAGTGGCATCTGCTGAGCCATGCCCGGTTCCAAACTATCCGTGGAATTCATCAATCACTCTTACAGCCTGGTTTCTATCAATGCACTGGAGGTACACTCCCTCATAGTTTCTACGATAAAGCGCAGAATTTTTGATCATGAAGTGGGCACTTTTCATCTGCAGGGCGAGGCGTTTGTGGGGAGGTAACCCCTCATGGCATTTATTGTTTAGCAACAAGTATACTCCACCGTGTAAGTTTGACATTCTATGCGGGGAGTCTCTTCTGCCATTGCTCAACTTAGTCCCTAGCCCCGAACTATCTTCATGGGCTGCATTTCTAAGTCATATTCCTAGAGGATGGCCATCCATTTCCCCCATCTCTCGCCCAATTTGCTCTACATTAGCAGAGACTTCACAGCCTGATCCGGGATGATAGCATGTACTTTGCTCCGAAGAATGTAATGCTAGAATTTCTTCACGGCGTGAACCAGAGCGAAGGCCTATTTTTCTAGTGGTGAATAACAGACTTCAGCGTTCTTGAAGGGGGAACTCATGAAAGCTATTGGTCATTCCTCCCCTTCAACCTTTTGGGTCAACACTGTCGCAGTAGAATGTGGCGAAGCAAACAAATAAATGTAAAACGGAAGGGAATAGTCTAGACTAGTCAAAACAGGTGCCTCCATTATTGTTTGTTTGATCTGGGCGAATGCCCTCTTTTCTTCAGGACTCCACTCAATCTTGGTATCCTTCTTCATCATCTCATTGAGTGGTTTAACTATTTCTGCGAACCCCATGATGAATCATCGCACGAAGTTGATTTTGCCGAAGAAGGATCGCATCTCTTTCTTGCTACCAGGCATTTGTAAATTTAGCAACGCTTTGACTCTATCAGGGTCTATGGATATACCCTTCTTAGAGACAATATGCCCAAGCAACTTCCCCTCGATGACCCCGAATATGCACTTCTTGGGGTTGAGGGATATTCCATACCGGCGACACCTCTCACAGATCTGAGCGAGGTGGACGGGATGATCACGCCTATCCCAGGAAAAGAAGGTAAAATCATCCATGTAGATGATTATGCACCGATTCACAAGGCCCTCGAATGCAATGTCCATGGCCTTCTGAAATGTAGCCCCTGCATTGATCAGACCGAAGGGCATTCTCCTGTATGCAAATTTTCCCCACTTAGTGGTAAACATTATTTTCTCTCTGTCTTCATACTTGACCATGACCTGGTTGTATCCCGAATATCCATCTAAGAAGGACATCATCTGGGATCCATTCACTATCTGCAACACCTCATCCAACAAAGGGAGGGGATGATTATCTTTCTTAGATGCCTTGTTCAAATTTCAAAAATCCACACAAAGGTGGATCTCACCGTTATTTTTCCTTACAGGGACCAAGTTAGCAACCCACGTAGTGTGCCAGATTGGGAAGATTATCTGAGCCAACAGCAACTTTTCTACCTCTTGGCGAATTAGAGGCTCTATCAGGGGGTTGACTGGTCTTTTCTTTTGTCGAAAGGGCTTGGCGTCAGGCTTCAGGGGAATGGTATGGGTCATGACAGATGTATCATATGTCTTTAAGTCTTCATAACCCCAGGCAATTATGTCAATGTACTCTCAGAGAACCGCGAGAATCTTCTCCTTTTCCTCGGGGGAGCAGGAGGTACTGATGTGGATGATCTTCTCTTCACCGGGCTGGCCGATGTTAATCTTCTCAAACTTCCCTCCCTTAGGGGAGGGTGACACCTTCTCATGGGCCCGAGGGTCCAAGTCAAAGATTTGTTCCAATGCAACCATCCCCTTTGGGATGGTGTTAGTAGGCAAGTCCATGATCCCATCGTCTTCATCACCCTGCCCGGTATCGTCATGGTCTTGTTCCTCCACTATCTGATCTTTAAAGACACCAACATTCACCATGAAGGCCAGGATATGTTGATCATCCTCAAAAACCTGAAAGTGGGTGACATTATCTAGGATGGAGGGGGTGGGGACCATCTCAACTAAAAATATTTAGAGTCATGAGCCAGCCATCGGCTCAAGCATGCTGGCAGAAATGGCGAGGGCATCTGGGACATAGTTTCGTCGCTAGGGAATGAGGTCAATGCCAAAGGCATCAAAATCTTCGATAAGGCTCCAAGCCCGGTTGCGGTATGCGGCCAGCCTTTTTTCATGACATGTGTATTGACTCCGAACTTGTTTAACAATCAACTCTGAATCACCCAGAGCCCAGAGGCGGGTGATACCTTTCCTTAATGCAAATAAGAGTCCAAGGACCAAAGCCTCATACTCTGTGACATTGTTTGTACAGTTAAACTGTAGCCTATAGGATGCGAGGAAGGATTTCCCTCGTGGGTTGATTAATTCTACCCCGGCCCCACAGCCTTGTTTGGATCGGGACCCATCGAACTTAAGGGTCCATAAGTCATTATCCGTGATCTGGGGCTGGAGCGGAGTAGCCTTCTTTGGATTATTGCTGGGAGACTTAGGGATTCCTCCTGGAACTACCGGCGTGAGTATATAATTTACCTCCAGAGGTGTTTGGACTTGGGATTTCTAGGGAGGTGGCACTAAAGGAGTACATCCCGTAAAGTAGTGGGTCCCGGGGAATCAATTGCATGTTGTTTATTTCGGAGGATATTGAGGTGTCGATGAGCGATTGAGAGACATGGTTCACACTCATATTCTGAATGTTTTTGGTAGTGCACTCGGCACCAAGTGCTAGATAGGAGTGTGGCAAGGGTTGCTGTGGTGCCTCGAGAGCCAATTTTGACTCTTATCTTTTCATCCAAGTCTTGGGCTCTCTGTAGCACAACGGGGTCCTCTCCGGGGACAAAATCAAAGGTTAAGATTTCAAAAGGCCGGTATACCCCCAGAGAAATATCAGAGAAAAAGACCTTGTTGACCCTCCCAACTTCGGTAAGGGCCTGTTTCATCCGAGGTTCACTTTCAACCTAGATCTTATTAGATTCTCCTTCCCATAGAAGCCATAAGTGGGTGAAGTCGGTTGAAAAGTATCCATTCAAGGACTTAGACCAATTCTAACTTAGTAACATCCCGTAAGTATGTGGGATGTCTACCACTTGGATGTCAATGATACTGGCTATCCTGGGGTCCTATATATGATGTATCTAGATATTCTTCAATTCCCCCACCATTTTGACAGCAGTCTTATCCAACTAGATTACTGCGCCATTAGATGGGGTGGGGTGGAATCCGAGCTTCTGACAAATGGACAAGGGCATGATGTTACCTGAAGCCCCAGAATATACTAGGCAATTGTGTATGTTTTTACCATGGATATTCAGGCCTAGTAGGAAGGGAGGATCCTCATTGTTTCCACGGAAGACAGCCGCATTAGCATCTTCAAATGAGACAGTCTTGGGTGGGTGGCTAATGGCTTCCAAGTTCCCTAAGATCTTTAGAAGGGACTTCTTCTGCTCGGGACAGTTTAGCAAAACCTCCATCAAAGTCATGGAGGTGGTGGTCTGCTCTAACACCTTTGTAATATCGAATCTTCCCCCCAGGAATTGGTGATTTTCCTTGGTGAGATCTTTTGCTTGGTTAGAGCTAGAACCTTTTGGAGGAACAGGTCGGTCAGTCATATTATCCTGAGGAGGAGTATCTTTGGCAGGAGGCATAGGTGTGTAAGCTGGTCCTTTACCAACCTGACTTCGAATATTATATGGAGTCCACGGGTTAGAAAAGGCGTTGGCCTCAAAGGGTGGGATAGGTTCATCAAAGAATCCATGTAGTTCAAATTTTTTTCATCCTCCTCAGAAGTTCCGAAGAAGATGGTATCACAGGTGAAGGCACTATGAGTTGGCTCTTAGACAGGGGGTTCTGGAGGGGTGGTATCATGCGACTACTGCCTGTCCAGCTGGGAGATCATGATGACCTTCTCCAGAGTGGCACAATTCACCTCATTGTGCGAACCCATATCATGTAGTCTACACCAGTTAGTCATGGGCTGGAAGTCTACGACCGATGTGAAATGTGATGGTCTAGCACCATTTTGGTTGGCATTTTGGTTCAGAGGTGGGCCTCCAATATTTGCATTATTATTCCATTGCTGTTGATTGGGCCTAGACCCATTGTTAAAGTTTCTCCCTCTAGCATTGTTGTTTTGTTGGCCGAAGAAAATATTTCCCCTCTAGGAATTTGAATTCTAGGGTGCATAGGACCCCGCCTTTAGTTGGCCCATGTCCATAGTCAGAGTGGAAAACATTCGCCAGAGGAATTCGACCTCGACAGTCAACTAAGTGTTTGTGTCAGAATGCGACGGCTGTAATTATTGTGGGCTTTCCTGGAAGGCAGCAGTATTAGCCAGAGTCGAGGGCAGCAATCCTCCAGCCGCGAACGATTGGAAGAAAGGCACTCTGGACGGTTGTGTCTGAGTCTGTTGTGCCTGTTGCGGTTGGTTCCACAGGAAGACTTCTAGACCCGGCACCGCCTGGGTCTACGTCGGATAAATGTATCATGCATGTTGGTCTACCAGAGGTGGCGGAGGATTCATCGCCATTGCTGGGGCACCTATTTCCAGATTGGGGTTGTATCCCCTAGCTTATGTAGTTCCACCGGGGATCATGTTGAAAGGCGTGCTCTGCCCAATCCCGCCCGGGGATTTGTTGAGACCACGGAATAGTTCTAGGGCTAGGTTGTAGACTTTTTCCAAGGTATCCTGGTCACCCGCGGTGGTTGTTCTCCAAAGGAGAGTGACGACAAAAGGGTCCATCATGTTGAGGTAGGTCTGTATGGTTACCTCTGGGGATGGAATGAAGGGGCCCGTGCACCACTTCAGGGCACGCTAGAATGTATGGTTGAATGCTGCCAGAGGTTCATTAGGTTCCTTCCTAATGGAGATGAACTAGATATAGGACCAGGCTGGGTCCACATGCACGCGAAAGGCAGCCAGAAAGGCGTCCTCCATGTCCTGCCAACTGTTGATGGAATTGGCAGGAAGGTTAAGGTACCAGTTCAACTCACCTTGCCCTAAAGACAAGGGAAACATTCAGGTCACAACATCTTCATGTTGGATCCAGTGTTGGTTCATGGCATCTTTGTATGCCTGTAAGTGTTTTTCCATGGTTCATGAGCCTAAGTGCTCATATCGTGGGTAGATCTTCTCCGGGTGGGAGGGTAAGTCGTTGATTGCGCCAAAAAAGTTCCCATTGGGGACCCAGTGTTTTTGAAATATGCAGCCATTAGAGGAACTATATGTTGGGTAGTTTGGGCACTAGTTCCCAAAATTGTCTGAGGATTTTGGGTATTCGGAGGTATGGTAGATCCCTAAACAATAGTGGCTGATATGATTTTTGAGGTCTGTTTCTTTCGAGCAGGGGGCTCAAGTTTGAAAAACCTTCCGAGATTCGTGGTAGACCTAAGGACTCTTTCAAATTTTGCTAGGGATAAAGATCCAATTCCACTGAAGGCTTGCCTCTTAAAATTATAACTCGGGGAATCCTCAGGAGGTGTAAAATCAGAATCTTGGGAAGGGGATGAGTTCATGCCCTGCTTCTAGCGCCAATTTCTGTTGACGGGGTTTTCTTGACCGGGTCTGCCAATAGTCATAAGTTGTCACCGGGTTCCAAAGATACCGGCCAACTCTGCCTGCAAAGGTTATCCGGGTAAAATAAATTCCCCAGGCTTTCAAGCACCTGGGTGTCAGGTCAGGATGGTGCGGGGCTTGGTTGGGAGAAGTGACTATTTTCAAGGGGGATATCTGGTTTCTTCAACTCAAAACTTCTGGAGATTCAATATAGTAAGGTTTCCCCTAGCATTCTATACTTAGTAAATAAAATGAAAAAGATCCTGTAGGGTTAGAAGTATTTCATCTAACTATAGTCACGCTGAAATGTCTGGAACATCGATAATACTCTGATAGACTACACTAAATACTAAAGAAATACATAACCATCAGCTAGCATTTTATCAGTAGCGGGAGTAAAGAGGTCGTTAATCTACTTTAACATATCAGAGTAGAAGACATAAAGAACATTAAAACATGAAATACCATTAACTCAGAAGTAGGAATGCCAACAACATCATTGCCGAGGATTCTTCCTTCTTTATTAATATTCCTTCCAGCAAACACTGGTGCATGATACAATACTGGAACGTTGAGCTCTGCAACTTGAACAAGAGAAATCACTTTTCTATTGCTATGAGCAACAAAATCATCAATTTCGCTGACCCTTGGAAAGGGGTCAATCTGCCTATTTATACAACCCTCTTCTAACCCTAACCCTATTTACATCAGGTTTTAATAAAATACAATATGCGGGGGCCGATACTACCTGCGCCACCCTACAAAAGACCTGGAGAAAGAATAGGTCTGACATGTC
Organism: Thuja plicata; assembly: GCA_018584345.1. Lineage (NCBI taxonomy): Eukaryota > Viridiplantae > Streptophyta > Pinopsida > Cupressales > Cupressaceae > Thuja > Thuja plicata. The sequence continues at coordinate 4,975,040 of MU228530.1, read as the reverse complement.
AGAGGAATAAGACAAGAATATACAGTGGAAGAATCAGCCTCAAGAAGAGATCCAGAGAGGAGAAAGAAGAAAGTAGGTCCCCCGGGGACCGAGGCTACACGCCTCATAAATGGTAAATGTGGTGCCCTATCTCCAATGTTCCAGGTGTACCCTTGAGCGGCGCCTCGAGAAGACCACCCTGTCAGAAGACCAACTGCTGAGCCGACGCCCCTTGATGTGGCCAACTACCCTCTGAAATCCTTTATTAACCGCTTCTGAAAGTGACCGGTCGGCCTCGAGGGCTGAGACACGAATCACTTTGAAAGAATACAAAATTCTAGATCTGAGACTCTGGGATCCGGGAACTTACACCCCAAAAAAGAATAAAGAATACTCAATGTGAGTTTTTCCTGGCCTTCGAAGAAAGCTCAAGGTTGCTTATTATCATTGAAAGCCTGGAGGAGGTGGGAAATGCCATCTTCATCTACATCCTTCAGGCTGGCCCTTCTGTGCTTGGCCACTTCAACTTGTTCCCCCAAGTCTAGAATAGTTTCTTTAAATTCATCTGCCATCCTCACAGCGTCATGACCATTAAGTATCATGCTGGTTAGTTTCACCATCTGGGCCCCATCTATCCCCTCCGGGGATTGATACCAAGATTTCATTATTTCATCAAAAATCCCCAAAACTGAATCTTTGAGCGTATATGTATCTGTACTAAGGGGATCAGCCCCGGAAGCCTTTATTACAAAAGACTTGTATAAATTGGAAGAATATTTTATAATATTTACCTTTTCTTGCAAGGACCCTACCAGTTGCTTGGTTACCTCCAATGTGAGGTCAAGTCTGCAGTGCTGGGGTCTTACAAAATCAAATGATTCCACACCTAGAATTCTGAATTCACAAATTATATCTTCTCCCAAGGTGAGGAGCTCTTCGAGCTCCACCTTCCACGCTTGGTAATTTTCAGCGTCACTCTCCCACTGCTCAATAAGAACTTCTGCCTGATGAATGACTTGTTGGGCCATGTATAGATCTGAGAGGGTGGACACCAGGAAATGTTGGGTGTTTCCTATCTGTAGGGCAACCCACTCGTCCACTGCTTGGGCCTTCTTTTTCATTACTCACAGGGACTCTATGTCGCTCTACGGTAGCTTTTTTGATGTGGAGGTTTCTAGAGGAGCGGTGCTAATGGGTAAGGCTAGCTCAGTAAGCAATCCCATAAGATTTGCATTCTTTTCCTTTTCAGCCTTGAGCCTCTGGGCCTCTTTCTCATATCGGGCTTCCACTGCCCTTTCTGCCTCCTTTAGCAAGTCTACCTCACCTTTCTTTCCCCTCTTTCCTAGGGATACCTCTGCAACATTGTAATCTGTGGGGTTCACAGTTGCTTCATCAGTGTCTAGGGGAGGTGTTGCCACAACGGCAACTATTTCTCCGCCTGGTCCAGTTCAAAGAGTGTGAACTGTCTGGGCTTTCTTTGCCTTTGGCGAGGCCTAAAATTGGGCCATCATTTCGGCTAGGGAGAGAGGAATCACCAGAGCAGACTGAGTTTTTCTCTTCCTACTTTCTACCATCCACTGAGGTGGGAGAGGTGGCCTTCCTACCAGAGTTTTTTCTCCTAATTCTTTCCCAGTATCCTGTGGCTGTTGCTCCTCAACAACGTGGACCTCATCCATTCCTCTACCTGCCTCAAATTCTTCCGTAGCAACATCCTCTTCAATCTCCATCTCCTCAGCCTGTTCCTGTATGTTAATTGCGGGGCCTGGACTTTGGTAGGCTTCCTCAGGGATTTCTCCTTCTAGCTGCTCCTCTTGTTGTTCTTCTTCTTCTACCGGGGTTTCCTCCTTAGTTGGTACCTCTTTTGGTAGGAGGGGAGGTATCGGGGGAAGATTTAGAGTTTGGGCCGCTGTGATCACCTGCCCAAAGGTCACCCCCGGGAGTGGTCCTTGGAACATGGTGGCTAGGGTTACGGTTATTCCTGAAGGTCTGGTTCCCCCAGCGGATGCCACTTGTTCGCTTGATTTTTGTTGGTCCACTCCTGGACCTTGCTTTGCTCGAGCCCCGGATATAATCTCTGGTTCTGGTTCCTTTTCTTCTGCCTACTGCTCTTGCCCTTGTGCAGGTTCTTGCTCAATGTCTTCTTGCTCATTAGCCCCTCATTCTACCCCTGGGACTTCCAACTCCGCTTGCGTATCGTCCCCCTACAGGTTGCTAAACTCATCGGTCGTAAATACATCAAACTCTTCTTCTGGAGGGGGACTATCCGGGACCTCTGTAGGCTCTATTTCTTTCTCCGGCTCCGGGGAACTGGAAGAGAGAATCTCTACTTCTCAGGGGAGAGATGCCTCTGGCGTTGGTTCTGCCTTGGGTTGTTTGATGTGCTTCCTCTTCCTCTGGGTAACCAGAGGAGGTCCCGCATCTCTTATTGCTGCTACTTCTAGCGGATCCACCCCCATTGCCTTGACCATTAAGGTTTCCAATGACAGGGAGGAAGGAGGACGAAGTGGCCCGGTCATAAGTGGTGGGGTAGCCAACTTTGTTATCAATTGCTCCCTCATTTATTGGGAGGACGCCACTGACTATTTTATTTATTCTGTAATGGGGACTTCTTGTGTAGAAGGGGTTGTAACTATTCCTTTTCCATTATCTGCCCCCCGTGAAGAAGTCCCGGCCCCTGGGGTCAATCTTGGTACCGGTGGTGGAGTTAACTTTGGTGCTGGCTGGGCTGCTCGGCGGGTACTCTCGGGGCACACCTTCTTGAAATAGGTGTGGCTTCTGTCGACCACCTCTTGAGTGAAGTCTTCAATAGTGGGCCCTTCCTGGGTTCCCTAGTTCACTGGTGGAAGGGCCTTTTTATCGATCCCCTTTACCTTGTACTGGGGATCGATGGTGGGCGCGGCGTCTGAGAAGTCTATCAGGAATTTATGGAGCTTCAATTTATGCATCATGTCGGCTGTCATTTGGATATAGTGCCAGCTCCACACATCTACATCATCCTGGAAATCTGCCCAGAAGTCCTCCATATGTATGCGACGGGGCTCTGAAGCCCGGGGCATTGCCGCTGCAATTCTGTCGTGCGGATCAAAAAATTTCCGTGCTAGATAAAATTCCTGTAGGTTGTAGCTTTTTAATTCATTGTCTACCTCTTTTGCGGTGGCCAAACTGTAGGTGTAGTTCCCATAGGTAATTGGGAATGGGACGTTGGGGACCTTTTTGAGGGAAAACAAGGCATGCACATCCATTATTTGCCGGCAGTATTCCAAGAGCACGATCTTGTCCCTGCAATGCCTGAGCAACAAGTAGGGTTTCCCGGAGAAGCTGGTGACCCTAATGTATGTATGCTACTGGAATTGAATATAGTAATGTCCATAATTATGGACCAACTTCATCACCTTAGTGGATAGGCGATATCCGGCATCCCGGGTGGGTGTAAGCAAATGGTAGTAAATGAACGCATCGTTTACCCGGCAAAAGCTGGGGAAGCTGGCCTCCCATTGAACCTGTGAGAAATGGTCCCATGGTGCTTTTTGTCACGGGCCAATCCCAAGTATGCCATCAGTGAGTAGGCCGTGGGAATGGGGCCTCTGCTGTGCCAGGGCCTAGAAAACATAAGAAGACATATAGAACTTCTTCTTCTGGTTCAATTTCCAGAACTAGGAGTCGACGTGGTTAGAAATTATTATCGCCCAGTCGAAGTATCCTCCCTTGGTGCTGATGCCAAGGAGGAAATAGTACATCCATTTGGAAAACTCTTGGGCTGAGGGTTTCCCAAAGACCCGGGCCAATGCTATCATCCCCATCTGGATGCTCTCTTTGAATTCAGAGCGGGGAATCTCTATCTTCATTCTCTTTGGGTCCCTCTTTGGGACCTTTAGCCAATGGGTATTCATGTATACCCGGGCAGCATCCTCTAGTTGTAAGAACTGGGTCAAGGCATCCGTCCTTGTGACCACTGAGGCTTTGTCAAACTATGTGATCCCCAGGCTTGTTTGGAATGTGACATGATCAAGGGACACCATAGGAGTGGGGTATCCCGTAGGTTCTACGGCTGCAAGCATAACGGCCCAGACAGAAGAGTTTTAGTTATTTTCCAGTGTCAGGATAAGCTCTAGAGATTGCACAGAGCATGGGAAGCAAGCTGCCTGAAGGATTCCAGAGTTCCTGAAGTTGATTGCTAATGGGTCTCCAGCCTGTCGCTGGATGTGCATTATCTTCACCAAGGCCTGCATCTCTGACCATGTTCCGACATTAGTGTCGGTTATCAGCTTTACCTTGGACTCAATCTTTGAGCCCACGATGACATTATCCTGTATAAATTTCATGGTGAGGGGCATCTTTTCCAGGGCTTTCTCCATCTTTGACTTTGTTGCTGCCCTGGTTTCTGTTGCGGTTGGTAGTTCCGGACTTCCAGGCGGAGATGATGCGGATGCTTCAAACATGTTTTGAATATGAACTCTGAGAACCTTCAATGAAAAGCAACCATCAGAATACATTCATCAAAATAATTATTCTAGGGTTCGGAGAACCTACCACCGTGATGTTTGCTTTCCTGAAAAGTTAGTTTCGTGAAAAGATAACCAAAAAGCAAAATATATCGTAAACTTAAGATATTATCAAACATCTGGGTCCGGGGAATTTTATCACACTTGGCAAGGACATAGGATGGAAGAGGGTAGGAGACCTGGAACCTAGAGAAATGACTGTTGGTGAGGACATGTAAAAAGCCAAGTCACCAAGCCCACGTGGGCGCCATGTGCGTTGGTATTAAATAGAAGTGATAGCGATGACGGCGGAGCCAACTGTCTGAAAGTGTGAAAAGTGGAAGCCACATGGCTAGGATTAATTGTGTGCATGGGAAATAAATGAGGCTCTGACAGACTTCATGGAGGAGAGAGAAAACCACCTGTTTGAAACTGGCCGAGAGTCAAGTTTCAAACAAGTGGTTTTCTGCCCCGAAGCGAGTTCGGAGGCAAAAAACCATAAACAGGGGTGACTCGACCAGCTTGTCAAGCCACCCAGAAGGATATACATGGAGCTGAGGGATATATACAAGGAAACAAGGAGATATACAAAGACTATATTACAACTATATACATATATACATGAATATACAGTGCAGGACGACACCCGCAGGAAAACCAGATGAGGCAGAAACATATATACAGCTATCTACAAAGCTTACAGACAGACCACTTCTGTGCAGAGGGTAGACAACCCTCTGGTAGAGCCGACCCACCAACGGGTGGAAAAACTAGAAATAGGGAGCTAGACGAAACAGAGAAACAAGACGAGACAAGACAAGCAAAAAAACAAACAAAAACCAAAGAAAAGCCAGAGAGCGGAAGCAAAACAGAGAGGAGGGAAAGCGGAAATACCAACCTGAGAATGCAGAAGATGGAGGAAAAAGGAGGATTTACTGTAGGAGCTCAGCAATAGCTCGATTTATCTAACAGCCAGAGTCACCACCATGAAGCACTCGTATTTTTCTGAGAACGACTGAAAATTTTAAGAACTGATTACCACAAACTTTTTGTAAATGCTTTGTTAATCACTTTGAAATCGCTCTCAAATTTTGCTCTAAGTGCTTGGAAGTTTTAATCATGGTAAATGTGAAAGTGATAGATAAGTCCTATTTATACCCATGGTAAAAGGTAATCCTCCTTCTTCCGGTGATCTCAGGTCAGGCAAAACTTCCAGATTCTGGGCCTAGGGATTCCTCGCGATAATAATTTTAAGAACATCGTGGCGAAGAATCCCGGAGTTTGGAAACTGGCTCCCACCAAAGGATGACCTCCAAGACCGGAGTCCCAGAGGCAGAAATAGAACAAACAAAACACCACACCAGGGAAGAAAACCCTGGAGAAAGAAAACAAAAGGAAAAGAAAGACCAAAGCAAAGCCGCAAGCAGAAAGTAAACAAAACCCAAAAGGGGGGGGACCCAACATTTTGCACACAAAATGTAGCGACGGGGATGCAGGGCATAACAATACCTTGAACATGCATAGGTCCAAACTCCAAATCACTGTTAATCACTCGAAGGAAATTATACTTAGCTCATTGGCAAATTGCACAATTTTCTCTTAATTTTCTCTAAGGGTAAATATTTTGTAGTAAGTGCAACAATGATAGGTGAATCTTAATTTATATCCCTTGGATTACAATGTGTCATTCCCTTCCACAAACCTTGAGAAAAAGGAAAACCTCCAGACTCTGGCCCCTGGGACCCCGCACGACCACACCCTCCAACTAAAGAGGAAGTAATGGCACAAGAATCCCAAGGTCAGGAATTCGGCTGACACAAAGGAATAAAACACTCCAAGACTAGGTCCCAGAGTGCGTAAAACCAAAAGGAAGTGACAACAATGACCGTGTGGAGGCAAAGGCCAGAGAAAACAAAATATGGCTTAATGTCTACTATCCCATGACCACTGAGATAAATTTGAAAATCCTAGAAAATAGGTATATCAAAGAGTTTGGCGTTGCAGCCAAGTTGATCAAAGACCATCATGTGCCAAAGAAAATGAAGAACTACATAGCACCCATCCCAGGGAATACCCCATACTACTACAAGGACATAAACTTCTATATAAAGTACATATGTTATGTATTATGCAGAGTATTGGTAAAGGATACATAAGCAAAAAGAATTACTTCAAACATTCTGATGATGGTACCGGATATGTAGAGTCGTCATACCACTTCAAACTATGATTATATCTAGTATATCATAGACTAGATGCACCAGGGGTTTGTGGATATATAGAATAAGAAGGATCATCCCAAATTTATGCATTATTCAATTCTTATGCATCTGATCTTTTACTACAATTTCCCCATCATGAATTTCCAGTGTCTAAGGCCACAGAGGTTTCATCAGGGCTAACCTAACCCTATTCAATTTTGGCTAAGAGTATGGAATTATACTTCCAGGGAGTAGGAGTTATGTGCTTTTGAGAATTGGGTAGTTTATCTAATACTTTAGTGCCTAGGTGTCAACAAGACTAGACTTCCAGTCAAGGTGATACAATTATTGAGGCCATGTCAGTATCTTGACAAATGACTAGGAGACAAAAATTGGGGTGACTTCTATTATGAGAAGAACTTAACATTAATTAGGGTGTATGGTTGTACCCATCCTCCTCATGTTTTTCCATTCCATGTGCCACCAAGAGTTTCAGCAATGGAATTCATAAGGCAACTGATTCTAATAGATAAGGAACACCTTTCTCCTCATAAGAAGGGTACATTTACCCCAAGGTAGTTCAGAATTTAGAATTTTATAATTGGGAAGAGGGCATTGGACCATGTGAACAACTGGATGAACCATTACATGATGAATGTGGCCTTATATAGGTATGTTGATACAGAGGGTTTCATCTTAAGTGCAAAGAAGTTGTTGACACATGTCATCCCCTACACCAAAGACCATGTAGAATGCATGGAAGAGGACCTGATAAGAAACATTTTGGAGGATGAGGAGGTTGATAAGAGAGCTGTGATGTTCAATGTACTTATGGATCTAGAGAGACAAGTGAAGAGAAAGGGCATTAAATTTGGGGGTTTCTTTCCAGACATGTCATATTTAAAGAGGCTAGATGCCATGATAAATTCTCACTCTCCTGTGCAATCAGTTAGAGGATGCACTTTTAGTGCCAAAAAAGGGCCACAAAGGGCACTCATCATCAAAATATGATGATGATAGTGATAAATAATACTCAATACCTGGCTCCCCTCCAGTCAACCAAGAATTTGTTGAAGAGAAAGCAGCTGAGGGTGAAGATATAATTTACCTAACAGAGGTCCCTAAGAAAGATGTTACAAATGAGGCCCCACCTAAAAGGCAAAGGGTTGAAATAGGGGAGCCTTCTTAGAAGAAGGAGAAGAAGAAAGATAGAATTGTTGCCCTCATAACTGGAAACATGACATATGACCATCAATTGAGAAAGAAAATAAGGGCAGGAAAGAAACTACAGAAAGATGAAGAAGAGGAAATAGAGCTACCTCTTAGAACTTGTACAGATGAGAGGTTAATATACCAAGAATAGTTCCTTAAGGATGACAATTTCATCAAAACTAAGGAATTTAAAGACTTTCTCATCTGGAATAAGAAACCATAAGTAAGAGCACAATTGCAATTGGAAGGTGGTGATCTAGTGACCCAAGAGGCTCTACAAACACTGTAGGATTATGATCTTGAATCAGAGCATTTCACACCTGAATCAGCAAGGCAATTGGTCAAGGCCAATGGTATGTTACTAGTGGAAGGTTGGGATTTATCCTCTACCTTTATTATTGATCAAATTAGAAAACAACCTGATGTGAAATTCTCATTAGAAACTCGGGTTGGGGACATGATTAGAGGGTTTGGATATAAACCAAAGTCCCAAGCACTAGAAATGTGGAGCTTGGCTCCAAAAGATCAAAATCCATCCATGTTGAACATTCAAGAAAAGATGGAGGGAAACAAAATAATATGGTCAGTCTAGAACACAGGAGACTTGGAGATCTCCTAGGTGCTTACACAAATTTCCCAACTAAATGAGGCCAAGGAAGTTCAAATGTCTAAGAAACTGAAGAAGCTCACTAGTGATACTAGTGATATTATCAAGGACAAAGAACTAGGGTAGATTAAAATAAAAGAACAAGAAAAGCTCAAAGCAGAGCTTATACAGTAGCTACTTGACATGCCAGAGGCTTCCCCTGGTGAGCCAAAAGAGGTAATGCATGTTGAAATCCAAACAAAGGATATAGGGGATATGTTAGAATGGTCCCAAAGGATAACTGAGAGGGGGGGTGAATCAGTTATCAGTTACTTCATTCCTTTTTACTTCTTTAACTTTAGTATACAAAAAAATAAATGCATAATCAGATAACACAATACTCAACACACAATTTGATTATGGGGAAACCAAATGGTAAAAACCTCAGTGGGAATTAGCACCCACAATAAACTATACTTGTTTGTAGTAATCCCTGTTAGAAGATATTTCAACCCTGTTAGGAGTTGTACAATACAATGCAGTAAGTATAGTGACCTAGTTAAGGGTCAGACCCTATTAGGAGTCTTTTATAAATAACCTTGTTAGGGGTGGTGGACTCACTGTCCAAAAGCTCACTGCTTGATGGTGAAGGCTACAACCTTCTGTATAATAGATATGCACTATATATGATGATGAACTGTAGAGTAGACCTACTATCTTGATCATTTCTAGTGTATTACAATCTTTCACTTCTTCTTCACATAGATCCTTGATGAATGAACCAACTCTGATAATCTTCTTTGTACATCTTTCTTTACATTTTGTATCATTCACACTTGGTGTATCACAATTGAACTACTATAAGTATCTTCTCCAAATTAGAAGGTCATGTTGGCTCTTAGAAACACTTCATCAATATCTTAGTTGGCTTAAATAATCACACAAACAATATTAAGTCCATGCAAGTCAATGTTGAACAGACGCGATGCTTCACTGAGTCGGCCTCACCAAATTAACCATAACTTTGCAATCATGTTAAAACATGTTTGGCACCTTTGGATCTACATCATCAACTCATAATTAATCATGCATATATACATGCATATCTTAAAGATAGGTGCAACTCATGTAACACGTTATATACATCGGCCCTAAACCGTTATACTTCCAGAACTGTAACTGCTAATAACAGAATTGCATAACTTTACTAAAACATCATATCTGGTTCTGCATGTATGAACATAACATAATAAACATGTCAAAAACATGTATCTATCCATGCAATTCTTCATGTCATCATTCAGATAAGTTCATACAGAATTACTACTGTGTATTATATGTTGTCATCAATAACAAACATACAATCAATCAACTACTCTGAATCAAATCTCCAACAATCTCCCCCTTTGACATTGATGGAAACATATGATATCAAAAACATCCTCTGTTCATGGTGTCCTCTTTCTTTTACAATCTTCTTAATATCCTCATCAAGGATTTCTCTAAACTGTTGCAGTTCCTCTATCTGTGTTTTTGTTCCATCTATATACTCCTCCATAGTATATGCTCCCCCTTAGTACATACTCCTCCTTACTCTACACTCCCCCTTTGACATCAATGGAAAAGGGTACCATAGTTCTTTAGGCACAAGTACTACTCTAGAAGTAGAGTAGTCGACCATTCATCAGTCACTTAATGACTAATGTCTTTGCTGCTTCTTCTAAACAGACTTAGGAGAGGGAATTACTCCCAACTTCTCCCTGAGATACTCAAAAGTATCCTTTGATAATGGCTTTGTGAAAATATCTGCCAACTGTTCTTTGGTGTTCACATAGTCCAATTTTACTTCTTTGTCTGCAACCTTCTCTCTTAAGAAATGGTACTTGATCTCTATGTGTTTTGTCTTTGTGTGCATGATAGGGTTCTTAGACATGTTGATAGTGCTAGTATTATCACAATGAATGACAATAGGATAATCAACCTAAATGCCAAATTCTTTAACCATCTGCTTGATCCAAACCATAGTTGAAAAATTCAGTGCTGCTACAACATATTCAGCTTCTAATGTTGACTGAGAAATACAGTTCTACTTCTTGCTTGTCCAAGAAACCAACCTGTCTCTAAGGAATACTGATCCTCCTGAAGTGCTCTTTCTATCATCAATACAACCTACCCAATCCACATCTGTATATACATGAAGCTTTACATTCTCTGATTTAGGATACCATAAACCATAGTCTATAGTTCCCTTTAGATATCTGAATATCCTTTTGACTACCATTAGGTGACTCTACTTGGGTTCAGCTGCACATCTTCCAACAATGCCAACTGTATTAGATATGTCAGGTCTAGATTGAGTTAGATAAATGAGTTTACCAATCATATATTTGTACAATGTCTTATCAACTGTTGTGGAGTCATCACCTTTTGAAAGCTTGCTTCCTGTTATCATGGGAGTGCATACTGGCTTACAATCATCCATCTGAAAGGTCTTCAGTATTTCTTTCACATATTTATACTGATTAATGAATATACCTTTATCTGTTTGCTTTACATTTAATCCCAAAAAATATTTTATAGGAACAATCATACGCATTTCAAATTCATTCTGCATTTCTTTTGCAAATGCTTTACTGAGCTTATCATTACCCCCAAAAATAATGTCATCAACAAATATAGAAACTAATAATAATCCATCAGGTGTTTCTCTTGTGAATAGGTTATAATCTGTCGCTCCTTTCTTGAATCCAATCTTGGTAAGATAACCATCAAGTCTCTCATACCAAGCTCTTGGGGCCTATTTAAGACCATAGAGTGCTTTCTTTAATTTGCATACCATGTCTGGTTCATCTGAAAGATTAAATCCTTCAGGTTGTTCAATGTAGACTTCTTCATTCAAATCAACATTTAGAAAAGTTGATTTTACATCCATTTGATATACTTTAAAGTCTTTGACTGTTGCATATGCCAAGAAAAACTTTATGGCTTCCAGTCTGCTCACAAGGGAAAATGTGTCAGTGTAGTCTATTCCTTCTCTCTACACATATCCCTTACATACCAATCTTGCTTTGTTTCTAACTAATGTACCATCTTCATTCATCTTGTTTCTGAATACCCACTTTGTTCCAATCACATTTTTGTCACTGGGACTGGGGACCAATTCCCATCTATCATTTCTGATTATCTGATCTAATTCTTCTTTCATTGCATTCTTCCAATCAGAGTCATTACAGGCATCTTCAACACTTAAGGGTTCAATCTATGAGAGTAAACATACCTCTTCATCCATTGCTAGGCCTTTTTCTTTAGATGTGGTCAAAACATTGCTGCTCTGATCTCCAATGATTTCATCTTTAGAATGGTATCTAGATGTGAATTTTGGAACCTTAGGTGTGTCTTGTTCTTCTATAGTCTGTGATTCTTCTCTACTTGATTCAGGGTCATTGCATGAGACATCAATGCAATCAAACATTTCTTCAATAACAGTATCTTTGTTGTTGGGTCTGGATTCATCCTCAATCATAGGCACATATTCATAGTATCTTTCTTGAACCATAAAATTTTAATCAATCTTAACATGTGTGCTTTCAATTATCTTCTTTAATCTCAAATTGAAACATCTATATGCTTTGCTTTTAGTAGAATAACCAAGGAAAATACCTTCATCACTTCTAGCATCAAACTTACAAACGCCATCATCTCTTTTGATGTAGCACTTGCTGCCAAAGATTCTGAAGTACTTTATTGTAGGTATATTTCCAAACCAAAGTTCATAGGAATTCTTATCTGTGCCTGGTCTCAATTGGGTTCTATTGATAGTGTATACTGCTGTGTTCACTGCATCTCTCCAATAGGTGTGCAAAACTTTTCCTTCAATCATCATAGTGCGCATTGTATCAAGTATGATCCTATTCCTCCTTTCTGTAATCCCATTCTATTGAGGGGTTCTAGGTGCACTCAACTGTCTTTTAATACCATGCTCTTCACAATAGTCATAAAACTGATTAGAGGTGAACTCTCCTCCTCTATCAGATCTCAGACATTTAGTTTCAATCCGGATTCATTCTCAACTTTAGCTTTGAATATTTTGAACTTCTCAAAGGCTTCAGACTTTTCCTTTAAGAATGCAACCCACATCATCCTATAAAAATCATCAACAAACAAAATAAAATGCCTTTCTTCGTAGTATGATCTTGTTTGATTAGGACCACATAAATCTGTATGCAGTAGGTCCAATTTGTTCTCAGCTGAGTTCTGCTTGCTTCTGAAGGAACTCCTTACATGCTTTCCCATAACACATTCCCTGCATATTGTGTCAACTGGTCTTGCAATACTTGGTAGGTCTCTAACTACCTTAACATTGTTGATCTTTACTATATTATCAAAGTTGATATGACAAAGTCTCTTGTGCCATAACCAACTGTCATCCACCTTTGCAACAAAACAACTTACATCAGAATTAAGCTGAAAAACATTACCTTTTGTTTTGGAGCCTAATGCAATCATGTCTCCATCCTTGTTGTTAATGATGCACTTGTTGTCCTTGAACTCTAAATGATAACCTTTGTCAAGTAGCTATCCAACACTCAGCAAGTTATGATGTAATCCATAAACATATAGAACATCACCTGTCTTATTCTTTCCATCCAAAGTGATAGAACCTCTGCCGATGATAGGTTTAGGAGTGTTATCTCCAAATCTAACCATACCACCTTTGTACTTGTCTAACTAAACAAATCTATCTTTGTCACCTATCATATGATGAGAGCATCTGCTATCAATGATCCAATCAATTTTGATGTCTGCTTTGCAATTTAGGGCTAGTTCTTGTTCTTCCTTTTCATCTACAATATCCATTTCCTCAAGCATCCTTTCCATATCTCTAAGGGTAATGAATCCAATTTCATCTTCTCCTGAATCTTCATCGGTTACACCTTCTTCAGCATGATAACATTCCTTCTTATATTTGGGTTTGTAATCAGGTCTAAAATTCTTGACTCTTGTGAGACATTTAGATGCAAAGTGACCTATCTTATTACATGAAAAACATTTGAATGGAAGTTGTCCTTCATATTTACCTTTTCCTTTCTTATCTCTTCTAGCAATCATAGCTATGATTTCTTCAAGTTATTCATCAACTTCTTCTTTCTCATTGTGACTAGGAGTGTGTAAGGATTTCTTATCATCGACTGTGGCTTTGAAAGTTGTTTCACTTTTAGGTCCAGTCTTTAATCTTGATATCTCAAATGCAGAGATTTTGCTGATTAGAGTCTCTCTTTTGAAGTTTTGTGAGAATTGCATAGTTTCCTCTAGAATACTGATCTTGTTTTCATATTATGATGTCAAATTAGTTAACAACTGATCCATTATATCTTCTTCTGATATTTCACCACCATTGTTCCTGATTCCAGATATTGCTTTATTTATCCTTTGATTGTAAGCTCTAATGATCTCTTCAGGTAACATCTTAAGACTGTTGTATTTCTTCTTCCATGTCTTCCTGCGTGCATTCTTTGCTTGAACATCTCCTTCAAACATGTCTTCTAAATATTTCCATATGGAATATGCTCTGTCAATTTTCTTGATTTCAAAAAGTTCACTGTCAGATAGGGTGTTGATTAGGGCTTCTTTGGCAATTGCATTATGTGTAAATATGTCCTTTTGTCTGTTGGTAGCATCATCCTTGGCAAGGCCTTTCAAAGATGGAATTACAACCTCTTGTGTGGCAATTTCAAAGATCTTAAATCCAATGCACTGTGGATGTGTTATCATTTTCTTTTTTCCAATCCAAATAATTCTCTCCATCAAACTTAGGGCTTTCTTTTCTGAAGTAAGACATATGATCTACCTTAAGATGTTAGGCTTCTTCTCCAAGGCACTTGGCTCTGATACCAATTGTTAGAATAGTCCCAAAGGATAACTGAGAGGGGGGGGTGAATCAGTTATTAGTTACTTTAGTCCTTTTTACTTGTTTAACTTTAGTATACAACAAAGTAAATGCATAATCAGATAACACAGTACTCAACACACAATTTGATTACGGGGAAACCAAATGGTAAAAACCCCAGTGGGAATTAGCACCCATAATAAACTATACTTGTTTGTAGTAATCCCTATTAGAAGATATTTCAACCTTGTTAGGAGTTCTATATTACAATGCAATAAGTATAGTGACCTGGTTAAGGGTCAGACCCTGTTAGGAGTCTTTTATAAATAACCCTGTTAGGGGTGGTGGACTCACTATCCAAAATCTCACTGCTTGATGGTGAAGGCTACAACCTTCTATATAACAGATATGCACTATATCTGATGATGAACTATAGAGTAGACCTATTGTCTTGATTAGTTCCAGTGTATTACAATCTTTCACTTCTTCTTCACATAGATCCTTGATGAATGAACCAACTCTGATAATCTTCTATGTACATCTTTCTTTACATTTTGTATCATTCACACTTGGTGTATCACAATTGAACTAATATAAGTATCTTCTCCAAATTAGAAGGTCATGTTGGCTCTTAGAAACACTTCATCAATATCTTAGTTGGCTTAACTAATCACGCAAACAATATTAAGTCTGCACAAGTCAATGTTGAACAGACGCAACGCTTCACTGAGTCAGCTTCACCAAATTAACCATAACTTTGCAATCATGTTGAAACACATTTGGCACCTTTGGATATACATCATAAACTCATAATTAATCATGCATATACACACATATATCCTAAAGATAGGTGCAACTCATGTAACATGGTATATACGTCAGCCCTAAACCATTATACTTCCAGAACTGTAACTGCTAATAACAGAATTGCATAACTTTACTGAAACATCATATCTGGTTCTACGTGTATGAACATAACATAATAAACATGTCAACAACATGTATCTATCCACACAAGTCTTCATGTCATCATTCAGATAATTTCATATAGAATTACTACTGTGTATTATATATTGTCATCAATGACAAACATACAATCAATCAACTGCTTTGAATCAAATCTCCAACAGGATACGGTAGCAGAAACAGAGCAAGAGGTTAGAGGGAACAATAATGTGATATTGGGTGCACTAACATCAATTTTTCAGCATATAATAGACATCATAAAAGATAAAATTGATGTAGTATATGGATCCTATGTAAAATTGTCACGCTTACGAGTAGAGGTGAATATTTTTATCTCAATTTTGAATCCCTACTATTCAACCTAGTCTGGTAGGATAGCACTTTTTGAGAGATTGGCATCTGTTCAACCACTGAGGTTAGACTTACTAGAGATAGTTATCCTGGTTGGGATAGAGATAGAGAAAATTAGAGCCACATATAGAAGCAAAATCAAAGTATATAGAAGCAAGGTTAAATATGTTTGGGGTGAGTTACAATAAATTTGTGCCTCCCATCATATCAGAGGACAATCAGATCAAGCCACTAGGGCTATGGGGCTCAGAATTTGACAATGTGCTACCCAATAAAAAATTTTATATATTTGATCAAGGAGAGTTGGACATGGAGAGATTTAATAAGATTCTGGATGAAGAAATTAAAGCAGAGACAGACTGTAATCAATTCATCATAGATGTCAAGAGCATAACCAATGTTAGGTGGGAAAGACAAAAGGCCCAACTTGAGAATATACAAATCTTTGAGTGGCCAAAAGAGGAAGATGTTACATCATGGGACATCATGACAAATCTCAAGAATAAAAATCTTGTAACAGTTGACCTAGACATCATGGATGAAGAATAGGAGGACACATGGCACCTTCTCTCTGAGCACGAGAAGGTTAGCAATCTTAAAGACTAGTGTAGGTTAGCTTGAATTGGTGGTCACTAGATCTTATTAAAAATATCAGATGCTATCCTGAACATATACAGACAAATTTTTTGGCATCTACAAGAAGACAAGAAGAAAATCAAATCTTATTCTTCATATTTGTCCTTCCATCGCTTGGTGTTTTCATGTATTTTGTCTTTTTTAGTTTTTAGGTTTAGGTATTTTAAACCATCTGAAGCTTGTAGAATCCTTATCTTAAGGATTCCAAGATGTTTGAGGCCTATATATTGTTCTCTTGTATCATTTTGTAAAGGGTTGGAGTTGGAAAATTACTGAAAATATATTACAAGGCAAACTACTAAAATTTGTCTGAGCCTTTATACTATTTGTCTATCTAAATATATTTGAATCTTTAAGACATTAATAAAAATATTTTTCAATCTCTTTTCTGCATCTTGGATTCTCTTTTCATTACTATTATATTTCTTTTATGTTTACTTGTAAGGAACTTAGACATATTGATCACAAGGTGGTTGTGCAGTCATTTGTAAGCTCCTTCAAGGAAGGATTAATTATTTCAAGTGACCCCAAAGTGCTTAGCATTAGTTTAAGGATCTGATGATATAGTTGTAGAGAGAGGATAATCTATAAGGAATTTTATCTTTGTTGCAAGTATTTTATTGATCACCTTATTATGGAGTTATACCAAATATTGACTCATAGCCCAAGGATAAGGCACTAGTTTATAGTTGGCTAAGTAATTGTTCATTATCCAACCATTATTTTAATTTATCAAATCATTTACATTTCAAATATACATTCCATTCAATTAATTGTGTTTACAGAATACAATTCAGTTTAATGATTCATTTAAGAGAGAATCAAAATAGGTTATCCCTCCTGAGGTTCATAAGAACTGAAAAGGAAGAAGGTTGAGAATAATTATTACCTTACTAATTGTTTTTGTCAAAATACTAGTATGGATCATTAAGCTCTATATCAGGATATTCATATTCATTTGCATATTCATTTACTTATTGATCCATTAAAATGCATTTCATAAATATAGTAAGAAGATAATACACTTAAAAGATATTATCATTCAGTAATCATCCATAGGAAATACCTGCCAGAGTCAATGGATCTCAAAAAATAAGGAGGAGGTAATAGTTTCCCTAGATTTTATCTAGTACCCTCATCAATTAGCCTTTCTCTTGCATAAAATAGGAGTTTGCATTCAAGTATATAAGTATACTATCACATTAAAAGTTGTGCTACAAGAAAAAGAGCTAACAAACTGGCGACTACGTTGGAGATAGAGATTATAAAGTCTTGATTAAAGTATTCTAAATCTCTAGTTTCACGGACTGATCAAATTATAGTTAAATTTGCCAAAGTCATTTTTATAGTATTCATAAGTTAAGGTTCTACTACATTTCTCCCAAAACAAGTTTGGGTAGCAACTCTAAAAGTAAAATCATTGTGACCAGTGGAAAAGTCAAGTGTATATATTCAAATATGAATACTAGGTCAAGAATTAGAAACAATCCTAAAGTTGAGTTGGATAGTGGGATCCCAACTAATTCAAAAACTAGGATGTCTTGGAGATAGAAGAATAACCAAGAAATCATCAATGATTCTTCTCCAAGAAGTGAAAAGAATAGCACTAGAAGGAAGAATACTAATCAGTCTAGTCATGAGGAGAGTGCCTCAGAGTATGTAGAAGCCCCAGACTTGGACTAGATACCTATGCAGTCACTAGAACTTCTAGTGAGAGAGAAGGAATAGATACAATTAGTTCAGATTCTGAGGTCCCTTCTGATGAGATTACAGAGGAAGAAATAATCCTCATGAAACAACTAGCCCTTATTCAACAGATGAAAAGGGAAAAAGAACATAAAAAGAAAAAACATGAGCAGAAAGATGTTGACAAGTATAGGAGAAGAACCTTGAGACATCAAGCTGCAAATAATATTGAGAGCTCTTGCAAAGACCAAGAGATTCCCAATATCAACCAAAATTTAGGTCCTCAATACTTCAAAGATAAAGGAAAGAGTAAAGTTGCAGAAACAGAAGTTGAGAATCCTAAAACTCAAAAGAACCTGACTGAGAAAATGTTTAAATTATACATTGACCTTGAAAAGATTAGAAAAGAAAAAGAAACTATGGCTAAGATGTTGGAAAAAGTTGAAGCTAAAGCTGAAAGCATTGAAATGAAAAGAAAAATTGACTTCTTGCAGTCAACTACAATATATTTTTCTGACACAGAAGATGCTACAACATTAAAAAATAAGGCTTCTTCTTTCAAAGACCATAGAAAATTATTTTCTCCCAAGGAGAATGAAAAATTTCAAAGGAGACCCCTTCCTGTAGAAAGGTACGAGCAATTTTCTTTCTTTGGAATTAAAAGTTACCCTAATGTAATACCAGAGGATATGGGAGAAAAAATTCCAAAATTTTCAAGTAATAATATTGTAACTTGTGAAGAACATTTAAGAAAATTCTTGGATGTTATAGATGATTTTAATATCAATCATGAAGATGTTCTTATTAAATTATTTGTACAATCTCTAGTAGAGGATGTTAGGGAATGGTTTAGGAGCTTATCTCATGGTTCTGTAGGAACAATGGATGAACTGATTGATCTATTCAAGGATCAATATGGTGACAATACTAATGAAGGGTTTTTGCTTAGTGAATTTAATAATATAAGGAAGAACTCGAATGAAGAAGTAACAAAGTTCAATACAATATTTCAGCGAGCTATACATAAGTTGTTCCAAAAGATGAATTTGGATCAAAAGGTATGTCTTTCTACCTATCTTAATGTCTTTGATTCAAAAATGGGCTATGCACTGAGAGATAAAAATCCTAGAACTTTGACAAAAGCCTATAAAATAGTTGTGAACATAGAAATGAACAGGAGGATATCAAGGAAATTGGGTAAGAGAAAGGATCCACACTTTAATAGAAGCAATCAAAAGGAACCTAAATACAGAGAGTATAAGGCTCCATCAAATAATAAGCCATCCTATAATAACAATTACAACCCACAAAATAGGATGCAAAACATGTGCAATGATGACTTTTGGTGTGAAGCCTGTGAGGCACCACACAATCCTGAATTTTGCATTATTTCCTTAGATTTAAAAGCTAATGAAGAGAAAGAAAAGGATGAAGATGATTCATGTGATTATAGTATGAATAATGCATATTCTTGTCATGATATGGATTTTGATGAAGAAATTAAAAATCATGACATATATGGCTCGCAAGGAAGAATTGAAATTCATCAGCAACAAATTTGTCAGATAGTGAAGAAGAATAAAGGGATGACCACATAAGATGTTATGCCCAAAATAGTCAGATATCCCCAATAGTGAGAAAAGCCTCTAATGAGGAAAAATCCAAAATCACTATTGATTTGGTAAACAGAGCTAGAAATAATTATCACCTGAGAAACAGAGTGGTGGGTAATGTTGGTAGTCAACCGTCAGGCATCTTCATAAAAGGAAACAAAATAGATGCCAAATATGTACCTAAAAAATATGGACCTAGGGACAATATAAACCTAAGGTCAAAATAGTAAAAAAAGCTAGTGAACAAAAGGATGTACATGTAGAAAAGGCTAAAGAGCCAGAAGCAAGTTCTTCTTCCCCTAAAGTGGAAAATAAGAAATCTACGAGAGAAGAGCTTGTTGTGAATATTCAGGTAGAAGAGAATAATATCATTGTAGAAAATCCTAAAACTTCTGATATAAAATATACTCTAGTAGATATGGGACAATGCTTATCTCAGCTGACTGTAAAGGTCCCATTCCTTGAGATGATGAGAATAAAAGAACAAAAAGATAAAGTTCTTTCAGTATTGAATAATGTATCATTGATAAAACCTCAGAAAATAGAGCATATTGAAAAGAAACTCAACAAAAAGGGAAAGGAACTTGAGGGGATGATTTCTAAGATCCCTCAGATTTACTTAAACACAAAAAATTCTATAGGGGTTGTTGACCCCTTTTTATTAACATTGATTATAAATGGAAAGACGTTAAAAACTGTATGATTGACTCAGGAGAATCCAATACAGTCATGCCTACAAAAATTATGAGAGCCATGGGTTTACAAGTAGATACTCCACATGGGAGATGTCAAGAAATGGACTCAAGAGAAATCCCTGTTGTTGGAACTATTGAAGACCTACCCTAAAAATTAGCCATGTGCCCAGATACAGTGTTAACTATGAGTGTACTAGTGGTTGACATACCACCACATTATGGCATGTTTTTATCTAGAAAATGGAGTGCTTCAATGGGTGGCAGTATTTAGTGTGATCTATCATATGCCACTTTCAATATAGGTGGAAATAATGTAAATGTATCTAGAGAGGGAAGAACACCTCACATGATAGAATTGCTTGAAGATACAGATATTAATTATTATGTTGACATTGACATGGAAAATTTTAGAATCAAAAGGAGTACTCACCAGTGTGAAAATGATGATCCTTTGGTAAAGGAGTTATCTATCCAAAGTGATGGCTTGTGGAAAATGTACTTTGATGGAGCATGTTCAAAAGAAGGATCAGGAGCAAGAGTTCTACTCATATCTCCATCAGGTACCATATTCAAATATTATTTTCTTATATCCTTTCAGTGTACAAATAATATAGCAGAATATGAAGCTTTGTTTCTAGGGATAGAAATTGCTACTAAACATGGTATAAAATGTTTAAAAGTCTATGGTGACTCAGAGTTAGTAGTAGCCCAAGTAAGGTCCAAATATGTTGTAAAGAATGATATATTAAAAAAGTATAGACATGCTATTTGGGACCAAATATAATTATTTGATGCCTTTAATATAAATTGGATAGAAAGGTCTAGAAACATTATGGCAGATTTCTTGGCCAATGTGGATTTGAAAGCTGATGATATGACCTTAAATGGGGTATCAATTGTGGAAGTTAAAAGAGGATCAGTTGTCCCAAACAACATTTACAACTGACAGGTGTTTGAGGATGACCAAGATATCCTTAGATTCCTTCAGTGCCTTGATCATTATAAGGACCAATGTATAGTTTGAAATAATCTACTTAAGGTCATTAATGGTAAGGATTGTGTACCAAGGGATGAGGTTGTCCAACTCAGTTCTAACTAGATTCCTAAAGGGTTGGTAGAACATGAGTTATTGTTTACTGATCAGAATGAACATACAGTAAGGGTAAGAAATGCTAAAATTTAGGACCTAGATGAGATAAATTTGGGTTCACAGACCACTTCTCAAATAGTTTATATTGGAAAAAAATTAGACTCTCATGTTAGAACCAACTTGATAAAACTACTAAGAAAGCATAAGAATGTTTTTTCTTGGTCATATGAAGATCTTAAGGCTTATAGAGAGTATATTTTCCAACATGAAATCCCAATCAAGGTAGATATGAAACCATTCAGACAAAAGCAGAGACCTATTAATCCTATGTTGGCTCCTAAGATGCAACAGGAGTTGATGAAGTTAAAGGATGTTGGAATTATTCAGCCTATCAAACACTCAACTTGGATCTCAAACCTAGTACCAGTAAAAAAAATAATGGTGATGTAAAACTGTGTGTAGATTTCAAAAACTTGAATACTCCTTCCCTAAAGGATAACTATTCTCTACCAAACATGGAAGCAATGATGCATAAGGTAACTGGTTGTGAGTTGTTATCAATGATGGATGGATTCTCAGGCTACAACCAAGTACTTGTGAAAGAATCAGATAAATTCAAGACTACTTTTACTACTCCATGGGGAACCTATGTCTATGTCAGAATGCCCTTTGGATTAATAAATGCAGGATAAAATTTTTAGAGATTCGTGGATGTGGCATTTAAAGAATTTATTGATCTATTCATGGTTATTTATCAAGATGATTTGACTGCATATTCTAAAAAAGTAGGGCATCACTGTGAGCATCTAGAAAAATATTGTAATAAGGCTTTAGAATATGGTGTTTCACTAAACCCTAGAAAATTCCATTTTCCAGTCATAGAAGGAAAGTTATTAGGACATATAGTGTCCAAGGATGGAGTCGAGATAGACCCTGAGAGAATAGAGGCTATCCAAAAGGTCAGTGCTCCAAAAAATACAAAAGGAGTACAATCTTTCTTAGAAAAGATAAATTTTTTCAGAAGATTCATAGATAATTTTCCAGAGGTTGTTAAACCAATTATTAAGTTGCTAAAGAAAGATGCAAAATTTCACTAGAATGAGGAAGCTCAAATAGCATTTGAGAGAATAAAGCAGTACAAGAGGCACCTATTTTAAAATCACCAGACTAGAGTAAGCCCTTTTATTTATTTTCATTTGCATCTTTTCACACTATTTTTGTTCTGTTACAAAAGGATGATGAGGGATTTGAACATCCAATAGCCTTTTTTATAAAATCCGTTCAAGCTTCAGAACTAAATTATCACATGATGGAAAAGCAAGCATATGCCATGGTAAAAGCTGTAAAATATTTTAGGCCATATTTAGTTTGTGTTAAGGTTCTGGCATATGTTCCTCATGCAACAGTAAAAGACATTCTTACCCAATCAGAAGTGACTAGTAAGAGATGTAAGTGGATTAACTGAATTTAGGAATTCAACTTAGAAATCCACATTACAAAATTGGTGAGAGGTCAAGGTTTGGAAAAACTCATGACAGAGGAGAACTTGGATTTAGTACAAGTAAATTATATAGAGATACATGATCAGACAATTATAAGTATAGAGAAACATCCTTCTATGTTGATATTGTATATTTCTTAAAAAATGCCAAGTGTCCTAATGCTATGACAGATAACCAAAAGAGAAGACTCAGATTATAGGCTCAGAGATATAGTTGATGTTAGTTTTGTACCACTACATAACATATAGGATTTAAACACTTGATACAGGATATCAAACACTCAACCCTCTCTTGAAAGTTATTACTCATGAAGAACATGAGAAAAACTCCAAGGTTCCTTACACCTGTGGATACTAACTCAGTTATATTGATGTGATTTGCTGGTTAATCACGTAGGCAGGCTTACATTGTTCATTCAAGGATATCAAATTCTTGCCATGGTGATGATGGGACTTAGATTTGCAATCTATACTCAATTGATTCCTTCCCCTTAATTTATATCACTTCCAACTTTTCTCATCAAAGCTTCCACTACTAAACTACTCACTGCTTTACTACTACTCCTATGGAATGGAAAGATTAGCAAATGGACGGGGATCAAACCTAATGAAAGTTTGCCAGTGGCGCTACCTCCATAGATGCAATGATTCAAGGGAAATTCTTAGAATTTTCATACTAACACCTATCTTCCAACCCAACTTGAAGTGCAAGTGGAAAGATGAAATGCAAGTAGAACTTGGGAGCAATTGGACTAGATTACCACACAAGGCTTCCTAACAAGCCACTAGGATGCTAGTGGCCTAGTATATAGAACCCTATCAAACACTTGCTAACATCACCATACAACTAGCCATCTACTTCTATTCTATGAACATGAAATGAAATCCTACTTTAATTTGAGAGACGAGAAGAAACATGCAATACATCAAGCAATATTAAGTGATTCACCATGAAGACCAACAATGAAACATCAATCACTTGAATAGTATTATGGCAACAATTCTCCAACATAACCCTCCTACACTACTCTAATCTAATTCTCTACTTGTCTCTCTTAACTTTCTAACTTTCTAACCTCTAACTTCCTTCCCGTTACAAATGAGAAGACACTGGCCTTTTATAGTTGTTCAATTACAATGAAGGGCCAAGATTAAGCGGCAAAAACAAGGGCCCAAATTAAACCTTACAAAACCCTAATTAGGGTTGCCAAAATTCAACCAATTACAATAGGGCACCAAGCTTGTGGGCCAATGAGAAAATTACAATAATTTTTCAACTAATGAGAACCTAGGACACTTGGCATGATCTGATTGTATGCACATGAAATTGCCACCTCATCAACCTTATCTTAGAAATTTATTCAATCCTTGAGATGAGGTGAAGCCTTGGATGCTTGAGC
>MU228530.1:4912493-4930248 GCA_018584345.1 Thuja plicata | reverse complement strand
CTAATGCAACTTTGAATTGCAGATATTCAGATCTATTTACGTACAATACCTTTCTGATCAATGTATCAATTCCATTCCTTTGTTCTTCATTCTTTCTGCTTTGTGATGTTGTGCTTCACTATGTGTCGATGTCTGCAGAATTCTTTAGCTCTCCCTTAGCTTGATTTATCAGGACTGTATGAAGTTTAACCTTCATCACTTTCTCTTTAGCATCTTCTCTCAATTCACTCCCCCGTGTATTTGAGTGCATATGGAAATGAATTAAAATTATCTCTTATATAGACATGATATTACTTAATTCTTGGTTCTTGATTCTTAGCGTGAAAAACAATCCAGCCAATTTGATTTATATCTCTAACTCCCAATTTATCTCATAGTTATCTTCTTGCCAGCTTTATAAATCATCTTTAAATCACTTACTTAACTGTGGTTTAATAAAACAAATAAAAAAACCAGTTAATTCTATCCTTAAGCTCTACCAGCTAGATATTTTGTCATTTTCTAATCTCTTTGTTCTGTTGGTCAATTCTACAGTTCGGCATCGGTGACAACTGTCAGTTCCATCAGTGCAACTTTAGTTAGCTTCGGGATCTCCGTTCATCGGGCATCATTGGATCTTGCTCATCGGGAAACACTATTTTCATCTCGTCGGGTAACCTGTGATTCTTCTTCGTCAGACAACACTATCTTCTACTCATCGGGTATCACTGTGACTTTATCTTTGTCTTTACCAATGGTGTGCACTCCGTCAGTGTAGTCTGTCACTTGGTGAATACTTGACTTTTATGCATTGCTGAAAGCATAACCTCTGTTCCATTGATTCTCTGAAGTCTTTGGAATTATGTATATGACCATACAAATGATATCAAGTTGACATGAATGACAATACAAACCATTAACTAATTTAATTTCTTGCATCATCTTCAACTTAATATTATCAAACCTTCAATCAGTTATATGTCATCATTGTCATTCAAGTTTCTATTTTCTTGTTACCTTTTTCATAACTTATGTATGAGCTATTAGCATGAGCTTATATTATTTTTCACTTAGTCCTGCAAAGAAAAGTGAATATTCCATTTAATCTAGAGACTTGGTGAAATGCATTGGTCACGTTGTCTCTTAACAAAAAGAATATGCTTTTGAAGATCAAGAGACTTGGCGCTGACCGTTCATCTCAGATTTAATCTAATGGTGGTTGGGTTATCTCATGATAAACCCTGCAGTTTCAAGGTTATCTAGTGACATGTAGATTTAATAGTCACTGATTCTCTAGATAAACCTGGGTTAAAAGATAGTTTGGATAACAGAGTTGTTGCATAGTCGCAGAAGAAACAATGAGTTAATTTGATAATCAAGAGACTTAGCAACAACCATAAGATGGAAGCCAGATCTGATGGTAGTCGCATGGTCACAGTAAGAAGTTTAAAATTCAAATAAGATATGGTGATTATGAGACAAAGAGAAAGGTATTACATGTGTTTATTAGTTGCTAAGTCTCGAGAAAGGTTAGGGTTTGATATGAAGATCTAGAGACTTGGCGACAACTGTCAGATGTAGAGGAAAAGAAGATGAACGGCAGTCATGTTGTCTCTAGATGGAAATCATAAAAGTGAAATAATCAAGTGATAAAGAGACTAAAGGTGTTATTCGCAAGGTCTCCAAGTAAACCATAAGTTAGAAGATTAGTTCAGCAACATTGAGACATGACAATCACCAAGTCTCCGGATGTGACTTGAGGTTAAAGAAAAGTTAAGAGAAGACTTAGTCATGGTGTCTCTGTAAGAAAATGAGTTAAGTAAAAAGATCAAGTGACATGGAGACAACCATTGATCTAAAGATTGATCCAATGGTAGTCGCTAAGTCTCAGTAACAAACCATAGTCAGAATGAATATCAAGCGACAAGGAGATTACATAGTCGCTAGGTCGCCAGAAGTAAAACCAGAGTTAAAAGAAGACTTTTCTTTGACACCATCATGGACACTTGCTAGCCAATAAGATAACAGAGATTTTGATAGATGGAAAAGTAGCCAAATTATGATTAAAGATAGCCAATCATATTTGAATTCAAACTCTTTTTGACTTTAATAAGGTTTTAATAAGCAAAAGCACTCATTAAAAATTGATTACTTGTCAGTTTGAATGCTACGGCTAGAACCAAAATTGATGTCACAATGTGTAAACTAGTGGCGAAGTGATTGAATTGTAAGTTTACCAGTTTGAAGAAATGGCTGCATTGATTTCTCAGGTATAAGTAAGCATATCCATTGTCATTTCATTCTTACCAGCTTCCAAGTTTTCAGAGCTAAGAATTTTATAAAGAGTTTAGCATTTTGTGAGAAGAGTGAGATTTCCAAGCAGTAAGGGTTCAAAGAAGTGATTTTCTGGTCCAGAATTTAGATAGCAGTATAATTGGTGTTCTTTGTAGTGTTCAAAGGTTCAAATTATAGAGGAATTCATAGTTGGTGGTGAGGGTTTGTAGAAGATTTGTTTCAATATCGGTGAAAAAGGGTTTGATCAAAATAGAAAGGAAAAATGAGTCAAGCACTGAGTTTAGCGTCTACCAGTGGGAGAAGTGATGATGCTAAAGATGACACAAAAGGAAAGAGAAATTATTCAGATGAATTTCTCACATTGCTGCCACGGTCGAGCCAGAATAGAAAGGTAAGTGCCGACACTTTAATTGATTATTTGTCATATATTAGATATGCAAAAATCCCAGGCTCATTCGGTTATTCATTGTTCAACTAATTCTTTAATAATAGAGATGAGGCCATGACAGTTTCAAACCCATGGACTTGTGGATTGGCTAGGTTAGTATTTCTTGACATCTATGTAGATTTTGATTTTGTCTTAGAAATGGCCAGTAGGTATGATACCCTGACCAAAAAAATTAAAATGGATGATGGGAAAGCCCTAGTTACCCTAGACAGGAATTCTTTCATGAAGGCTTTCAATGTCTACTATCCCATGACCACTGAGATAAATTTGCAAAGCCTAGAAAATAGGTATATCACAAAGTCTGATGTTGTAGCCAAGTTGATCAAAGACCATCATGTACCAAAGAAAATGAAGAACTACATAGAACCCATCCTAGGGAATACCCCATACTACTACAAGGACCTAAACTTCTACATAAAGTACATCTCTTATGCATTATGCAGAGTATTGGGAAATGATGCAAGAGCAAAAAAAAGTACTTCAGACATTCTAATGATGGTACTGGATATGCAAAGCCCTCATACCACTTCCAAATATGATTATATATAGTATATCATAGACCAGATGCACCAAGGGTTTGTGGATATACATAATAAGAAGGATCATCCCAAATTTATGCATTATTCAATTCTTATGCATATAATCTTGTACTACAATTTCCCCATCATGAATTGACACTGTCTAAGGCCATAGAGGTTTCATCAGGGCCAACCTAACCCTATTCAATTTTTTCTAACAGTATGGAATTATACTTCTAGGGATTAGGAGTTCTATGCTTTTGAGAATTGGGTATTTTATCCAATACTTCAGTGCCTAGGTGTCAACAAGACTAGACTTCCAGTCAA
The DNA here is from genome assembly GCA_018584345.1 of Thuja plicata. NCBI lineage: Eukaryota > Viridiplantae > Streptophyta > Pinopsida > Cupressales > Cupressaceae > Thuja > Thuja plicata. Next base: position 4,926,681 of record MU228530.1, on the reverse strand, counting down.
GGTGATACAATTATTGAGGCCATGTCAGTATCTTGAAACATGGCCAGGAGACCACAACTAGGGTGACTTCTATTATGAGAAGAACTTCACATTAATCAAATTTTATGGTTTTACCCATCGTCCTCATGTTTTTCCATTCCATGTGCCACCAAGAATTATAGCAATGGAATTCATAATGCAACTGATTCTAACAGATAAGGAACACCTTGCTCCTCATAGGAGGGGTAAATTTACCCCAAGGTAGTTCAGAATTTATAATTTTACAATTGAGAAGAGGGCATTGGACCTTGTGAACAACTGGATGAACCATTACAGGATGAATGTGGCCTTATATAGGTATGTTGATACATAGGGTTTCATCCTAAGTGCAAAGAAGTTGTTGATACCTACCATCCCCTACACCAAAGACCATGAAGAATGCATGGAAGAGGACCTGATAAGAAACATTTTGGAGGATGAGGAGGTTGATAAGAGAGCTATGAAGTTCAATGAAATTATGGATCTAGAGAGACAAGTGAAGAGAAAGGGAATTAATTTTGGGGGTTTCTTCCTAGACATGCCATATTTAAAGAGGCTAGATGCCATGATAAACTCTCACACTCTCCTGTGCAATCAGTTAGAGGATGCACTTGTAGTGCGAGAAAAGGGCCACAAAAGACACTCATCATTAGAATATGATGATGATAGTGATGAAGAATACTTAGTACATATCTCCCCTCCAGTCAACCAAGCATTTGCTGAAGAGAAAGTAGGTGAGGGTGAAGATATAATTGACCTAACAGAGGTCCCTGAGAAAGAAGTTACAAATGTGCCCCCACCTAAAATACAAACGATTGAAATAGGGGAACCTTCTCAGAAGAAGGATAAGAAGAAAGATAGAATTACTTCCCTCATAACTAGAAACAAGCCATATGACCATCAATTGAGAAAGAAAATAAGGGCAGGAAAGAAACTGCAGAAAGATGAAGAAGAGGAAATAGAGATACCTCTTAGAACTTGTATAGATGAGAGGTTAATATACCAAGAACAATTCCTTAAGGATGACAATTTCATCAAAACTAAGGAATTTAAAGACTTTCTCATTTGGAACAAGTAAGTGCACAATTGCAGTTGGAAGGTGGTGATCCAGTGACCCAAGAGGCTCTACAAACACTACAGGATTATGATCCTGAATCAGAGCATATCACACCTAAATAGGAAAGGCAACTAGTCAAGGCTAGTGGTATGTTACTAGTTGTGGAAGGTTGGGATTTATCCTCTACCTTTATTATTGATCAAATTAGAAAACAACCTGATGTGAAATTGTCATCAGAAACTCAGGTTGGGGACATGATTATAGGGTTTGGATATAACCAAAAGTCCCAGGCACTAGCAATGTGGAGCTTGGCTCCAAAAGATCAAAAGCCATCCATGTTGAACATTCAAGAAAAGATGGAGGGAAACAAAATAATATGGTCAGTCCAGAACATAGGAGACTCAGAGGTCTCCTAGGTGCTTGCACACTTTTCCCAACTGAATGAGGCCAAGGCATTTCAAATGTCTGAGAAACTGAAGAATCTCACTAGTGATACTAGTGATATTATTAAAGACAGAGAACTAGGGCTGATTAAAATCAAAGAACAAGAAAAGCTCATAGAAGAGCTTACACAGCAGCTACTTGACATGCTAGAGGCTACCCCTACTGATCTAAAAGAGGTAATGCATATTGAAATCCAAATAGAGGATACAGGGTATACAGTAGCAGAAACAGAGCAAGACGTCAGAGGGCACAATAATGTGATATTGGCTGCAATAACATCAATTTTGCAGCATAGAATAGACATCATAAAAGATAAAATTGATGTAGTATATGGAGCGTATGGAAAAATTTTAGGCTTGCAAGTAGAGGTGAATATTTTTATCTCAATTTTGAATCCCTACTATTCAGCCTGGTCTGGCAGGACAGTAATTTTTGAGAGATTGGCATATGTTCAACCACTGAGATCAGACTTACCAGAGATAGTTACCCTGGTTGGGACAGAGATAGAGAAAATTAGAGCCAACTTGTCATTCCTCAAAGGAAAAGCAAACCAGATAGAAGTAAGGTTAAATATGTTTGGGGTGAGTTACAATAGATTTGTGCCTCCCATTAGATCAGAGGACAATCAGATCAAGCCACTAGGGCTATGGGGCTCAGAATTTGACAATGTGCTACCTAATAAAGAAGTTTATATATATGATCAAGGAGAGCTAGACATGGAGAGATTTAATAAGATTCTGGATGAAGAAATTAAAGCAGAGACATATTGTAATAAAATTATCATAGATGTCAAGAGCATAACTGATGCTAGGTGGGAAAGACAAAAGGCCCAACTTGAGAATATACAGAGCTTTGAGTGGCCAAAAGAGGAAGATGTTACAGCATGGCACATCATGACAAAGCCCAAGAAGAAAAATCTTGTAACAGTTGACCTAGACATCATGGATGAAGAATAGGAGGACACATGGCACCTGCTCTCTGAGCACAGGAAGGTTAGCAATCTTAAAGACTAGTGTAGGTTAGCCTGAATTGGAAGTCACTATATCTTATTAAAAATATCAGATGTTACCCTAAACATATACAGACATAGGTGTTGGCATCCATAAGAAGACAAGAAACAAATCAGATCTTATTCATCATATTTGTCCTTCCATCGCTTGGTGTTTTCATGTATTTTGTCTTTTCTATTTCTTAGGGTTAGGTCTTTTAAACCATCTGAAGCTTGTTGTAATGCCCCACCAGGGAACCCAGGAGAACTAACCTAAACTTGACACTGAGTTAACAGGATAAAAAAAAATTTAATGTTTACAAACAATAATGATAACAATGCGGAAGAAATGCAATGAGATACACGACATACACATAAGAACAACTCATACATAGATAACAATCCTCGAGGGTTCCTTGACATAGAATCACTTAAGTAAGATAATCTATGAATAACAACTATAAAGAACTAACACAAAAGATACATCAAATGAATCCAATAATATACATCTCATAACTCACATCCTCTACACATGTCGCAGGGTATGTAGTAATCACTCTAATACAAGTATGATACAACAACTAATACAGATATCACATCCAATAAACTATTACAAGATTACAACTGATATGATAAGATCAAAACCTCCTAGATAAACATGAATAATATAACATGATACATCCTCCAAAGGATGTCAACCGATAAACACATATGGTTAAAATGGGAAATTCCTTCCTTTCCAAGAAAATTTCCACTAAAATAGGCTCTCTTTTTTAATAAATTACTGAATAACCAAGGAGGGATTCTTTTTCCTCCTACATGCAAATTGATGAAAACAAGAGGACTTTCTAATTTAATATTTAATATTATCAAGAAAGGTTTTCTTGTTTCATAAACATGCAAATTAATTTCTTTTAATTGTTTTCTTACAGATCTTACCAGTGTTTCAACATGCATCTAATGAAGACAAATTTTCTACAATTCAAGGTGAGACAAACACAGATCTAAGGGTTTTAAGCTAATTTTCTTACATTAACAAAATTCTCATTCAAAGAGGAATCTTCCCTAAAAATGAAACCCTAAGGGCAATACCAAACAAAAATCTTTCATACGAAAACCCTTATACCCAATTGGCATTCAACACCCAAAAATGAAACCCTTATGCTCACAATCATAGATCTGATAAAAAAATATGGAGAAAACGCAAATGGATCCAAGAACATATTTTTCATCATTTTAATCAATGGAATCACCAAATACATAAACAGAGAAGATCAAGCAAAGGATCCTAGTTTTCAGATGTATAGAAGACAGGGATTTGAAAACTAGAATTGAAAAGCTCAAGATCCTACCTTAGTAACAGGAGAGATAATCAAACCCACAAATCCAAGCAAACCTCCCCAAAATCCCAATCACCTAATTTCTCCTTCTCCCTGATTGTACAACCTTCAAAAAGGCTTCCAATCCAAAGATATAGATAATCCAAGAAATTAGGTTTTCAAAAAGTGAAAACCCTAAAGGGAAAACAAATTATCTAATTATTAATAAAGATAATTCCTTTATTTTCAATTTCACTTAAAGCATGCAACAGAAACTCAACTTTATAATTTCAAAGCAAAGTGTTAAATTGAAAATGCATGAGATAATATTTCAATTAAATAAATCAATTAACCATGCAACTTAAGGTAATATTCAATAATTCAACTATGCACAATTAATTACAATTAATTGAATTTAATATTTATTAAATCTCAATTATTTTAATCAAGACTTGATAATTAAATTAATTAATTAAATATAGGTATTTAATTAATATTTAATTATTAAATAGCCATATATTTCATATATAAATGTTTTAACCCCATTACAGGTGCAATAATTAACATTAATATTTACCATGAAAATTCATTAAATAAATCAAGCTAAAAGCATCATCCAAACACCTGAAACCCATCCAAACAGATAATCAACTGAAACAGACAATCAACTAAAACAAAACCACAAACACGCAAACAGGCTCACAAATCCACGTCACTTGATGGATTCAAACACTAGGGTAGTCAATTAGATTCTTTGTCCATCAATAGCACAAAATATGGGTTTAGGGTATGGATTTAGACCTGAATACTATCTCCCCTCTCTTACCATTGAGATATTGCAATAGGGCACGCTCACTCCTGCCAATTCAGGGAAGACATAGCCCGGTACCTGCAAACCTGTCATCACAAAGACGAGCATACATGCATAAATATAGCAAACAATAGTTGAGACTAGTTTATCATGTGGATCTCACCAAAGCAAGTAACTATGACTCTATCCCATACCATATCAAGCATGTCAAACAGTAATGCAAAACATATAAATGATCCATGTGCATATAAATCTAGGGTCAGTATTGTCAGAAAACCATAATCAAAATAACATCCTAACATATACATCAACATCATGAAATAACCATAAATCATATGCAAATAGGAGATATAACACTCTAAGCAATGAATCAATAACATACTGAAATGTGACACATAAATATCCTCTAAACCATTTGAAATAAACCACACATACATGAAAATGCCTAAAAGAGTTCAGAAACCAAAACTGAAAAGCAAACCAAGAGGTGGGTATTACACTTGTAGAATCCTTATCTTAAGGATTCCAAGATGGTTTAGGCCTATATATTGTGCTCTTGTATCATTTTTTAAAGGGTTGTAGTTGGAAAATTAATGAAAATATATTACAAGGCAGACTACTAAAATTTGTCTAAGCCTTTGTACTATTTGTCTATCTGAATGTATTTGAAGCTTAAGACATTAATACAAATATTTTGCAATCTCTTTTCTGCATCTTGGATTGTCTCTTTTCATTACTGTTATAGTTCTTGTATGTTTACTTGTAAGGCACTTAGACATACTGATCACAAGGTGGTTGTGCAGTCATTTGTAAGCTCCTTCAAGGAAGGATTAATTATTCCAAGTGACCCCAGAGAGCTTAGCATTAGTTTAAGGATCTGATGATATAGTTGTGGAGAGAGGATAATTTGTAAGGCATTTTATCTTTGTTGCAAGTATTTTATTGATCACATTATTATGGACTTATACCAAATATTGACTCATAGCCCAAGGATAAGGCACTAGTTTATAGTTGGCTAAGTAATTGTTCATTATCCAACCAGTATTTTAATTTATCAAATCATTTACATTTCAAATATACATTCCATTCAAGTAATTATGTTTAAGGAATACAATTCAGTTTACTCATTCCTTTAAGAGAGAATCAAAATAGGTTATCCCTCCTGAGGTTCATAAGAACTGAAAAAGCAAGAAGGATGAGAATCCTTTTTACCTTACTAATTGTTGTTGTCAAAATACTAGTATGGCTCATTAAGCCTTGTATCGGGATATTCATAGTCATTTGCATATTCATTTACTTATTGATCCATTAAAAGGAATTTCATAAATATAGTAAGAAGATAATCCACTTAAAAGATATTGTCATTCAGTAATCATCCATAGGTAATACCTTCCTGAGTCAATGGATCTCAAAAAAGGAGGAGGTAATAGTTTCCCCAGATCTTATCTAATACCCTCAACAATTAGCCTTTCTCTTGCATGAAATAGGAGTTTGCATTCAAGTATACTGTCACATTAAAATTTGTGTTGAAAGAAAAAGAGTTAACAATTGGAAAGTAGAAAAATGGGTACTAGGGTATATTCAAGGTACAATGAGTCATAGTTTGGAATATAAAAGGAGTGATCAATTCTTCTTGACAGGATATACTGATTGATAATGGTGCAGGAGCACACCTAGGCTAACCTCCATAGTTAGGATGTTTTGGCTTGTACTTGACATTGGCCAAGTCAAGATAGCTAGTTTTGTTTTTAGACCTTAGAAGGTCATTGCAATGTGGGCTAGGTGATTTAGTCATTAGGACTAAGGTCACCAAATTAGTCATTGTTAGTAGTTTTTAAATTCTTAGTGTTAGGAGTTTGAGTTAGAGTCTTAAATGTGTCTTAAACACATTCATGATGTCTTAGAGATGCCATAAGGTCGTGAATGATCTTGGATCTTCAAAATGAAGAGGTTAGAGGTCCTAAAACTTAGGGAGGAGGCATAATGGCAAAGATGCCAAAAGTTGCTAAAAAGTTGCTATGACAACATTTGCAATTATTGCAAATGTTGCATGCAACCCGGTTATCTTTGGATCCCCTTATGAATAGGAAGTGGGATATTGACCAAAAATCCCTAGAATCATGGAGATGTCATCTAATGTTACCCAAGACTCAAATCTCATGAGGAGTGATGCATTGTAGAAAGTTTTTAATATTGAATAATAGCTCTGCAACTCTATATTCAAGAAATCTGAGCATTTTGATGTGACAGTCATGTGTAGTGGATTGAAAGAATAAATCTAGTGATTGTTCAGTGTTCTTTAGACTGTTCTAAGACTTTTTAATTTGATAGACAAGTTTATTAGAGTAGTTTTAGTCTGTTGAATAAATTGTTTTTGGTTTAGAATCTCCACTGGTCATGTCCTGACCAGTTAGTCGATTCATGGCTCTCCCATGAAATCTAACCATGGGAAACACCTAAGGATGGATGGATATGTTAGGGGAGTCAGTAGATATATATGTTTAGGATTAGCATTCTTAGGAAGATTAAGAGCTATTTTTAGTGCCAAGCCCTAGGCGAGCATACACTGTCCGGTTAGGGGTTTGGAGATGAAACAGTGAGCATATCTTGCAGGGTAGAGAAGTACTATACGGGAAAAGTATAGTTCCAGATAGGGTATGGTCATATCTTGACATAATATGAGGATTGAGTTCATACCAATCCATGAGACCAAGTTTTGTGCAATTTTTAAACTATGTTGTAGACATTCCTAGAAATTAGGCCTATTAGCCCTATTGGACCTAGATTGTAGGAACCCTATGTACAGAGGGTCTAGGAGACTAAAATCTACAAAATCCTTTATAAAATGATAAAGGGTATCTAAATGTGGGACTGGATTTTTGACTTCTTTGGGAAAGTTTTGAAAGAATTGGAAAAAATTCATTGTAAAAGACTACAAGAAAATAAGCCCAATTAGGCCTCTTTAGAACAAAAACTTGGACTCGACTGAAAATGGTTATGAGATCCCTCAAAATGGATCAAAATGGGAGAAAATGGAATGTTTCCATGATGATTATCACCCCTTTAATGAATCATGAATGCTAGAGTGGAGTTGGCACTTAGACCCTTCTAAGTGTAGTAGGAGAAGTGAAGGATTGAACTAACTAAAAGGTGTTAGTATTTCAAGGTGAAGCACAAGGGTAGAAACTCTTAGAGAAGAGTTGGAATTGGACTTAGTTAATCATCTAAGCCAATCAGGACCTAGAGGAGGCTAGGTTCCTAGAAGAGACAAGTTAGGTCTCTTGGATGAAGTGCTAGCAAGCCTTGGAACACATACATCATATTGGTATCAGAGCCAGGTTAAGATCAGGCTTGTGGTGGATGTTTTAGCCTACTGAATTAGTTGGAGAGAATACACTAGTGGGATCAGTAGAAGACAAATTCATGGTGACTAACGCTGAGTTAGCCAAAAAGGTGGATGAGCAAGAAGAAGACAACAAGTTGTTAAGAGAAAGGTTGTCTCAAATGGAGCAACTCTTGGGAGAAGTCTAAGACAAAGATGATAAGATGAAAGATAAGATAGATCATAAATAAGAAGAAGAATCAAGGGAGAAGGGAGTGGATTTAGAAGAGAAAGCTCCAGCCCCTGACCTTGTTAGTGACCAAGAACCATTCTTGAAGGCTCTAAAGGCTTTAAGTGGCAAAGCTTTGGAGGATGTACCACTTTTTAGTGGACAAATGGATCCAGATTCAGTTGTGGATTGGATTGATAGTATAGAGAACCATTTCGAATGTGATGGTATCATAGAGGCCCAAAAAGTGAATGTGGCCAAGTCAATATTGAGAGTAGCATCCCTCACATGATTGAAGTTTGTTCAAACTGAAAGGGAGAAAGAAGGAAGGAGTCCTATAGTCACATGGAAGGGCATGGTGACTAAGTTCAAGTAGAATTACTTGCCTAATGATTATGAGGTTAAGCTACATAGAAGAAGACATAACCTTAGACAGAAAGATTTGGATGTCCAAGAATACACTGAAGAGTTCCAAAAGTTTTGCTTAAGGTCACAAGTGGTGGAGGATGAAAGCATCAAACTAGCTAGATATTTTAATGGACTCAAGTGGTCTATTCAAGAAGATATGATTCTTGTGAACTTCAAAACCATTCACCAATGTTATCAAATGGCCTTAAAGATAGAGGAGAAAGGAAAAATAAAACAAGAGCAAACCTCCAAAGGAAGAAGTAGAGGAAGGGATAGTAGAGGATCAAGAGGTGGCTATGGTGGAAGAAGTTCAGAATCAAGGACACAAGGAGAATTCAAGTACACTGAGCAGAAAGAGGGAAGTTCTAGTAGAGGTGGTAGAGAAAGGAACTCAAATTTTAGAGGAAGAAGTGGTGGACAAGGAAGAGGAAATTACTTTTCCAATGTGAAATGTTATCATTGCAACCAAATGGGACAACCTGCCTATAGGTGTCCAGAGAAGGGTAGTACTTCTCAAGGAGGTAACAAGAGAACTAATTTAGTTCATAAAGAGACAAATATAGTAGAGACACACTTTGAGGTACCATTGAATTTAGAAGAAGGTGAGAACCTCGTGATGAGGTGAACATTGATCAAGGAGCCGGTTAAAGAAGAGCCAAGCCAAAGAAGGTCCCTATTTAGAATCAAATGTAAGGTGATGGGAAAAGTATGTAGAGTCATTATGGACTCAAGGTCTACTAACAACATTGTATCAAAAGAAGTAGTCAGCAAGTTAGGCATGACAAGGATACCTCACACCCATCCTTACAAGGTCACATGGCTAAATAAGGGACAGCATGTCTTAGTCAATGAGAAAGCTTGGGTGGAGTTCTCTATAGGGAGATATAAGGACAAGGTTCTATGTGATGTGTTTCCTATGGATGCATGTCACTTTCTCCTAGGCCGACCATGGAAATTTGGCCGCCAAGCTATCCATGATGGAGTGAAGAACTCCTATACATTCAAGAAGGACAAAGTAACTTTAAAAATCCAATCATTGTTAGAGGATGTAGATGTGAAGATAGTAGGTCCTAATGTGCTCATGGTGGGTGAAAAATAATTCATAGAAGCCATGGAAGAAGGAGAAGGAGTTGGCTATGCATTAGTACTAATGCCAAGAGAAAAGAATGAAGAAAAAGGAGACAAGAAATCAGAGATACAAAGCATGTTGAAGACTTATGAAGGCATAGTAAGTGATGGACAACCATAAAAATTACCCCATAAAAGAGCCATAAGTCATAGGATAGAATTCATACCCAGAGCTACCCTACCTAATAAGGCAGCTTACAAGATGACCCCTCAAAAAAATGAGGAGATTGCTAGGAAAATAGAAGAACTCCTTAACCAAGGCCTTATCAAGAAAAGCATTAGCCCTTGTGCAGTACCTACTGTCCTGGCACCAAAGAAAGGAGGAACATGGAGGCTTTTTACTAATTCAAGAGCCATAAATATGATAACCATTAGCTATAGGTTCCCCATACCTAGGATTGAAGACCTAATGGATTTTCTAGGTGAAGCCAAGTACTATAGCAAGATAGACTTGAAGAGTGGGTATCACCAAATTAGGATACATGAGGGAGATGAATGGAAGATAGCCTTCAAAACCAATGAAGGTTTGTATGAATGGCTTGTCATGCCATTTGGATTGTCTAATTCCCCCTCTACATTCATGAGGCTCATGAATGAAGTCCTCAAAGACTACATTGGCAAATTTATAGTAGTATATCTTGATGATATACTGATTTATAGTAGGACAAGAGAGGAGCATCTTCAACACCTTGAGACTGTCTTCAAGAAGATGCATGAAGAGAAGTTGATGATCAACTTGGAGAAATGTGAAATCATCAAAACAAAGCTAGTGTACCTTGGGTTTGTTCTATCTCATGGAAATCTAAAAATGGACAAAACTAAAGTGGAAGCCATCATGAATTCGCCTACTCCAAGTGATGACATGTAACTGATTGAATGTTTGATAATGTTAAGTTGAAGATAATGCAAGACATTAAATTAGTTAATGGTTTGTATTTTCATTGATGTCAACTTGATATCATCTATACGGTCATGTACATAATGACAAAGACTTCAGAGAATCAATGGAACAAAGCTTATGCTTTCACCAATGCATAAAAGTCAAGTATTCACTAAGTGACAGACAACACTGATGGAGTGCACACCATCGGTAAAAGCAAAGGAGAAAAGTCACAGTGATACCCGATGAGTAGAAGACAGTGTTTCTCAATGAAGCAAACCACAGGATGCCCAACAAGCTGAAAATAGAGTTGCCCGACGAGTAAAAATCTAATGATGTCTGACACACAGAGATCTCGAAGCTAACTGGAATCACACCAATGGAACTGTTAGTTGTCATGGATGACTAACTATAGAGTTGACTGACGGAACAGAGAGTTTAGAAAACAACAAAAAATCTAGCTGGCAAGAGCTAAAGATAGACTTAACTGGTTGTTTTATTCAACCAGAGTTAAGTGATTGATATAAAGAAGATTTGTACAGTTGGCAAGAAGATAACTATGAGATAAATTAGGAGTGATGCTTTAAATTAGATTGGTTGGGTTATTTTTCATGCCAAGAATCAAGAATCAATGAATATCATGTCTATATAAGAGACAAGCTTAATTTATTTCTATGTGCATGGGAAAGGGAGTGAATAGAAAGAGGATGCTGAAGAGAAACTGATGAGGAAGAAATTCATACAGTCCTGATCAATCAAGCTAAAGGAGAGCTAAAGAATTCTGTAGACACCGACAAACAGTGAAGCACAGCATCACAGAGCAGAAAGTGTGGAGTACAAAGAATTGAATAGATATATTGATCAGAGAGGTAATGTACTTAAATAGATCTGAAAATCTACAATTCAAAGTTGCATCATGAATAGGTCATAATGTTTCAGTTTAACCATTAGAGCATCAAGTCTCTTAACTGAGTAGGACTTAACAGTCTTCTATATATTGAGGTACATCCCAAGGAGTGTCAAAAAGGTTGATTCATGAAAGTAGCATTGGACTTTCCCGATACCTATTGATAGTCTAAGAAGGAGGCTGATTCAAGGATGGTATCAATAGATGCCCGATACTAAGTGACAACCTCTATGTATAAAATCCTCTAACAAGGTTGCACATAACAATGTGTTTGCAACCTTTAATAGGGTTGGCTCCTAACAGGGCTCACTTCAGAAGAGTGAAAATTTGGGGTACCAGTCCCAGTGGTTTTTTCCCTTAACGGGGTTTCCACGTTAAAATCCATGTGTCATGTGTGTATGGTTTATTACTTTATTGTTTTATATTTTACGTATGCATTTCTAGATTTATTGGTATACTCTACTTATTTACTGAGTTTCGATAAATAGTTTCACTGCTTATCGGTAATCAAGGAGAATAAGGATAGACAAGGAAAACTGACAAATAGTTAAATCATTATTAGTATTTCATGGCATACATCTTGTAGGGACATAATAATCTGAGGTTTATTTATTGGTGGTTAAGTTTAAAAGAAAAATTTTGAGGTCATTGATTTGCCCCCNTTTTCCCCCCCCCCCCCCCCCTCTCAGTTATTACTAACAATTGGTATCAGATCTTGTGTGCTTAGAAGGAAGGTTTCAAGACCTAAGTCAGGATCACAAGATGAACAAATGAGATGTGCCCAAGTTGAACAAAGACAACTTTGCTTAATGGAAAAGCAGGATAAAACTCCACTTATCAGGTATTGGTAATGATGTTACTCAATACTTAGATACTGAATATGTTTTGCCCACAAGAGTATTGATAGTAGATCAATTGAGAGAGAAGCATGAACACAACTACATGGTCATAGATATTTCTTCCTCACTCTCTGATGTTGAATTTGAAGATGTCAAGGATTGCAAAACTGCAAAGAAGATGTGGGACAAACTGAAGCTTGTACATGGAGGTGATATAAATGTTCTTAGAACCAAGGCAGAAAGCGCAGAAAGCCTTAGAGGAAAGTTTGATGATCTCAGAATGAAAGAAGGAGAAAACATCACACAGTACAGCACAAGAATAAAAGAAGTAGTCAATGTTATACGAGGAGTTGGAGGTACACTTGAAGAAGAGATAGTGGTAAGTAAAATCTTAAGAACCTTATTGCCTGTATATGCTATTAGAGTTTCTGTCATTCAAAAAATGAGAGCAGTAGAAAACAATACAATTACTCTTGATAGTTTAACTGGTAGACTGATTTCATTTGAGATGAATAACTTTGACAATAGTGTCTTACCAAACTTAGAGTCTGCATTTAAGTCTTATATGAAAATAATCAAATCAAATCATAGACACTCATCTAGAAGAGACAGTGAAAGTGAAAGTGAAGAAGAAGATCTAGATGAAATAGAAGCACTTATGGATAGAAGAATGCAGAGAGGCAAAGGTAAATACAAAGGCAAGTTACCATGTGTATGCTTTAATTGTAAAGAGATTGGACACTTTGCTACAAGATGTCCTAACAGAAGAAAATATGACACAAGTAATGACAGATCTTTTGAGAAGAAATATGACAGAGGTGATAACAAAGATTACAGAGATTATCGAAAATCAGAAAGAAGAGATACCCGAGACTACAAGGATAAAGGCAAGAAGGCTAGCTACCTAGCTGCTTGCAAAGATGAAGATACTAACACTAAAGCTAATGAATACATTGAGATGGTATTTGTAGTTGTGAAGGATGATTTAGATGAAGATGAAAGGTATGTAGAAATTGTACTCATATCTAAGGTTAGCAAGAATGACATCTAGATTATAGATAGTGGCTGCACTCACCACATGACCGGTAACAAAGAAAAGTTTAATACTTTTGAGTATTATAATGGTTGTACAGTAAGAATGGGTAATGATACACCTTGTACAATTGAAGGTAAAGGAACAATAATGTTGAATAACCTGATTAAATGTGAAAATGCTTATTGGGTAAAAGGATTGAATTATAATATGTTGAGTGTTTATCAGCTGAATAATTCAGGTCACAGAGTAGCATTTGAGAACAAGAAGGCAAAGATCTTCAATGAATTAGGAAAACTAATTGGTACCGGTGAACAGACTAAAGGTAACTTATTCTATCTGAATGATACTAACACCACTTGCTTAATGACTAGAAACGAAGACATATGGTTGTGGCACAAAAGATTGTGTGATGTGAATTTTGACAACATGATGAAAATAAGCAAAAGGAGAAATGTAAGAGGCTTACCGATGATGACAAAGCCAGACATCATGTGCAAAAATTGTCAAAAACGTAAAATGACAAAGTCTAGTTTCAAAAGTAAAACCCATACTTCTGATGATATTCTAAAATTAGTCCATACTGATTTATGTGGACCTATGAGGATAAAGAGTTATTATGGAGATAGATATTTTATTCTCTTTGTTGATGATTACTCTAGAATGATGACAGTTATATTTCTAAAAGATAAATCTGAAGCATTCAAGATGTTTAAGTGGTATAAAGATATGGTAGAAAAACAAAGTGGTAAGGATTTGAAATGTTTGAGATCAGATAGAGGAGGAGAATTTATATCAGATGAAT
>MU228530.1:4841179-4859776 GCA_018584345.1 Thuja plicata | reverse complement strand
GCCAAATAGCCTCTCTCTTCTTCAAAGAGATAGTAAGAATCCATGGGTTACCTATGAGCATAGTGTCAGATAGAGACACTAAATTTATGAGTCATTTTTGGAAGACTCTTTGGCAAAGATTGGGCACAAATTTATCCTTTGGGTTTGCATACCATCCCCAAACTGATGGTAAGACCAAAGTGGTGAATAGGAGCCTTGGAAATCTACTAAGGTGCTTGACCAAGGAATATGGACAGCAATGGGATCAATTGATTGGACAAGTTGAGTATGCTTACAATGACACCATCAACCCGTCAACAGGGAAGAGCCCCTTTGAGATAGTATATGGATTACATCCTAGAGGATTCTATGAGTTGAGAGAATTGAAGGATGGAGTCAAGGCAAGTGGGTATGCAGATGATTTTTCTTATGCAATGTAGGAGATACATGATACAGTCAGGAAGACTTTGACAGAGAACACCTTGAAACATAAAACCAAGGTTGATGAGAGTAGAAGAACAGTTTAGTTCAACGTGGGTGACTTGGTCATGGTGCATCTTAAAAAATCAAGACTTAAAAAGGGATTCCCTCACAAGTTGCAGATGAGAAGGATAGGTCCCTGTCCTATCTTAGCTAAGTATGGTGATAATGCATTCAGAGTTGAGCTCCTGGAAGATAGTGGACTGTCACCTATTTCTAATATTGCAGAATTAGTCCATTACAAAGGATCATAGCAAGACATGGATCAGAGTCTCAAGGAAGTGATCATAGATGTGGAAGATCTCCAATTACCCCCTGCTATAGGCACAGGAGCTGACAGTGTATTGGATACTAGAGTCTACAAATAGACTAGAACTAAAGAATACAAAGAACACTTGATAAAGAAGCATGGTCAAACCAATGTTGATGCAGTATGGGTAAAATAATCAGAGCTCAAGAAGATGGGGATTGATCCAAGCATCCTCAATCCAAGGGTAGATTGAACTTTTTGTTTTGGGGAGGATGGTGCAGGAGCACACCTAGGCTAACCTCCATAGTTAGGATGTTTTGGCTTGTACTTGACATTGGCCAAGTCGAGATAGTTAGTTTTGTTTTTAAAACTTAGAAGGTCATTGCAATGTGGGCTAGGTGAGTTAGTCATTAGGACTAAGGTCACCAAATTAGCCATTGTTAGTAGTTTTTAAATTCTTAGTGTTAGGAGTTTGAGTTAGAGTCTTAAATGTGTCTTAAACACATTCATGATGTATTAGAGATGCCATAAGGTCATGAATGATCTTGGATCCTCTAAATGAATAGGTTAGAGGTCCTAAAACTTAGGGAGGAGGCATAATGGCAAAGATGCCAAAAGTTGCTAAAAAGTTGCTATGACAACATTTGCAATTATTGCAAATGTTGCATGCAACCCGGTTATCTTTGGATCCCCTTATGAATAGGAAGTGGGATATCAACCAAAATTCCCTAGAATCATGGAGATGGAATCTAATGTTACACAAGACTCGAATCTCATGAGGAGTGATGCATTGTAACAAGTTTTGAATATTGAATAATAGCTCTGCAACTCTGTATTCAGGAAATTCGAGCATTTTGATGTGATAGTAATGTGTAGTGGATTGAAAGACTAAATATAGTGATTTTTCAGTGTTCTTTAGACTATTCTAAGACTTTTTCATTTGATAGACAAGTTGATTAGAGTATTTTTAGTCTGTTGAATAAATTGTTTTTGGTTTAGAGTCTCCACTGGTCCTGTCCTGACCAATCAGTCAATTCATGGCTCCCCCATGAAATCTAACCATGGGAAACACCTAAGGATGGATGGATATGTTAGGGGATTTAGTATTGTATATATTTTTAGGATTAGGAGTCTTAGGAAGATGGAGAGATATTTTTAGTGCCAAGCCCTAAGCGAGCATACACTGTTTGGTTAGAGGTTTGGAGATGAAACAGTGAGCATATATTGCAGGGTAGAGAAGTATTGTACAGGCCAATTATAGTTCTAGATAGGGTATGATCATATCTTGACATACTATGAGGATTTATTTCATACCAATCCTTGAGACCAAGTTTTGTGCAAATTTCAAAACTATGTTGCAGACAGTCCTAGAAATTAGGCCTATTAGCCCTATTGGACCTAGATTGTAGGAACCCTATGTACGGAGGGTCTAGGAGACTAAAACCTAAAAAATCCTTTGTAAAATGATAAAGGGTATCTGAATGTGGGATTGGATTTTTGAATTCTTTGGGAAATTTTTGAAAGAATTGGGAAAAATTCATTGTAAAAGGCTACAATGAAATAAGCCCAATTAGGCCTCTTGAAGACAAAAACTTGGACTCGACTGAAAATGGTTATGAGATCCCTCAAAATGGATCCAAATGGGAGAAAATGGAATGTTTCCATGATGATTATCACCCCTACAATGAATCATGAATGCTAGAGTGGAGTTGGCACTTAGACCCTTTTAAGTGTAGTAGGAGAAGTGAAGGATTGAACTAACTAAAAGGTGGTAGTCTTTCAAGGTGAATCACAAAGGTAGAAAATCTTAGAGAAGAGTTGGAATTGGAATTAGTTAATAATATAAGTCAGTCAGGATCTAGAGGAGTCTAGGTTCCTAGAAGAGACAAGCTAGGTCTCTTGGATGAAGTGCTAGCAAGCCTTGGAACACATACATCAGATAATTAGGAGATATTTTCCATAGCAAGTCAAATTGTGATATTATTATTAGGACTCAACAATGTATTTTTTTGGGTCAAACTCATGAAACATGGGTCAATGAGTTTGACCCAAAAAACTACATAGTTGAATCCTGATAGCAATATTACAAGGATATATTGATGAGGATTATGCAGGTTCAATTGATGATAGGAATCCACATCTAATTGTGTTTTCTTCCTAGGATCAGGACCTATTTCTTAGGGAAGTAAGAAGCAATCCATTGTTTCCCATTCTTGAATAGAGTCAGAATATCATGCAGCAGTGTGTGAAGTAGTTTGGTTGCATCGTATAGTAGAAGGATTGGGGGTACCTCAAAGTTAGCCTATAATCCTCTATTGTGATAATCAAAGTATTCTCAAGTTTTTTCATAATCCATTGTTTCATGAACAGACCAAGCATATTGAAGTTTACTGTCACTTCATACGAGAACATGTTCTACAAAAAAACATCTAGTTTCAATTCTGCTCAACTCAAGAACAACGCGTTGATGTCTTCGCAAAGCCTCTTGTCCATGCAAAGTTTAAAAATTTCAAGATTCTCTAATTAGTACTTTAAATAAATGGTGTAATAAGGGGGAATGTTGGGTATTCTATCATTATCTCTCATGTATGGTTGTTTGATTGTTTATTTTTTTTATGTGTTTGTAAGTCATTATGGTTTGTTAATCTATATAGGCAAGTATTTATTATGTGGTTAAATATGTGGGTGTTATTTTAAAGCACATGGTTACCATTATTTTTCCTATATATTTGTAGTTCATATTGATATATGAGATGATAAAAATATCAATTACATTGCTCTAAAAATGCTAATAAAACTATGCTTACACATGTTCTATCAATAACTAGTATTTCCAAAATTCTAGTGTGGCAAAATATAATGGTTTCTTTACCAATTTGGTTACCATATTGATGATAGACTGTGTTTGTGTTTTGGAGGGATGAAACAAGGGTTTAATGTTTACTCTATCAAATATCAAGAATGAATATTCCTTGAGATCATATTGATCCTTGGTGGGATTCACATTACATGTTTTCTTGTGTGGAACTGT
Source organism: Thuja plicata (assembly GCA_018584345.1). NCBI lineage: Eukaryota > Viridiplantae > Streptophyta > Pinopsida > Cupressales > Cupressaceae > Thuja > Thuja plicata. Next base: position 4,856,036 of record MU228530.1, on the reverse strand, counting down.
TGTGAGCTTCTTGGATCGATCCTATTACATGTTGTATAGTCGTAAAATGGAAGAACTTCCATTTTGGAATAGTTTATCCATTCGAGTAAGTGGTTTGGGGTCATGTCAAGCACCTTGAATGGGTCTCTGACTTGGATCTGGCTTTTCCCCCTATTTTGCCCCATTTTTTACTTCTCTCTGGCCTATTTCTGGCACCCTGATCTGCAAATCTGAGTTCCTTGACCTCAAGGTCAAGGTTGATCTTCTGGGTCAAGTTTGACCTTGACCCTGACCTATTTCAAGGTTGAACTCAACCCTAACCTAGGTCAGGTTTGACCTTGACCCTGACCCAGGGTCCAAATTTTAGGTTTTCAGGGTTTCTGGATGTCGGGCTTCAGAAAGATTTAATTCCTGCTTCCAGGTCGGTTGTTTCAGTCTTCGAGGAAATGACTCTTAAAATTATATTTATTATAGGTCCACTTCTAGGGGTATATATATAATTGGAATTTAATTCTCCTATGTAGGCCTCTCTAGAAGATTTTTCCCTAGATTGGTATATAAGGAAGGCTTCTCCTCTCATTTTGTCTAAGACAAAAAGACGCAAGAAGAAATTTCATTCACAAAAACTCTATGCATGATCTATTGAAGTAAGCGTCTACTCTCAAGAATTCAAGAATTAAAAGAAATTTAAGCATTCAATTCATCAAGGAGATCCATTGGTAGCCATTGAAGGATTCAAGATCTATGGAGCCCTCTTGTTGAATATTTTCTCCATCCACATCCATGCAAGCCTCTTCCTATTCCAAGATCCATTAAAAATTGGTGTTTAAGATCTATAAGAAATTTATTTGAGACATCCTACATCCTAAATTCTACATTATACATTCATTTGGTGCATAAATACTTGTGGATCTAAGGATCCAAATATGCCACAAGGGTTTATGTACAAGAAAGGTGAATTGGTTTATTTGCTTTATTTATTTATGCAATTTCAATTATACTTTAAGGTTAATTCCAAAAATGGGGTTTGACCAAGGAAAACCCATCCCCACCAACAACAAAACCATTTTTCTTGTAGTTACAGGTTATGTTGGATGATATCATTTTTTGGTACTAATCATACTGTTGCTATTCATGTTTTGTCACTGATGTCAACATATATTTTTGTGGAGAGGACAGACTGGTTACTTAACTGGCAGAAGTGTACAGACACTATACGGATGATTTAGAATGATCAAAGTTAGATATATGTATAAGGATGTGTTTTGACCTCATTCCTAAGGTTCCTTGGCTTTATGTTTCATATTGTGGATATTACAGTTGATTTGGTGAAGACTGGTTTATAGACTGTAACTGTAATACTAGACAGAGCAAGTCTCTGTGTTTCGAGTATATCTTTCTAGGAAAGATATTTCAGATGAAGCGATCTTACTGGTGGATAGCCAACATGTGTTGGAATAATGGGTTGAGTTTGATTTTTGTGTGATTACTGGTGACGTAAGTTGTAGCGTATATTCTAAAGAAGACCTATCTGGTGGCAAACTTCAGACATGTAGCGTGTAAAATGAATTGTGAGTGTGGATTGCGGATCTAGGAGTATATGTGATGGATTGTATTTGATTTTTACTTGTTATGGGTATCGTGTGTATCTTAGCAAGGGGTTATATAATTATATGTATATTGGAAAGCCTTAATTGGCCGACCTAATCAATTGTTTGTATATTGGGAAAGCTTAATTGGTCGACCTAAAGAATTAATGTAAGGAGGTATATATGTGAGATCTTTTCTTTGGAAAGATGTGGTTGACATTAAAAAGGAAAAGAGAAGTGAAAGTTGCAAGGCTTCTTTTTCTGCTGGATGTAGAGTAGAGTTCTGTGACAAGAGTACTTCATTGGAACTGACCAAGCAAAGATAGTTGCTATCAGACAGTTCACTGGATTGTATATTTTCTATATACACTTGTTCATATTGTGACCTTGATGGTGGTTTTAACCTTATTTGGGAAGTATCCCTGGGCAGTGAGCCTACTAATTTTCTTGAATCCTAATAGGGTTTGTCTCTTAACAGGGAATGTGTACTGTAATGTTGTAATAAGCTCCTAATAGGGCTAAATCTTTTAACAGGGATACTATACTCTCTAGTACATTATTTGTGGGTGCCAATTCCCACCAGGGTTTTACCTTTAACAGGGTTTTCTCGACAACAAGTATTGTGTTATTGTGTTGGCATTTACTGTGTTATCATTTGCATTGTAGTTTTGATTTATAAAAATTAAAGTTTAATAATCTATATTAAAACTGATTCACCCCCCTCCCCCTCTCATTTGTCTTGTGGATGGTTATTCCTAACAATTGGTATTAGAGCTACTACTCCTTAGAGAGAAAGCTTAATAGCTTGAGGTGATCTTGAAGATGGCTTACTATAGGAAGGATAGTCTGAAATTTGATCCTGAAAACTTTGATAGTTGGAAGAACAAGATGAGAACACACTTACTATGTTTGGGAATCGACTACTGGATGATCACAAAGAAGAGTGAAAAGATAGCGATTGAGGATGAATTGGAGAATTCTAATGAAGATTAAAAGAATCTATTTTCATGTAATATGGTTGCAAGGGAATCCTTTATCAATGAACTTTCTGAAGGTAAATTCATAGAATTAAAAGACCTGGACTCTGCACATGAGATATGGACAAGATTAGAAGCATTGTATATTGGAGATAAGTTTACTAAACAAGCAAAGCTAAAGAACTGGAAGACAAAAATGGAATCAATGAAGATGAGAACATTAGGGCATGTGCACAGAGAATTATAAAAGTGGTTAGTGGCATTAGAAACTCTAGAGGCACTTACAGTGAGGAAGAAGTGATTGCAAAGATACTTAGATCTTTGACCCCTATCTATAAAACCAAAGTACATGCTATAGAGGAGATTATACCTTTGACACCAAAATTTACTAGAGATATGTTGATCGGAAAGCTAACTACTTTTGAGGACACATAATTGGGAGATTCTTTACCTAAGGTTGAGACAGCATTCAAGGAAACCATGCACAAAAACAAAAATACCTTATCTGGAAATACGAGCACCAGTAGTGGTGACCTAAGGGAAGAGCTTGGATCCTATGCTGATGAATGAGAACAAATTTAGGAAGAAGAAAGAAAGCTAGATGAAGTAGTGGCACTGATTGCTAGAAGAGAAAAGAGAGGTGAGGGAAAATTTGAAGGTAAATTAGCTTTTAAATGTTTTTCATGTAACATGATTGGTCATTTTTCATCTAGATGTCCTACAAGAGTTCTGAAGCACAAACCTAAGTTTTTGAAGTCTAAGTATTCAAAAGACAAGGAATATTATTATGCTAGTGAAGGTGTATCTTATGATGATGATGATTATGATGAAATTGGATATATTTCCATTGAGGATGATGAACCTATGCATGAGGAAAAATTATTAGTATCTTGTGTTGAAAAGAAATCTGAATGGGTTATAGACAGTGGTTGTTCACACCATATGACTGGAGATAAAAATAAGTTTGTGAGTTTGAAAAGACATGATGGTGGTGTTGTCATATTTGGTGACAATACTCCTAAGCTTATCATTGGAATAGGATCTATTTCTCTGGATGGGAAGACTAATACTGACAATGTATTACTTGTCGATGGACTTAAGCATAATTTGTTGAGTGTTGGACAATTAGTGGACAAGGGTTATCAATTGAAATTCATTGATGGGAAATGCTCTATCAGAACTAAATTAGGAGACTTGATCACGTCTAGTACTAAATCTAGAGGTAATGTATTTGAGTTTAATACATCTGAAGCTTCTTGTTTTATTGCGAAGGCTGATGATAGTTGGTTATTGTTAGAGTAGTCATATTATAGCTAATAATTAATTCATTTAATTATTAGTCTATTATACTCTACGCTTAAACTTAGGCATCTCATTATTATCTAGAGTTTTTCACCTTTAGGGTTTCGGTATCCTTTTATAAGGATTCACCACTTTGAATTTTATTAAGGAGATTGTATTGTATTCATTTTTGTTCATAATAGAAATTCATTCTTTCAACATGGATATCATGTCTCTCACTTTTTTTCCGCCTTAGCTTCTTCTGTCTTCTGTCTTTGCTTCTTCCTTGTGACAGGTTATGCATGCAGGTGTTCTTGAGAGAATAGGGTTTTTCCTATTCTAACATGGTATCAGAGCTTTCCTGCTGCTCATTGTTCTGGTTTTGTTGAAGCAAGCTCTTCGTAGTACGAGAGTTTGAAGATTTCAATTTTTTTTGGTATTTTTATTGGATATGGGGGGTCTCTATTTTTTGGAGCACTTTGGACCAAAACCAACCTCACAGTTGCATTCGGTAGGCCCAAAAACCCCATAATCCATATAAAACACATTTGATTTGGACACCAGAGCGTCTGGGAGAATTTTTTTGGCCCTTTAGGGCCGTACGGGCACGAGAAACGAGGCAAAATTCAAGAAAAAACATATTTTAATAATGTTTTATGCATTTTATTAATGCTGCCAATGTTTTTTTGCCCCACGCCGCCCCCGGCCTCCTCGCCGCCCTCCGCGGCCCCCGCCGCCCGGCCCACCGCTGCTCCGCTCCGGGGTCCTCTGCACAGGCGCCGCTCCGCCCAGTGCTCCGCTCCACCAGCGTTCCTCCACCTCCGCGCCGCCCGGGCCCTTTTTTAGCCCCCTTTTTGCAAGCGACCGGTCCTATGGGAGACCAGGGGCTCCGCCCCAGCCCCCTGTGCGCGCCATGTTCCCAGGGGCCCAATTTTTTTTAGCCCCAAGGGCTTAAAGCCTGTTTTTGGAGCATTTTTGGGCCCTTCTCACCTTTTTCACTCTATCTGGAGCATACGGAGGCCTTTTTTGGACTTTGTTATATCTTCAAAAATCTCTTTCTGAGATCTTTCTGATTATGGTGATTAGAATTTTTGGCTCTACTATTTTGATAGTGGCTTTTGCTATCAAAGTCCAATGTCTACTTTTTGCCTTTCGGGAGCCCTATCTTGCTCATCCGGACTCTATTTTTGGCAAACCAGATATTGTCGAAAAGCTGGTTCAGTGTAGTTTTTAGTTACAGGGGTATTTTTTCCAGATTTGGCTCTGGGTTCTCTCTCCTCTAAGTTTGGCATCTTTCACACTCTGGCAGATTACTTGGGTTCTACAGGTCCTGGGATCTCTTTTTCTGATCTTCTGGCTCACTCTTCTTTCTGACTTCTGAACTTGTATGCTTCTCTTCTGTAGCATTCTTTTTTCTATAAATGCGCTAAGATAAAGTGCCTACTTTTGCATATCTAGGATTTTGAGCACCTTGTGTGTTTTTTGTACTTGCACTCAGTTATAAAGTGCCATGGGGGGTTATGATGTTATGTCATTTTGTGCTCATCCACCTTTGTCAAGTGAGTGTACCTTCCATGACATTAGCCCATGATGTGTGTCAGTGACACCACCCTTTATCTTATGCTTGTACTTTTGTTGCACTGTTGGTGTTCCTGATTCTTCTTTCTGCAGATGTTTCTGGCATTGCATCTCAGTGTTCCTGTCACCTCTCCCTGTTCAGCATTATGGGGGGGTTCACCTGTTGGTTATATTGCTTCCTTAGTTTTATTGATTAGCTCTTTAGACTTTGTCTTCTCTACCTGGTCATGCACTTCAGTGGGAGTTCCAGCAGTTACTTCTGACAGAGTTTACAGCTTCTTGCTTCGGAGATGCTTCTTGCTCATTCTTGTTCCTTTCTTTGGGAATTTCCCTAGATTGGAGGCTTAGTTTCCTTCATCTAGTTTATTTCTTGTACTTGGGTACCTGACCAGGCCTAGTTTCCAGGACCCATAGTTCCTTTCATGCATTTTGTTTTCATGCATCATTTAATCCTTAGTTGTTTAGCTTCTCCCTAAGTTACACTTAAGGGGGGTGTTAGAGTAGTCATATTATAGCTAATAATTAATTTATTTAATTATTAGTCTATTATACTCTACGCTTAAGTTAAACTTAGGCATCTCATTATTCTCTAGGGTTTTTCACCTTTAGGGTTTCGATATCCTTTTATAAGGATTCACCGCTTTGCATTTTATTAAGTAGATTGTATTGTATTCATTTTTGTTGATAATAGAAATTCATTCTTTCAACATGGATATCATGTCTCTGGATTTTTGGCCGCCTTAGCTTCTTATGTCTTCTGTCTTTGCTTCTTCCTTGTGACAGGTTATGCATGCAGGTGTTCTTGGGAGAATAGGGTTTTTCCTATTCTAACAGTTATGGCACAAAATATTTTGTCATGTTAACTTTGATAACATTGTGAAGGAAAGTATGACAAAAGCAGTAAGAGATCTACCTAAGATTGTGAAGCCATATAACACTATGTGTAGAGAGTGTGTTATGGGGAAGAAAACTAGAAGCACTTTTAAAAGCAAATCCTATTCAGCAAAAGAGATGTTGGATCTAGTGCATACAGATCGATGTGGTCCTACAAGAACTAGATCATACTATGGTGAAAGTTACTTTATACTTTTTGTTGATGATTTTTCTAGGATGATGTGGGTTACATATTTGAGAGAGAAATCTAAAGCATTTGACAAGTTCAAGTTATTTAAAGAAAAATTTGAGAATGAATCTGGCCTAAAGATAAAGTATTTGAGATCAGAGGGAGGTAGTGAGTTTACATCAGAGTTATTTAATTCATACTGTGAAGAACATGGAATATTTAGACAGACATCTGCACCTAGGACACCACAACATAATGAGATTGCAGAGCAAAGGAACATAACTATATTAGATGCTACAAGGACTATGCTACTAGAAGGTAATGTATCACATGTTCATTGGAGAGAAGTTGTTGGTACTATTGTATACACCTTGAACAGAATTCAGATCAGAGAAGGTACAGTTAAAACTCCTTATGAATTATGGTTTGATCATACACCTACTGTGAAATATTTCAGAATATTTGGTAGCAAATGTTATATCAAGAGAGATGATGAGATAGGCAATTTTGATGCTAGAAGTGATGAAGGAATTTTTCTTGGTTATTCTACTAAGAGTAAAGCATATAAATGTTACAATCTAAGATTGAGGAAGTTGATTGAAAGCCCCAATGTGAGGATAGATGAAAATTTTCATATTCAGGAAAGGATATATGATTGTGGTCAGATTACAGAAATGAAAGAGGTTACTGTTGAACCTGAAGAACCTCTGATGGTTGACAATGAGACTAGAGATGAACTGATTGAGGTTACTGAGACTCCTAAGACACCGAGGTATGTAAAGAAGAATCATCTTGAAGATCAAATAATTGGTGGTGTAAGTAAGGGCATGATGACTAGATCTAAAGCTAGAGAAGAAATTTGTTTGATTTCTCAATTTGAACCGAAAACTACTGATGAAGCATGTAGAGATGAATCTTGGACTAAAGCTATGGAAGAAGAACTTGAATAGATAAATAAAAATAATACTTGGGAATTGGTTCCAAGACCTAAGAACAAAAATGTGATTCGTACTAAATGGGTTTTCAAAAACAAGATGGATGAGGAAGGAACAGTGGTAAGAAACAAGGCTAGACTAGTATGTAAAGGCTATTCGCAACATGAAGGCATAGACTATGAAGAAACATTTGCTCATGTTGCTAGATTGGAAGTTGTGACATTATTTATTTCTTATGTTGTACATAAAGACTTTAAGGTTTATCAGATGGATGTGAACATTCTTGAATGGTGATCTGGAAGAAGAAGTTTACATTAAGCAACCTGGCGGTTTTCCTTTGACAAATGATGAAAACGTGGTTTGTAAACTGAATAAAGCACTGTATGGACTGAAACAAGCACCGAGGGCATGGTATGCAAGGTTGGACAAGTATTTACTTCGTCTTGGTTTTAAGAAAGGTAATGCAGACAGCAATTTATATTTAAGAACTGATGAAGATGGAATCTTGATTATAGAAGTTTTTTTTGATGATATCATTTTTGGAGGCAATGACAAGATGAGTAAGAAGTTCTCTAAAGAAATGGAAAATGAATCTGAGATGTCAATGATTGGTGAAATGAAATTTTTTCTTAGTTTGCAAATTAATCAAAGTAAGAATGGCATTTTTATATCTCAGACCAAGTATCTTAAGGAAATGTTGAAGAAATTTGGAATGGAAGATTGTAAACTTGTTGGAACACCTATGGTGACTGGACACAAACTAACTAGTAATGATGAAACTCAAAGTGTTGTTCAAACAAAGTATAGATCTATGATTGGTGGTCTACAATATCTAACTCACACTAGACCAGATATTACTAATGCATTTGGAATTGTGGCTAGATATCAAGCAGATCCTAAAGAAACACATTTTATTGTTGTGAAAAGAAATTTTAGATATTTTAAAGGGACAATAGAATATGGTTTGTGGTATGAAAAATCAAATGATTTTACCCTGCAGGATTATACTGATGTTGATTGGGCAGGTAATGTGGATGACAGAAAGAGTACAAGTGGTGGTGCATTTTTCCTTGGGAAAAGGCTAGTTTCTTTGTTGATCAAGAAGCAAAATTGTATTGCTCAATCTACTGTTGATTCAGAATATGTTGTTGCTACAATAAATTGCACACAAGTTGTTTGGATGAAACAAATGTTGAAAGACATTGGAATAATTTTTAAAGAACCAGTGATTATCCACTGTGATAACACTAGCACAATAAACATGTCAAATAATCATGTAATGCATTCAAAGACAAAGCACATTTCTTTTAAGTATCATTTCTTGAGGGAGAAAGTAGCAGAGAAAGAAATTAAATTGGAACACATTAGCACAAAGGAACAGATAGCAGACATATTTGCTAAACCTTTGCCAAAATATGCTTTTGAATATCTCAGAAGCATGCTTGGGGTGATAGCCCCTCCTAGTGGTAATTAGTTGATGCAGATATGCATCAGTCCAGTGTCTTTCAGAGTTATATCATTATCTAGACTTGATGTATAGATCTACTCCTCAGGGGAGTGATTGCAGGAACACTAAAGCATGTTTGGGTGATTTTACACCTGATTGAATTGGACATGAAGATTTGAAAAATCTATACCTTACAAAAGACTACAGAAGAGTTATGGCACCCTTTTCCATTGTTGTCAAAGGGGGAAAGAGTCCATGTGAAAATCCCTACTATTTTGGGGAGATTTGTGTTGAGGATATTGAGAAGATTGTATTAAGAGAAAGTAATTTTTTTGGGTTGATGGATTTTTCCATATGTTTCCATCAATGCCAAAGGGGGATATTGTTGGATGATATCAATTTTTGGTACTGATCATACTGTTGATATTCATGTTTTGTCACTGATGTCAACATATATTTTTGTAGAGAAGACAGGCTGGTTACTTAACTGGTAGAAGTGTACGGATGATTCTGAACTATCAAAGTTGGATATATGTAGAAGGATGTGTGTTGACCTCATTCCTAAAGTCGCTTGGCTTTATGTTTCATATTGTGGATGTTACAGTTGATTTGGTGAAGACTGGTTTCTGGACTGTAACTGTAATACTAAACAGAGCAGGTCTCTGTGTTTCGGGTATATCTTTCTAGAAAAGATATTTCAGATGAAATGAGCTTACTGGTGGACAGCTGACACATGTTGGAATAATGGGTTGAGTTTGATTATTGTGTGATTACTTGTGACGTCAGCTGTGGCGTATATTCTGAAGTAGACCTATCTGGTGGCCGACTTTACACATGTAGCATGTAAAATGAATTATGAGTGTGGATTGTAGATCCAGGAGTATATGTGATGTATTGTATTTGATGTTTACTTTTTATAGGTACCGTGTGTATCTTAGCAATGGGTTATATAATTATCTGTATATTGTAAAGCCTTAATTGGCCGACCTAATCAATTGTTTGTATATTGGGAAAGCTTAATTGGCCAACCTAAATAATTATTGTAAGGAGGTATATATGTGAGATCTTTTCTTTGGAAAGATGTGGTTGAGATTAAAAAGGAAAATAGAAGTGAAATTTGCGAGGGTTGTTTTGCTGCTGGATGTAGAGCAAAGTTATGTGACAAGAGTACTTCATTGGAACTGACCAAGAAAAGATAGTTGCTATCAGACAGTTCACTAGATTGTATATTTTCTATATACACTTGTTCAGATTGTGAATCCTTGAGGGTGGTTTTAACCTTCTTTGGGCAGTATGCCTGGGCAATGAGCCTACTACTTTTCTTGACTCCTAACAGGGACTGTGTACTGTAATGTTGTAATAAGCTCCTAACAGGGCTAAATATTTTAACATGGATACTATACTCTCAGTACATTATTTGTGGGTTCCAATTCCCTTTGGGGTTTTACCTTTAAAAGGGTTTCCTTGATAACAAGTATTGTGTTATTGTGTTGGCATTTACTGTGTTATCATTTGCATTATAGTTTTGATTTATAAAGTTTAAATTTTAATCATCTATATTAAAACTGATTCACNCCCCCCCCCCCCCCCCCTCTCAGTTGTTTTGTGGACTATTATTCCTAACAGGTTCGGGACAGCAAGTTCAAGTGCAGATCTGGATACCCTTTTCGGCAAAATTTTGGGATTTGGAAACAAATTTTCCATCAGACTATTCAGGTCAAGGTCAAATATTTTTTCTCGGTCAGGATCAACTTTCTATTCTGGGTCAGGATTGACTTTCTGTTCTGGGTCAAGATCGACTTTCTATTTTGGGTCAAAATTGGCCTGAGCCAGATCTAGAAAAGATTTCTAGGTTTTCTCCGTCTTTGTGTTTTTGTGCCTGATCCGATTGTAGAACTTCTGAAAACTTGGTGCATACACCCAAAAATAGCATTCTTCAAATCTGTTGCATTTTGAGGTTAGTATTTGTCTTCTAATTCATTTCAATTAAGTTTTTAATCTTTTTATATCTATTACACATTCTTTTCTATATGATGAAACCTAGGTTTTTGCTCTTTATCCTTATTCTTAATAGGTGGATTCATTTATGCATTGATCTTTTCTTTAGGTTTAATCAATTTGGATCTTCCCTTTATGAATTTAGGGTTAAGAGGGAAATCTTATCCTCCCATGCCCCACACATACATTAAATCATATATATACACTCATATCTCACATTTCCTCTTTTGTCCATTACATTTTGGTGAACCCACGATAGACAACACTTTCTTTTTGGGTGTTAGATTTACATTTCATGCTAGATATTTCAGACATATTAGATTAGCCTTCTTTTATGTTCTTTCATTTACATTTTCTTATTTTAGTTCATTTACATTGCATTGGTGTATGAGTGTTACTACCTCTAGTCCTAATTATAATATTCTGGTTAGAAGAAGTCACAGACTTATGGGTTCCTTTGATCCTAAGTCTTCCTCTCCTTTCCTTAGGATCCCGGATGAAAATTTGATCACTCATGATTATAATCCTTCTACGGAGCATAACTCGTTTCACTCATCTCATGATTAGGATGATGCTTTAAGAATTCCTCCTGAACAAGTCCAAAAAGTGTCAACTGAACTTGATAAAAATGGGAAATTGGCTTATTCAAGAAAACCATAATCAAGATTCTATCCAAGCTATAGAGTCTCTTAATAAATTCCTTTGTGATATTGATCAAGGTTTTAATCTCTTGCGTGGTATTACTCATATTATGCATTTAAATGTTAAACCTTTAGCTCAAGAGGCTCAATATTTAGGATTTACTCCTCCTGTCACTAGTGTGGAACCTTATTCCATTCCTTTACCTAGTAATCCTATTTACACTCCTCCTTTAGTGACTACATCTCTTATATTCTCCAATCCTCTAGCTTTGAATCTTCCACTTCCATCTATTCCTATGAGTGGTACACTGGTGTCTTTACCTACCTCAGAGCCTTCATACCATAGTGCTCCTTTTGCTTATTCCAACCCTCTTCCAACTATGGTTCCAAGCGTTCCATTGGTTGTGTCTTCTATTATTTTCGCTTCATACACTTTTCCTAGTGTTCCTAATGTTTCTAGGCCACCTATTTCTTCTAATGATTCCATAACCATTAGTTTGGCTCAAATTGTGTCCTCCTTACAACAAGAACTTGCTTCTTTAACTCAGTCCAAGCTTAGTATTCCTACATGTGACATGGGTAGTCCTCTATCCTTAGACATTATTTGTGCTCCTATTCCTCAGCAAACTGATATGCCTCATCTTGAGAATTACAATGGTAAGGGAGACCCTGTCACTCATGTTAAGACGTTTCAAATCCTTTGTAGTGACTATGCTCATGACCATAGGATTTTGGCTAAGATGTTTGCTAGGAATTTTCATGATAAGGCCTTGCAATGGTATTGTTCCTTGCCTCCTTATTCTATTGATTCTTTTCCAAAACTTACTAATACCTTTATTCAACAGTTCCAAAATAACATTGGTCCACAAGTTTCCTTAACTGATTTAATGCATTGTAAACAGAATACTAAGGAAAATTGATTGACTTTATTGGTAGATTTAAGCATTTGTAGGCTCAGATTTCTTATCATGTTCCTGATATTGATATTCAGCATATGTTTATTTCAAATTTGCAAAATGATATTAGAGATAAGATTTTGCTTACTGAATTTACCTCTTTTCAACAACTTTGTGCAACGCTTCATCATTATCAATTACAAGTGAGTCAATTTGAGAGCAACACTCCAATGGCTCCTGTTCCAGTTGATAAGAGTGATGTTTCTCCTAATCCCAACAAGTTTCATAAGCCTAAAAACTATGTCAAAATCAATAAACAAGCAAATGCATTTGCTGATCAAGTTGTTGTTGCATCCCACAATGCCACTTCTGCATCCACTACTTTTCGTTTAAATCATATGTTTACTCCTCTTTCTGAATATTTACATTCTATTATGAGTAAATTGTTGACTTCTAATATGATTACTTTGCCTCCTATTCGACCTCTTCTACCTACTATGATGGCATCCAAATCTTTTGATCCTAAAGCCTTTTGTCAATACCATCATCAGAATGGCCATGATACTAAAAAAAATTATTCTTTAAAACATAAGGTTCAAGATTTAATTGATTCTAATGCTTTATCTATTGATAATTTTGATGGTAGTGGGAACAAATTTGTCTCTCCTCCTAATCCAAACCTTCAAATCTATATGAATCCTTTGCCTACACATGATACTAATACTATTATTCAGTCATCTTCTGTGGATATTTTTTACGATTCAAAGATAGATGATCTTAATCATATTGTTAATTATGTGGAGCATGTTGTTTATCCTCAACATGTCTCTCCACCCCAGCCTCAATTCAACCTCAACTTCAAATTCCACCTCAACCTAAACTGAAACCTCAATCTAAACCATCAACAACCTAAGGATAAAAGACCTCGGGAACTCTCGATCACCTTTGATGATTCTGAGACCATTAAAGCTTCTGACGGTCCCCTTTACATTTACGCTATGATTGCTAAGATACCTACACGTGGTTTTCTTGTTGATCCCACTTCTTTAGTCAATGTCATCACTGAAGAAAAACTTTTTATGAAGAACTTACAATGTGATTATTATGATACATCTGATGTGTGGATTCAAACTTGTAATGGTTTTCTCTATCCATAATTTGGTTCTATTACCTTACCTATTGAACTTTGTGGTAAAGTTGTGGACACTACCTTCATTGTTGTCCCTACTTCTGATCAATTTCAAGTTAAGATTGGTTTTCCCTGGTTGATTGTCATGTGTGTCATTGCTTCTCCTATCCACAAGTGTATTAAGTTCATTCATGATGAAGAGGTGAAAAAGATTAATCATAGTTTGTATCAACCTTCTAGGCCTAGGGATTGTGCTACCCTTGACCTATTTTGGCCTTCATTACCTAATTCATGTCCTCCTCGACCTGATAATATTTTTCGTTCATATCAAGCTTATAAACATCGCAAGATTCTTGAGTTAAGCATGCCTCGGATTGATCTTAACCGTGGTCTTTTTCCTATGCCTTCTATACCTCCTTTATCCATTGCTTCTAGTTCTGTTAATCAAACTCCTAGTATCACTTTTCAGCCTACTGAGAGTCCTACTAATCCTCCTATAGAACCTGTGAAGGAACTAGGTGTTGTTCCTCCTAGTTCTCAACATATTTCAAACAAGACAAAATGTAACAAATCTTCCAATGAATGTTGTAAGAAGTGTCGAGCTAATGCTAGGGCATGTGCCTCTGTTCTTAAAAATTATTTACCTTCTTTTGACCAGCATATGCCTGATCTGTTGGAGGAAGTTAATGTTAGTAAGGATGTTAAGATGAATGATTATGATGATTCTATCCGCATCTTAGATTCTATTTCCATTAATCTTGATGAGGAAGATACTCTCGATGATCCTATTGATCCTAATGATGAATATGAGACTATTGATCTTGATACTAATTTACCTCATATGCTTTCAACTCAATTGATAATTACACCTAGTATTGAACATCACAATTCTCAAGAGGATCCTTGTTTGGAACTGGATATTATTCCTACTGTGTTGGATATAGTCCCTCTTGTGAGTTTCTCACCTTCCCTAAATGACATACACCAAGATGGGGAGAGTAGGCAGTGTGCTTGATTGGCTTGTCCTCCATGGTAGAATTTTATGTGTTTTCTTGGTGTATTTTTCTTCTCTCGTAATGTGTTTGCTAAATGTTTGTTAGATTATTTTATACGACCCTTGTTACTTTGTTGGTGCAAGGTGATAAAGGAATCGAACCTGTTGAACAATTCCTCTATATGTATTTCTATTCTTCTATATGTTATTTTTATGTTATGTTGTACCTGTGCTATTGTTCGTAAATGTTTTCCTTGTGTAGTCTGCTTGGATTTGCGACATGGTAGCACTGATTCTTTTTGGTCTCCATGTGGTATTCTGAAAAGACTCTTCTTCATAACTCTTACGTT
>MU228530.1:4826994-4840904 GCA_018584345.1 Thuja plicata | reverse complement strand
CATAGCGGAAACGTAATCAATGGAGTTGTTTATGTTTCCCTTAAAGCCATTGCTCTTGTTAAAGTGTTAGCAATGACTTTAACTTGGGGGCATACGCTCTGCTCACTTTTTGCACACACGCACTTTCAAAATATTTTCAAAACTTAAAACTTTTTTCCCTTTATGGATTAGAGACTAATCCTTAAAGTATGGATTTTTTACCTTATAGGATCTCTTGATCCCTCCAGTTTCAATTTACAATGTTTTGATCCCTTAAGCACGAAAGGTGTCCTTAAGATTGGATCTTTCTATATGTTGACTTTGCTCTTTTGGAGTAGAATATTCCTAAGAGTAAAACCTTGATGGGTTGACTAGTGAGTAGCCACATTCACTAGGCGGTTCAACTCTATCTTTCCAGATGCACTTTTTCCTTGTGTGATTTACAATGGGACATAGGTTCTCATTGGGCAAGGTAATCACACCCTCTCTCTCTCTTTCTCTTTAACTGGTGATGTCTCTCTTATTATGATCTTAGGGTTGATAAACACTTAAGCCCCTGGCGGCTTGAGGATTCCTTTGTCCCTTTTGATTTCGATAAGATTATATTTTCTTTATGATCTCCTTTACCAAGAGTCTGCATCGAGTCCATACTCTTGCTAAAGTGGGGGCTAAATGTATAGTCGTAAAATGGAAGCACTTCCATTTTGGACTGGTTTAGCTCTCCGAGTAAGTGGTTTGGGATCATGTCAAGCACCTTGAATGGGCCTCTGACTTGGATCTGGCTTTTCCCCTTGTTCTGCCCCATTTTCCACTTCTCTCTGGCCTATTTCTGGCACCCTGATCTGCAAATATGAGTTCCTTGACCTCAGGGTCAAGTTTGACCTCGACCCTCACCTAGGTCAGGTTCAACCTTGACCCTAAGACAGAGTCCAAATTTTAGATTTCCGGGGTTTCCGGATGTCAGGCTTTGGAAAGATTTAATTCCGGCTTCCAGGTCGGTTGTTTCGGTCTTCGAGGCAATGACTCTTGAAATTATATTTAATATAGGTCCAGTTCTAGGGGTATAGGTCTAACTGGAATTTAATTCTCCTATGTAGTGATGAACCATAACTGATTGAATGTTTGAAGATTTTAAGTTGATGATCACCGAAATGCAGAAGGTTAATGCAAGACATTAAATCAGTTAATGGATTGTATTGTCATTGATGTCAACTTGATGTAATATGATTGGTTATACACATTATGTCAAAGACTTCAAAGAACTAGAGAGATAAGGTTATGCTATCAGTAATGCATAAAAGTTTAGTATTCACAAAGTGACAACAGGCACTGATGGACAAGTGCACACCGACGGATAGAGAACCCCGAGAGGAAAGTCATAGTGATGCCTGAGAAAGAAACCCGACAAGAATTACCGACGATCAGAACCACAAGCATTACTGACAAATAGAACAATAGTGTTACCTGATGAACAGAAAACCTTGAGGAGAACTGAAGTGTTGACCAAGCCAACAAGGAGTTAAACACCGAAAAGAATTGAAGATCATAAACAACAAAAGACTTAGCTGGTAAGAGCTAAAGGAGTTAACTAGTTGTTAACATTGTTTTCATCGACAAGTTTGAAGCCAGAAGATAAGAGAGATTTTTAAAGCAGTTTTATTACAGTTGACAAGAAGATATCTACAAGATAAAACAGGAGTAAAGCTTTAAAGCAAGATTGGCTAGAATTGCATATCACGCCAAGAACAAGAAAGTCAAGAACTTAGAAATGGTTGAGTCATGTCTATAAAGGGATAATCTAATTTATTATGAATAAGGGGAGTGAATAGAGAAAGAGGATGTTGAAGAGAAATTGATGAAGAACAACTTCAATCAGACCTGATCAATCAAGCTAAAGAACATAGCTAATTCTGCGGACACCAAGCAACAGAGCACAGCATCACCAAGCATAAAGAAGTGGAGCAAAGGTACATAAAAGATACATTAATCAGAAAGGTATAATGAGCTTACAATAGATCACACCTAACAAGGTCACACCTAACAATGTGTTTGTAACCTTTAACAGGGTTGGCTCTTCACCAAGCTCACTTCAAAAGAGTCAAAATTTTGGGTTACTGGTGCCAAGTGGTTTTTCCCTTAACAGTGTTTCCAAGTTAAAAATCCATGTGTCAATGTGTTTATGAGTCATTACTTTAGTGTTTTGCATTACACAACTAAATCAGGATTGATCAGTATACACTAAGTCATTTATTGTATTTTGGTAAATGAAAGACTACTAATCGGTAAACAATAAGAATAAGGTTTAAAAGAGAACTCCGAGCAGTTTTTATTTGTTAAGATTATTTCAAGGCATTCATCTTGTAGGACTGAAGATAACTAGAGGCTTAATATTGTGGTGCTAAGATTTTGGGTTGATTTATTGGAATATTTTTTAGGCCACTAATTCACCAAGCAACAGAGCACAGCATCACCAAGCATAAAGAAGTGGAGCAAAGGTACAGAAAAGATACATTGATCAGAAAGGTATAATGAGCATACAATAGATTTGAAAATCTGCAAGTCTATAGTTGTATATGTGAACAGATCATTTACTGTTTCAATTTAACCATTGGATCATAAAGTCTCTTAACCAAGCAAGACTTAACAATCCTTTCTATATTGATATACATCCCAAGGAGTATCAAAAAGTTTATTGTATTTCGGTATACACTAAGTCATTTACTGTATTTCGGTAAATGAAAGATTGCTAATCGGTAAACGGTAAGAATGAGGTTTAAAAGTGAACTCAAAGCAGTAGTTATTTGTTAAGATTATTTCAAGGCATTCATCTTGTAGGACTGAAGATAACTAGAGGCACAGCATCACCAAGCATAAATAAGTGGAGCAAAGGTACAGAAAAGATACATTGATCAGAAAGGTATAATGAGCTTACAATAGATCTAAAAATCTGCAAGTCTATAGTTGTATATGTGAACAGATCATTTACTGTTTCAATTTAACCATTGGATCATAAAGTCTCTTAACTAAGAAGGACTTAACAATCCTTTCTATATTGAGATACATCCCAAGGAGTATCAAAAAGTTCATTGTATTTCGGTATACACTAAGTCATTTACTGTATTTCGATAAATGAAAGACTACTAATCGGTAAACATTAAGAATAAGGTTTAAAAGTGAACTCCGAGCAGTAGTTATTTGTTAAGATTATTTCAAGGCATTCATCTTGTAGGACTGAAGATAACTAGAGGCTTAATATTGTGGTACTAAGTTTTTAGGTTGATTTATTGGAATTATTTTGAGGCCACTGATTCACCAAGCAACATAGCACGGCATCACCAAGCATAAAGAAGTGGAGCAAAGGTACATAAAAGATACATTGATCAGAAAGGTATAATGAGCTTACAATAGATCTGAAAATCTACAAGTCTATAGTTGTATATGTGAACAGATCATTTACTGTTTCAATTTAAGATTATTTCAAGGCATTCATCTTGTAGGACTGAAGATAACTAGAGGTATTGTGGTACTAAGTTTTTGGGTTGATTTATTGGAATATTTTGTATATGTGAACTGAATATTTGTTAAGATTATTTCAAGGCATTCATCTTGTAGGACTAAAGATAACTAGAGGCTTAATATTGTAGTACTAAGTTTTTGGGTTGATTTATTGTAATATTTTTTAGGCCATTGATTCACCAAGCAACAGAGCACAGCATCACCAAGCATAAAGAAGTGGAGCAAAGGTACAGAAAAGATACATTTATCAGAAAGGTATAATGAGCTTACAATAGATCTAAAAATTTGCAAGTCTATAGTTGTATATGTGAACAGGTCATTTATTGTTTCAATTTAACCATTGGATCAAAAAGTCTCTTAACCGAGCAAGACTTAACAATCCTTTCTATATTGAGATACATCCCAAGGAGTATCAAAAAGTTTGATCATGAAGATAGCATGAAATGCCAGATACCAATTGACAAACTACATTGGGTTTGGTCATAAAAAGTAGCATAGAGATGCTAGATATCAAGTGACAAACTATTCTATTTAAATCCTCTAACAAGGTCACACCTAACAGTGTGTTTGTAACCTTTAACAGGGTTGGCTCTTCACCAAGCTCACTTCAGAAGAGTGAAAATTTTGGGTATCGGTCCCAAGTGGTTTTTCCCTTAACAGGGTTTCCACGTTAAAAATTCATGTGCCAATGTGTTTATGAGTCATTACTTTAGTGTTTTGCATTACACAACTAAATCTGGATTGATCGGTATACACTAAGTCATTTATTGTATTTCGGTAAATGAAAGTTTGCTAATCGGTAAACAATAAGAATAAGGTTTAAAAGTGAACTCCAAGTAGTAGATATTTGTTAAGATTATTTCAAGGCATTCATCTTGTACGACTAAAGATAACTAGAGGCTTAATATTGTGGTACTAAGTTTTTGGGTTGATTTATTGGAATATTTTTTAGGCCCTTGTAGTATTAGTAGATGCTCAACATTGAATGCTAAATATAATCCACTCATTGAATACCATAAATATGTGCAAGATGAATTCTCGTTCCAAATGTGTAGGAAGTGATTTGAATGTCTTTGAAGCTTCCACATGATCCAAAGACTTAATGTCATCGCACCAGTTTCCAAATCTATGTTACTGGAAACTAGTATGCATATCTTGTTGTAAGGAATCATTAATGTTTACTATGAAGCATTTTTGGAATCATATGTATAAACTTGTGTTAAGATTGCAATGCATGTCAATGGACTACATTGTTCATCTCTAGCATTGTTCAAGGTGTGGAAATGCTTGAAGGCGTGACTCAAGACAATCTTTCAAGAGAAATACAAGTAAGAAGTTATAGAAGTGTTCACGACACAACTCATCAAAGTGCTTTAAGGCATTACTCAAGATACCCCCTTGATCCAATATTTGAGTGACTCTCTCACCCCACCTCCCCCTTCACCCTAATTTTTGGTACTTAATTCTTTGTAAAATATATCAAGGTACATTGTAGAGTGTCAAAATACTAACAATGTTATTTCAAGCTACCATTTAAAAATTATTTGACAATCAATTTCCCATTAAATGGTCTATTTTTATTTTTATTTTTAACAAATAATGCTCTAAAATGATATTAGACTTGTGCATCCAACAAGTCATCAAAATCATCACAAAAAAATATATTTTCCAAAACTGAGTTTGCCAAAAATTTTGGCTTTGTTGATGAAAATAATGACAAAATGGCTAAATATTTATAATTAAAAAGAAAACCAACCTCTTTTGCAAGCTTAGACAATTTATTAAAAAATACTAACTTTTAATTGACAACAATGAACAAACAAATTAGAGTGATCAAGCATCCAAGAGTATGCTGCCTTCAAAAAAATCACGTGGATTTGGCCTTGCTTTGCTGATTAAAGGACACCCCTTCTCATTGCACACTAGGCCTCTTCAATGTCACCACTTCACTTGCTTGCCTACTCTTCCACGTTGCAATGTTGAACATGCAAATAGAAGAACATTGAAGGACGAAGGAATAACATGTAAATGAGCGTCTCTAAAATTAGTAAATAGCTGTCAAATTTATCTGATGATTGGCATAGAGAGGGCACCAATCTTCTTTTGAGTTGTTTTTCATTGTTTGCAGTGCAATAATTTATTTTATTTTATTGCTACATTTTCTAACTGTTTATTAAATACACCTTGTTTGTAGTATAGATAGGTATCTCTTACAAGGAGCACAAGATAATCACATATTATTGTCATCATATATCAACCCAAAAATAAATATCATGTATCATAGATTCTAAAAGGACCTTTCTTTTTTCTTTTTTTTATATTCTTTTAATTAATTCACTTAACAAATAAATAAACAATACAATAAAACATATGTGCTCCTAGAGTCATCCATTGTGACTAATGGTTGCAACCTTTAAATAGATATTTTAGTAATGACATCACATGTCTCCTAAAATATTAGGAAATAAAAAAAATCCAACAAAATATATGTGCCCCTTGAATCACTCATTGTGACTAATGGTTGCAACTCTTAAATAGAAGATATAATAATGACATCACATGCCCATCAAATTAGCTAAAGAAAAAATCTTATGATTTGTTTGCAAATATTTCAAAATATTCTTTGATTAGCCTGTAAGTCTGAACATTAATTTTAATTTTGTTTTGTAGTTTAAACTGGTGATAAATATTCTGCCAAAATTGCAAATTTAAAATCCATTATATCTTGTGAAAAAAAAATATAAACATGTCCAACATCATTTAAGAAAAAATTTCAAAACATGAAACAATTCATGAGACAATATGGACAAATATAAGTCCAAATTGATTACAAGTCATTGCAATAAACATGTTCAACACCATTCAACAGAGATTTTCAAAAGATAAAATGATTCATTTGAGACAATATAAACAAATATTACTCCAAATTGATTATAAGCCATTACAATTACAACCAAAAAAAATCTATTAAAACACTACTTTTACATAATCTGATCATCTTGGCAACATTATTAGACTTATTATGGATCTGATAAAAGAACTCAGATCCAATCCAGAAGATCGCAATTTCAGCCAAGATAGAAACTAAATATACAACACCTATCATTGAGGTCACAAGCCATTGCAAACGGGTTTACACTATGTCATTCAATTCCTTCAACAAAGTCTGTGTTTGAACACTTCCGAATAGAAGTGGGCTCCATTAGTGCTTTAGCTCCCACAAGCCAGGCATTCATCCTTGTTCTCTAAAGAACATACCATTTGTGCAATTTTTGTATCCACGTCTTCATCTGCTGACTTGGGCTTTTCCTGTACACAAGAAGAGAACCATTGCAATTGCTATGTTATATACTAAGGATAAACCGAAGATTTAAAATAACAAATAGGATCTTGAAATTTGAAATGATGAGCACCTTTATAGTGGTAGTGTCCACTGTAAACTTTATAGCATCTGCAGCAGCCCTAGATCGTAAATAGTATATTCCAGTCTTTAGGCCCTGATCAACGGCAGCACCAGCTTGTCAAATAAGATATTACATTGTAATTATTCTTAGCCTAGATGTTACATTTGCTGAATATTTGACTGTCTAAAATTAGCAATTTCAACAAGATCTCTATTATTTATTGAGTTGCTACTGAGCGCCTTCAAGGAAATTAATAAATTGGTGAAAATTCACAGGCAATTGGCCACCTTCTGGATCAAGCACAAGGTATGCCAAACAAGTAAAATGCAGTGAAAGATTGGTAGCAACCAATACGTAAACCCCTAAATCACCCCAGTGGCCTATTAAATTTAATAAAACAAAAATACCTGGGGCGAATAACTAGGGAAGCGTATAAGAAAGTTACAGATTGGATAAGCAAATCATAAGATTGGCACCCCTGCCTTGGTTTTGACATAAATCTGTGGTTGGCCTCCCTGAACAGATTTAATAAGAATACTTACAAAGGCTTTAATCTACCCTTGTGACAAAATAATTAAAAATTGATATAATTGTTATTAAGTGACCCAGGGTAATAAGCCATTCTATATACACTCCCGTTTTCGATACTGTTAAATTAGATGCCACAAATTTGAGAACTTTTACCTTAGACCAAGTGTAAAAATGCAGTGAAGTTAACTTCCCAAAATTGGGTTGATCCATGTGAATGTTCAGACTTTGGCTCTGATCTATGTAACAGCCCCTATCAGCTGCCATATCAACAATTGTACGCTGCTTGATTTCCCAGACAGTCCTGTTTAATAACCCAACGTATAGCACCTTAGAGACACCCTCAAAGTGTGGCATAACTAAAGGAACTTGCAAATGAGTTAAAAGATTCACCTGTAAATAGCCTTGAGATCGTCGGAGATCTCACTAGCATTTTGAACAGAGCCATTGTGATAAATTATCTTATTCTTTAAATCAGGATTCCAGATCCCCGTATCAGTTAAGTCATGGAGAAGATGCTTATTCACCACTACAAACTCGCCACTGCCAATTCAATAAACAGCTTACACTTAAATAAACTCCTTGGGAAATACGATACAAGTACCATACTCAAAGGCGAAAGAGACTCACCTTAATACTCTCCTGCTATAGATATTAGATGTGTATGGCTCAAAGCATTCATTATTCCCGAGAATTTGACTGGTTGAGGCAGTTGGCATAGGAGCGACTAGAAGAGAATTTCTTACTCCATTCCTTGCAATCATTTCCCTTACCGCAGACCAATCCCATCTATCTGAAGGTGTAACTCCCCACATATCTGGTTGAAGTATACCCTGTATCATTGAATAGGACAAATATAACGTGAAGAATCTCATTGAAAAACCTTGTAGTGCATTTCATAAGGTAGTTATAAAACAATATATCTAAGTACATCTGAAGGTTTAACTCCCCACATAACTGGTTGAAGTATACTCTGCAGCATTGCATGTTACAGATACAATGCGATGCATCTCACTGAAAAACCTCACATGCGTTTCCTAGGATTATTAGGACAGAAGAACTCTCATTGCAAGATTCCCTATAACACCCCTTATGAAATGTATATTCATAAAACAATACATCTCACTGATGTATACCCTATAACACACCATATGATAATTAATGTGGTCCTAACTAAGACAATAGATCACAAACATTAAACAGCCTTCCCAATTCTCAGACTGGGCATCAAGAAAAACAGATTTTATTCCAGAATACCTTGCTCACAGGACTTCCAGCATAAGTTTCGTAGGGACCCTCCTTAGCAGCAAGTTCGCTAGATGCTTTAAGTGCATGATAATAGATTGTCTCAAAGATCTCAGAGTTCAACTTTTGGGCCTACAACATCCAGATTGTAAGAGTTCGAATTAGCATATGACAAAAAGAGAAGCCAAGTCATGAAATAACCAGTTCATTGTTGTTTCACCACCCACTTCTTGAGAATCAAATGGCATGCCAAGCAAAATAAATGTATCAGCAAGACCCTGAACCCCAATGCCAATTGGCCTGTGTCGCATGTTAGATCGTCTAGCAGTTTCCACAGGGTAGTAATTCACATCGATGATTTTGTTTAGGTTTGCAGTAACTATGGCTGTGACCTGTCACAGTGTTGTAAAGATTAACGATACAACAGAGAGAAGCTTAATACAATTGTCCAGCGAAAAAAACTAAAATATTACAAAATGGAAATTAGAAACTGACCTCTCCCAGCTTATCAAAATCAAAGTAACGGTTATAAGAACCCCTGCTGCCAACAAGCTTAGATGGATGAGATTCAGCTGGAACCCCCTGCAAGAAATAGCTCCCAAATCAGTTAGCAGCCCTATTGTGAGATATTTAATATAGTGAGGAGAATCTATTATCATTCAACTCACCTTTTCTCTTACAAACCTTGGGAGAGCAAGCGATGCCAAATTACAGACTGCAGTTTCTGTTGGGCTAGTGTACTCGATAATCTCAGTGCAAAGGTTCGAGGACTTAATTGTTCCAAGATTCTGTTGATTACTCTTTCTGTTGCAGTGATCCTAAAGCCCAAAATAGGATTAATGCTTCAAACAAACAATGAAAATACAACTTAAGAAGTAGCTAGGTTCCTCAAGAAACTGTTAATTTACCTTGAATAAAAGGTAAGGGTTTCCTGTTTCTATCTGAGCTTCCAGTATTGCAAACCAAAGCTTCTGGGCTTGCACATCCTTCTTTGCCTTTCCCTGATTAAATTGTGCAACCTTTGAGCCACAATGCATGCTAGAAACAGGTTAAACCAAACATATAAATTGAAGAGGGAAACAAAAGCTTTACCTGCTGCTCATATGTCAGGTACAGTTTCTCAAACTCTTCACCCCAACAATCTGCTAGTCCGGGAGATTCATTCGGACAAAATAATGACCAGGTGGCATTGTCCTGGACCCTCTTCATAAAGAGATCTGGAACCCAGAGCGCATAGAACAGATCTCTAGCTCTGTTCTCTTCCTGTAAGGTATCGGAAATCAATTTCATGAGACCCTAAAGTGTCAAAAAGTTACGAGTGCAAATTGCTTAATCCCACAACAAAAGAAAAATTACCTTCCCATGGTTCTTTCTCAAATCAAGAAAGTCAAAAACATCAGCATGCCAAGGCTCCAAGTATACAGCAAAGGCACCTGCAGAAACATTGTAATCGGATTGAACAGCTTGCCACTTTCATTTGAAAACCAAAACATTACAGGGTATATTTCATATCAGCTGCCCCTCACAAAATGAATGCATTGTTATCTTGAAAGTAAGATCATAACAGGAAGTGTTTCATATTAACCATATCCAAGAAGAATTAATGCATTGACAAACTAGCACCAGCAAATCTAAAAGAATTTCAATCGTTACCCTTTCTCTTGCCTCCACCCTGGTCTACATAGCGAGCAGTATCATTAAACACCCGCAGCATTGGAACAATGCCATTTGATGTGCCATTTGTTCCCCTAATGTAGCTATTCGTTGCACGAATGTTATGAACAGAAACTCCAATTCCCCCAGCCGACTTGCTAATTACAGCGCATTCCTTAAGGGTGTCATAGATACCCTCAATACTATCGTCCTTCATGCAGAGAAGGAAGCAGCTACTCAACTGCTCACAGCCAGAACATTAAGTGAATCATTATAGCGTATCAGAAGGACAATAAAGCAAAGGAACTCGCATCTTTTAACAGTATAAATCAAAACATAACGCTTCAATTTAAATATCAGACAAGCATCAATTCAAGGTTCCAAAAATCTTAGATGCAAGCAAAAAAATCTTATGCCGTTTGATGCATGCAGCATCCAGAAACCCTACTCAAAAACTACAGTTTCACAAGACATCGCAATGCGCTACTGCTAGAAGCATTTTAAGATACCAACTCGGAACAAAAAAAAATGTCCCAAAACCATAGGTACAATGAGTACAGGAGGTACACACCTGGGGCCTTGGAGTCCCAGCATTAAAGAGAGTTGGAGAAGCATGAGTAAACCACCTCTGTGACATCAAATGGTAAGTCCTAATAGCAGATTCAATGTCATCTTTGTGAATTCCCACAGATACTCTCATCAACATATGCTGAGGCCTTTCCACAACAACTCCATTCAATTTTAAAAGATATGATCTCTCCAAAGTTTTGAAGCCAAAGTAATCGTAGTCGAAATCTCTGTCATATATTATTTCACTGTCTAAACGAGCAGCATACTGGTGGCACAAAATTACTTTTGTCAGAATCAGCATTTGAGTCACGAATGAGAATGCACAAAAGACCAGAGATAAAAGAAGTATGATCTATATCTATTTATTAAGGCTTTACATTATCACCATCGGTTCAACAGGTTTCTAATAAAAACCATTTACATTTAATTTCATTGATTTTGCAGATCACGCTTCATGATCTGCTATCTCCCAATAGTGGACCAGAAATTGTAATCCAAAACATCAGTTATATTAAATGCACAGAGCTTTCACCAGAACCCGAATTAATTTTGAAACGGACTGTACAAAATATGTGAAAACATAAGATTGCCTAAATATGATGATTGATAGCTCCGGAAATTTCCACTTACGAACCACTCTTCAAAGCCCAAAGGAGATTTTACGACATTTCTAACAAAAGCTTCGTCAACTACAGAATTTATAGAGTATGCAAGGAAATTATGAACGGTACCTTGATGATGATATTGTAAACATCATCCGCTACCAAAGGGGCCATCTGACCAGATCTCATGTCTATGTGTGCATGCATGTCCTTGATTCTGCAACACAAACAGATCCAGACACCAAAGCGTCAAATTCAGGACAACTATCATTTTGCAAAACGATACAAGAATGCACCTAATGTGTGCATGATGCATAAATGACCACTACAACAGGGACAAATGTGTGGTAAAGGAAAATCCAACGGACACACAATGTATATATAACATTAAGAAAAACAGATGATAACAGTATATGCAATGCATACACGGTATACAGGACTCTGTCATGGAAAAACCCCACAACAAGGGTTTGCAAAATGCATATATAGCACAATATAACCTCACGGTGGGGATGTTGCAATAAGGACATATAGTGCGTGTATACCATTAATAGCTTAGTATAAGGCAGGAATGCCATGTACATACACCACAAAAGGAGCTTGCATTTGTAAGATTTAGGGCTAGTGGTAATGCAATACTCACGTCTCAGAAAACGATTTCTTGGTATTCTTGTGAAGATTTGAGACGGCAATCCTGGCAGCCAACTGCAACCCATTGCCAAACGAATAGAAATAATCAATAAGGGATTCACAAATTTAGTGCACCTGATCTTCGAAGATATAAATGGGAAATCTACAACTTACAAGAGCGTAATCAGGGTGGTTTGCGGTCATGGCAGCAGCAGTCTCGGCAGCCAACTCATCCAGCTGACTGGTAGTAACACCCTTGTAGACCCCTGTACAAACCTTCTGCGAAACGAGCACTGGATCGCAGTGCTCAGAATTCAAGCCATAGCTCAGCTTCTTCAATCTGGCGGTAATCTTGTCAAAATGCACAGCCTCGCGCTTCCCATCTCTCTTGATGACATACATTGTTATAGCTTCAGAAAGACACTGCACAAAGATCGAATGAATATTCGAATTTAAATGGAAATAGCAATTGGGTATTGAGGATTTAAATAGGCGAGGGAGCCTCTGAGATGAGCATTCAATTGGATATTGAATTTTTCTCACTGGCGAGGCTTGTCAAGTAAGCCAAGAGGGGTGAGGCTTAAATAGCTATTTGAATTGTCCCTAAAGTCCCGCTCTTGGGTTTTCCCGCTATTACAGAGTTCAAATAAGAGCATTAAAGAAAAAGGGTGTGACCAGAGTGGATTTGGGTAAGATGAGTCGTTGGCATTATGGCTATTTGGATGCTTTGGGCCCGATTCTTTCCCGCCGCGCTACCCTTTTTTTCGAATTGGCGCCGATTTCATTTCCCATCTTTTCTTCGTGGTTGAAATAATTCAATTTTGATGGGTGAATTAGGTTATGGTCCCATGGAGGGAGATTAGATGGAAATTTGGTTAGGAATTTTTTATAATATGTGCAAATTTGTTTTTCCATCTTGTCTTTTAAAATGAGTAGGTATTAGTTATTAGTGAGGGAGGACAAGCACAACATAATATATACATCTATTAAGATCTCATGATTATATCGAATTCATAAATCTATTAATAGAGTCATCTTTGTAACTTTTATTATTGTACGCACCACAATTTCTCTCATGTACTCAAGTTTTGTATACGTAGAATTATAGAAGTTTGGAACTCTTAACTCTATTGTGGGACTTAGCTATTAAGGGACATTTTATAAACAATCAATAGGTGTCATTTTCCTTGTTAAATAGTGGTGGTACCCTAAATTTTGAGAATTTAGAAGTCCCAATCCATTATCAAAAAGAAAGTTTCTCCATACTAAAAAAATTAAAGAAAGGAAGCTTTATGACACAAATAAATAGAACTAACTAATCGAAGCCTTCAGAAAATACTGGAATTTCAACCTGCTACAAAGATGATGCCGACAGAGGCTAAAGATGGTCGAATTTTAAAAATCTAAAACCGACCCAGTTCGGGAAATCAAATTTCCTATCTCCAGCAAAAATCTTAGCTTTTCACGATGTGTTTTGGATTTTCGACCAAAGCCAAATCCGAAAGTTAGGTAGTTATTTTTTAGTTAGTTTAGTGTTTTTTCAAAATATTTTATAATAAGGGTTGTGTCTTTTCACCTTAAGGAGGTGTGAAAGCCAATCAAACATTTATATATACATAATGTAAAATGTAAAGACAAAACAATACAATAATAATACAATTTGACATATTTGGATAGTTTTGGATCAACAACTATAACATGGACCTGGATGTACTAATTTTTCAAAATTAATAAAGATAAGTCTTTTTTCTTTCACATGTGTAATAGTTTCATTGTCATTTTA
>MU228530.1:4810923-4826894 GCA_018584345.1 Thuja plicata | reverse complement strand
ATGATATATTGCTTACAATTTGATTTATTCAAGCCTACTTGCCATCTTGAGAGATCGGTTGAATTCTGTACACAAGTTATCTGCTATAAAATGCCTTAAACCAGTAGATAGTGGTTAAGGTAAAGGTTCACNNNNCTTGGTCTTGCAGAGCTAGAAGTGCAGGGGAAGAGGATCATAATCGATCATTCCCGTTAGTTGGCCAAAAACAATTGGTTTTCCAAACATTGGATTGGCAAGTCCATAGGAAATCCAATTCAACATTTTTGAGCACCAACAAATAGTTCGAGGTTTGATTTAGTGTTTCCTAGTTAATGTGGTATGTGTGAGAATACACCTCCACACCTCAATTTAAACTGTCATGTGTATACTATTGCATTGCTTGGGAGACTATCATGATTCTCCATGCATAGTTGCATTGTTTGGACACTTGTATGGTTCTCCACTCGTATACTATTTGAACTTTACTATGATTCATGAGTGTTTCCAATTGCAGCTTTTTTTAATGCAAGAGCATTAGGAGATTGAAACCGAAATAGTTATATGGACAGTGGCAATTTTAGTTTGGAGCTTGTCCATGTTTTATTTTATATTTGTTTTGTTAAGCAACGGTGGCAGTTTCAGTTTGGAGTTCGTTGTTAGTTTAGGTTGGTTATGAACTCGTGAAGAATTATTAAAGGTGGATTTTCTATAGACATTTAGAGAGGAGGAGCAGATACAAGATGAGGGAAAAGGGTAGTTGTGAGAGGAGATTGTCAAACGAAGGAAAAGATCCTTCACAAGGATCAATTGTTTTGTAATCAAACAACTATCAGAAATAAAGGAATAATAAACCTTTGTTCTTTATGGGAGATTTTATTCTTTGTAATCTTTTGTCTAATGTGGAATGTTGTAGACTTAGAGATCGCTTTGTTTTCTATTGTTCAAGTTCTTGTCGTGTCTAAATTTTCCATCATCATTGTATCTTGGATTGCCTATTGATTGCTTATCAATTAGGCTTAGGATGGTGAATTAAGTTTTTGTGGACTATTTAGCAGTCGGATTGTTATCAAAAATGGTATCAAAGCTAGAGGTTCTAAGTGCATGGGTAGAGGAGAGAAGATTGTAGAGTAAGTACAACAAAATGTAGTTGTGAGAAGGATGGGGATTAGTATAAGAAGACTTGTAAGTTGGGATGAAAACTGGGACAAAATGGAGAATAGAAAACTCCATGAGACGTTGAACATGATAGCAAGAAGAATGGATGCATTGGAAAAGAATTGGTTTTCTAATGTTGTTGTGATTGTAGGAAATATGAGAGAAGTCGAAGATAATAAGTTAGTAGAAGATTCATGCCTCGTGGAAGGCATTGTAGAAAAGAACAAAGATGATAATGAAGACTACGAACATTCTATTGATATTAAGGAATAAGATTACCAAGTAACTAAAAATAATTAAGATATTAATTTTTAGAGTTTAGAAAGCTCCGATTTTGTTCGTCTTGATAATTTGAGGAAAGATGATACTCAAAGTGGTTCGGTCAATGAGGGAGAAAATTTGGTTCATGTTTTCATTTCTAAAGATGACAACTGTAATGAAGAGGGAGACAAATTCGTGTTTGCAAAGGCGAATGTGCAATTAAAGGTAACGCTCAATTTGAAAGAACATATTGATGGCGAAAGTGCAAAATTAGTAAAATAGATTATATCAAAGAAAGAAAGTGCAAAAGGTTCAATTGAGATTGCAGTGAAAGAATCGAAGAATGTTGAAGATGCAGGTGATCAATTGTTGAAAGATAACATTTTAGAAGTAAAGACATATGAGGTAACTTTTGTTACACATTGCAAGGATGAATTTTTATTTTCCTTTGGGGTGATATTGGTTAAAAACTATGAAGATGACACAACATTGTGGCAATTTCAAGTTGACAAAGAAATCATAAGGCAAAGGTATCAGAAGAAAGTGAAGAGTAAACGAATGCATATGGAGAAACTCAAAAAGAGTAAATGCAAGCATAGAGAATATTTGGAAGGGGCACGACAAGGGATGTGAAGATAAGACACTTGAAAGAAGCGGAAAAATAAAGTGAACGTAAATGATATTGTTACCTTCATGAGCAGGAGCCCATTAATTCTTTAGTCTCCTAGTGAATCTAATGTAGGAGCATCAGGAGATTGAAACCAAAATAGTTAGATGGATGGTGGTAGTTTTAGATTGGAGTTTTTCCCTATTTTATTTGTTTCTTGTTTTGTTAAGCAATGGTGGCAGTTTTAGTTTGGAGTTTGTCCATGTTTAATTTTTTGTTTGTTTTGTTAAGCAATGGTGGCAGTTCCAGTTTGGAGTTTGTTGTAAGTTTTGGTTGGTTATGAACCCATGAAGAACTATTAAAGGTCATTTTTTGTAGAAAAAGAGAGGAAGGGCATGTACATAAACAAGGGAAAAGGGTAGTTGTGAGAGGAGATTGTTAGAGGAAGGAAACGATACTTGACAAGGATCAACTGTTTTATAATTAAACAATTGTCAAAAATAAAGTAATAATAAACCTTCATTCTTTGTGGGAGATTTAGTTCTTTATAATATTGTTGTATAATATGGAATGTTGTTGACTTAGACATTGCTTTGTTTTTTTTACTGTTCAAGTTCATGTCATCTTCATTGTGTCTTGAATTTCCTTTTGATTGTTTATCAATTAGGCTTAGGTTGGTGAATTAAGTTTTTGTGGATTGTTTAGTAGTCCGGCTACTGTCATTTTTAAAGGCTCATATTGACTTCCTAACCTTTTATTATTTCTACAATCTTTGAATTAGATGTGATTTCTTTTTACCTTTCCTCTTTTTGAATTTTTAATGTTAACATAAATTTGTACAACCTTAAGTCTTTGCTCGTGTATTTCCATGAAAGATCTAGATTTACATATGATGTTTTATTGATTGTTTTACCTCGTATTTTAGGCAAATGGGAATTATAGTTGTTAAAAAGTGTCCATAAACCTAGAAAACATTATTTTTAATTGCACATTATATGTGAATAAAAAATAAAATAAAAAACAAATGACATGCAAATTGTTACATACACTAAGGTACACTAAGGTGGAGGAAACATCGATGGCCTCTCCAACAATAACTTAAAGTTTGCATTTTTAATTTCATCAGATTTTGAATTCAAATTAAATATAAGGCTTTAAGTCCTTTCCATGAAACCACGTCATTAGTTTTAAAATATTTGATTTTTAATATTAAGGTGAACTCACTAAGTAGAGAACAATTTTACAATTGAAAGTTATAGGTTACATGGTTGACCTTTTGTCAAAATGGATAGGTTTAAGTCAACAATAACTACATTTGTATAATGGGATGTGAATTCTTGTACGTTTTTAAAATGAATTTATTTACTAGTCCAGATATCAAATACAAAAAAAATATGTTAAAACAATAAATTAAGATATCAACTTCTAAGTGCTTATATATGTCAATTTCATGTATTATCTACGTCCCCAAGGAGAGAGGGCCCAATAACTAAGTGGTGTACAATAGCCACGAGTGTATTGGGCACCAAAGGACCATCTTCTATCTTTACATGTTTCTTGTGAAGTTGATTGTTAATTATTTTTTTCACTTGGTAGATAGACAAAAGGTGTTAATTCAACATCATGTCAAGCAATAAGCAATCACACAATGATGCATAAGTTGCACAAAAATATAGGACCTCATGTTTCAAGTTAATAATTTTAAATATTTTTAAAACCCAATAAACAAATAGCTAGTGTGTCCAAGTCTTTGATGATATTGACCCCGAACAATAGCTTTAAATACTTAATTACCAAATAAGATATAGAAATTTAAGTGTCGTTCAATTCAACAAGTAAAAGCTTAAGGGGTACAAAGTTAACTTTCTAGTGCAAGAGTACCTAAGCACACAGGAACATCTGGAGGTAGAAAGATAACATTAAATAAATTTCATTAATATTTGAGTTCGTATGATATTTTCAATGTATTTTGAATCATGACAAAGCAATATATAAGGCTATTTGAAGCCATTTGTAAAAGTTGTCAGACTGTCCTGTTAAGAGGTCCTAGTTGGTCCATATAGTCAAATCATGTAAATAAACCCATGGAGGGATAATAAGGTGGTAAAAGGTAATATATACTCCATTTGGATGTGTTAAGAATGTTCACTCAAGGTTTGAGAGTCTTTTATATTAAAATGCAAAAGTTGCGTAAAATTTGTCAAAGCAACATTTCAAAATTTGCTAAAGTCGCTAATATACATTGTAAAGCGGAGGATTATTGGTCTAAAAAGTGGTTGGGCAGTTGTAAACTATCAAAAAACACTATAAAGTAATTTTAAGGGTGATTCCAAATCTGAATGGAAGGAAGGAGAATATTCTGGTAAAGTTTGTTGGATTCAAACCTTGATATCTTGATTAGTTTTATTGTTTTTGTGTTGTTTCCAGGCCTTGTACGGACATATACATTCTAGAAATGTTGTATAAAGTGCATGGATAGATATTAAATCAAATAATCTTCCTTATTGTTTTGGTTTGGAGTGATTTCATTGAGAATGGAAGAAGTTGTGAATGTTTTAGTGATTGCAACTTCTAGATCTTCTGAAAACATACTTGTAGCAACATTTGGTACAGACACATGTGGAAGAGTTAAGACCTCTAATTGGATTATTTTGAAATATATGTGAGTTACCTTTTTTTTAAGTTGATTTAATGTAGATTTGAGGAAGTTATGATGATTTTGGTGAAAACTGGGCTTAAACCCTCTTCAATGGAGTTGCAGGCAAGGGTTTGTAATTATCTCATGATTTAACCATTGTAAAAATTAATAATTTGGATATTATGAAACTATATTCATAAATATTTCATATTCAATTGGTTTGGATTCATTTTGTTTTGTTTTGTGGAAGATATTTGATGCCCTAGCAGGTAGAGCTTATGAATTTCTGAGTTCTTATGGCAGTAAAATGGGTCTCGGTGAAGAAACCATAATGGTTCAATGAACTGTCGGATCGAGCTACGTTTTGGATATGATTTAATAATTCTAGTTATACACACGTGGATTGGAGGGATTCACAAAATAATCTTTTGTTAAAAAGTTATCAATAACATAATACAAACTATCAAAACTGCGAGAGAATATGTTGACATGGTTCAATGGATTACTATGAATGTTTGTATGTGGGTATTGGATGTATAGTTATGTACAGAAATAGAAGATCATTTTAATGAAATATGTTCTTGTTGAATGATTATCTCTGACTGTGCATGAACAAATAAAGATTGATTGGTTAGTGAACATGTTGTGAATGAATACGTATGCCTCTAAGAAAGTGAAGGAACTATGTTGTTGTTTGGATCTCATGATAGATTTGGGATCTTGAATGGATTTGAAGGACCCTATGCATCACTTTCATACAACTAATTTTTTTGGATGTTTAAAAAATGTATGTAATTGAGATATCTAAGATAGTAACACGTGTGGTAGCATAAAGTAAAATAAATTTATTTTGTTATATGTGAATTTATTAATTTGTATGTTTAATGATTTGGTTCTTATTTTAATTTTATAATTATATGCATTAAGATTGAGATATAATCTCAATGATATTTTTTTTAACTATATTGATATACCCAATGTATCGCTGTAAATTGTAAGCACCTTATAGGTGTGTACAATTTCATGTCTTTTTAGCACCCACCATAGTGTGTTTCTATTTTAGCATGCATAATAGGACTTTGTGTTGTGCTTAATAAACACCTAAATTCAAATACGAGTCCTATTTTAATTTAAATTCACCTAAAATCAATGTGAGCCCTTATTTCTAGGTGTGATCCTTTATTATTTCACCAATTCAATCGTTTATTTATCAACATGGGCCATATGTTACCATTTGTGGCCTTTATATTTTATCTCGACCATGTAATAAGACGTCCTTTAAAATCTAGCTTTCTTTTCACCTTCCCAACTTCTAATTTCAATTTCATCCTCTTCAGTTGTCCTTCAAAATATAACTTTCTTTTCACCTTATCAGTTTCCAATTTTAATTTCCTCATCTTTTGGCATCCTTTTCCCAGGAAGAAGGTGCATTGGGTGTCCTCTTCCCCCATATTTTACCTAAAATTTGAATTAGGGGTCAGTCTTGCTGATTTAGTAGGATTTCAAAATTCTTGTCGACCTCCTTCAATTTTTGAGCCTCGTGTACCATCCTAAAAAGTTAGCACCTATAATTAGATGCTCAATTAGGCCCCATTTTTGCATTCTTGAGATTCATGTTTGTTATGCTTGATCCAGAAACCCATTTCCTCTAATTGTAACATCTTTTCCTCCTTCTCAACTCCCCATTCAAATTTCAACATGTTTTCTTGGGTACAAAATACCTTGGGAGATGTGTACCTGGGTATAGAATGCCCTAGGTTGTTGGATGATATTAGATTTGGATACTATTCACTGTTGATACTCATATTTTATCACTGATGTTAACATTGATGACATGTAACTGATTGAATGTTTGAAGATATTAAGTTGATGATCATGCAAGACATTAAATCATTTAATGTATTATATTGTCATTGATGTCAACTTGATATAATCTGTATGGTCATGGAAACACTGCCAAAGACTTCAAAGAACCAATGAATCAAGGCAACGCTATCAATAATGCATACAAGTCAAGTATTCACTAAGTGACTATATACACCGACGGTCAAAGTAAAAAGGCAAAGTCACAGTGTTACCCAACAAGCCAATGCACAACATTACCGACGAGCAGAGTTACAGTGTTGCCCGATGAGCAAAACACAATGTAACCCGACGGACAAAATTTCAGTGTTGCCCGATGAAGAAAACAAAGGACGGAGATTCCGATGATAACTGAAGTCACACCGATGAAACAGTCAGTTATCACCGATGACTAACTAAAGTATTGACCGACAGAACAAAGAGTTCAGAAAATGACAAAATGCTTAGCTATCAAGAAGCTAAAGATAGAGTTAACATATACTTATCATTGTTTTAATCATCCAGATAAAGCCGGAGATAAGTAATTGATTTAAAGCTGATTTGTCCAATTGGAAAGAAGATCTATTTGAGATAAAACTGGAGTTTGCTTTAAATATATTGGCAAGAATTGTGGAACACGCCAAGAATCAAGAAAGCCAAGAAAAGAGGAAATCATGTCTATATAGAGACAAACCCAATTCATTAGGAATGGGGGAATTAGGTGAGGAGAAAAAGAGAAGAGGAAAGATGCTAAAGAAAATCTGAAGGAGAAGAAAGTCTTCATTCAGTCCTGATCAACAAGCTGAGGAAAGAGCCAGATTCTACAGACACCGACAAATAGTGAGACAAGCATCACAAAGCAAAACAATGTGGAGCAAAGGTATAAGTGATTATATTGATCAGAGAGGTAATGGACTTACAATAGATCTAAAAATATGCAATTGAGTTGTATGTATGAACATATCATTAGTGTTTCAGTTCAACCATTGAAGCATATAAGCCTCTTAACTGAGTAGGACTTAAAAGTCTTTTACAAATGAGATACATCCCGAGGAGTATCAAAAAGTTTGATCACAAAAGTAGCATTAGATATGCCTGATACCTATTGACAGGCCAAGTGAGTGTTTGATCAAGGACGATAGTATTAGATGTCAGATACTAGTTGACAAACTATTTCTAAATCCTCTAACAAGGTCACACCTAACAGTGTGTTTGTAACCTTTAACAGGGTTGGCTCCTAATAGAGCTCACTTCAAAAGAGTGAAAAATTGGGGTACCGGTCCCAGTGGTTTTTCCCTTAACAGGGTTTCCACGTTAAAAATCCATGTGTTATGTGTGTATGATTCATTTCTTTACTATTTTGTATCTTACATAGTTAATTCTAGATTGATCGGTATACTCTACATATTTAATGTGTTTCGGTAAATAGATGATTTCTTATCAGTAAACATACATAAGAGAGATTAAGAAAGCAATCTGACAAATTGATATAATTATTTCAAGACATACATCTTGTAGGACGGAAGATAACTCGAGACATAATTTGTGGTTATAAGTTTAAAGGGTTGATTTAAGGATTAATTTTTTAGGCCACTGATTCACCCCACCCCTCCTCTCAGTTATTACTAATAATTGGCATCAGAGCTTGTGTGCTTAGAAGGAAGGTTTCAAGACCTAGGCTAAAGATTACAAGATGAATAGACGAGATGTGCCCAAGTTGAACAAAGATAATTTTTCTTCATGGCAGAGCAGAATAAGACTCCACTTATTAGGTATTGGTAATGATGTTACTCAATACTTAGATGATGAATATGTGTTGCCCGCGGGAGCACCAATAGTTGAACAATTGAGAAAGAAGCATGAGCACAATTGCATGATGATAGAGCTTGCTTCCTCACTCTCTGATGCTAAATTTGAAGATGTCAAAACCTGCAAAACTGTAAAGCAGATGTGGGACAAATTGATGCTTGTACATGGTGGTGACAAAAATGTTTTGAGAGCCAAGGCAGAAAGCCTTAGAGGAAAGTTTGATGATCTCAAAATGAAAGAAGGTGAAAACATCACTCAGTACAACACAAGAATCAAAGAGGTAGTCAATGCTATCTGAGGAGTTGGAGGTGTACTAGAAGAAGATATTGCGGTAAGTAAAATTCTAAGAACCTTATTGCCTACTTATGCTATTAGAGTATCTTCCATTCAAGAAATGAGAGCAGTAGCAAATAGAAATGTTACTGTAGACAATTTAATTGGAAGACTGATTTCATTTGAGATGAACAACTTTGATAATAGTGTCTTACCAAACATAGAGTCTGCATTCAAGACTTCTACGAGAATAAGTAAACCAAGTCATAAAAACACTATGAGAAAAGACAGTGATAGTGAAAGTGAAGAAGATGATCTTGATGAAATTGAAGCACTTATGGCTAGAAGAATGCAAAGAGGCAAAGGCAAATACAAAGGTAAATTACCACTTGTTTGTTTTAATTGTAAAGAGATTGGACACTTTGTTGCAAGATGTACTAACAGACGAAAAGATGACAAAAGTAATGACAAATCATTTGAAAAGAAGTCTAACACAGGTGATTACAGAAGCTACCGACAATCTGAAAGAAGAGATACCCGAGACTACAAGGACAAAGGAAAGAAGGCCAGTTACCTGGGAAAATGCAAAGATGATGATACTGATACCGAATCTAATGAAGACATCGAGATGGTGTTTGTGGCCGTAAAAGATGATTCAGATGATGATGAAGAAAGGTATGTAGAAACTGCACTCATATTTAAGGTTAGTAAAAATAATGTCTAGATCATAGATAGTGGCTTCACTCACCATATGACCGGTGATAAGAAAAAGTTTGAGACTTTTGAGTACTATATGATGACATGTAACTGATTGAATGTTTGATAATGTTAAGTTGAAGATGATGCAAGACATTAAATCAGTTAATGGTTTGCATTGTCATTGATGTCAACTTGATATCATCTGTACGTTCATGTACATAATGCCAAAGACTTTAGAGAATCAATGGAAAATGATTATGCTTTCAGTAATGCGTAAAAGTCAAGTATTCACTAAGTGACAGACAACACCGATGGAGTGCACACCATCGGTAAAGGCAAAGAAAAAGTCACAGTGATGCCCGATGAGCAGAAGACAGTGTTGCCCGATGAGTAAAATCCAAGGATGCCTGATAGATGGAGATCCTGAAGCTAACTGGAGTTACACTGACAGAACTGGTAGTTGTCACTAACGACTAACTGCAAAGTTGACCGACAGAACAGAGAGTTCAGAAAATGACAAAATATCTAGTTGGCAGAGCTTAAGGATAGACTTAACTGGTTATTTTATTTGTTTTATTCACCTAGAGTTAAGTAATTGATTTAAAGAAGATTTATACAGTTGGCAAGAAGATAACTACGAGATAAATCAGGAGTTAAAGCCGTAAATCAGATTGGCTGGATTGTTTTTCACGCCAAGAATCAAGAATTAAGGAACATCGTGTCTATATAAGAGACAAGCATAATTCATTTCCAAAATCACAAGCAATCAAATACATAGAAGGGGAGTGAATAAAGAGTGAATAGAAAGAGGATGCTGAAGAGAAACTGGTGAAGGACAACTTCATACAGTCCTGATCAATCAAGTTGAAGGAGAGCTAAAAATTCTACAGACACCGACGAACAATGAAGTACAGCATCACAGAGCAAAAAGTGTGGAGCACAAAGAATTGAATTGATACATTGATCAGAGAGGTATTGTACTTAAATAGATCTAAAAATCTGCAGTTCAAGTTACATTAGAAACAGGTCATAATGTTTCAGTTTAACCATTGAAGCATCAAGTCTCTTAACAGAGTAGGACTTAACCGTCTTCTATAATTGAGGTATATCCCAACAGATTTCCAAAAAGGTTGATTCATGAAAGTAGCATTGAATTTGCATAAAGCCTATTGACAGCCTAAGAAGAAGGTTGATTCAAGGATGGTAGAAAAATTTGCCTAAAGCCTATTGACAGTCTAAGAAGGAGGTTGATTCAAGGATGGTAGCAAAATAGATGCCAGATACTAAGTGACAACCTATATGTATAAAATCCTCTAACAAGGTCGCACCTAACAGTGTGTTTGTAACCTTTAACAGGGTTGGCTCCTAACAGGGCTCACTTCATAAGAGTGAAAATTTGGGGTACCGGTCCTAGTGGTTTTTTCCCTTAACAGGGTTTCCACGTTAAAATCCATGTGTTATGTGTGTATGGTTTATTAATTTATTATTTTACATTTCACATATGCATTTCTGGATTGATTGGTATACTCTGCATATTTACTGAGTATCAGTAAATAGTTTTACTACTTATCGGTTATCAAGGAGAATAAGGACAGACAAGGTAAACTGACAGACAGTTAATTATTATAAGTATTTCATGGCATGCATCTTGTACAGACTTAATAATCTGAGGTGTATTGATTTGCGGTTAAAGATTAAAGGATAAATTTTTGAGGCCACTGATTCACCCCCCCCCCCCTCTCAGTTATTACTAACACTATAAAGGTGGTTCAGTAAGAATGGGTAATGACATAGCTTGTCCAGTTGAAGGTAGATGAACTATAATGTTGAATAACCAGATAAAATGTGAAAATGCTTATTGGGTAAATGGATTGAATTATAATCTATTGAGTGTTTCTCAGTTGAATAATTTAGGTCATAAAGTAGCATTTAAAAATAAGAAGGCAAAGATCTTCAATAAATCAGGAAATTTGATTGGTACCGGTGAGTAGACAAAAGGTAACTTATTCTATCTGAATGATACTGACACCACTTGTTTGATTGCTACAAACGAAGACATATGGTTGTGGCACAAAAGATTGTGTCATGTGAACTTTGACAACAAGATAAAGATTAGCAAAAAGAGAAATGTCAGAGGCTTACCAACAATGACCAAGCCCGACAACATCATGTGTAAGAATTGTCAAAAAGGTAAAATGACAAAGTCTAGTTTTAAAAGCAAAATCCATACATCTGATGCAATTCTAGAATTAGTCCATACTGATTTATGTAGACCTATGAGGACAAAGAGTTATTATGGAGATAGATATTTTATTCTCTTTGTTGATGATTACTCTAGAATGATGACAATCATGTTTCTAAAAGATAAATCAGAAGCATTTAAGATGTTTAAATGGTATAAGGCAATGGTTGAGAAGCAAAGTGGTAAGGAGCTAAAATACTTAAGATCAAATAGAGGAGGGGAAATTATTTTAGATGAATTCACTAACTTTTGTAATGAACATGGAATCAAAAGGTAGGTCTCTGCACTGAGAACACCCCAGCAAAATGGAATTGCTGAAAGAAGGAACAAATCCATAGTTGATTGTGCAAGGACACTAATGATAGAGAAAGGCATCATCCAAATATTCTGGAGGGAATCCGTCCGTACAGCTATTAATACATTGAACATAGTACAATTGAAGAAAGACACCTTATGAGCTATGGTATGGATACACACCCAATGTAAGTTATTTCAAAAAATTTGGCAGTCAATGTTAAATATTAAAAGATGATAGAATTGGAAAATTTGACTCCAAGAGTGATGAAGGAATCTTTCTAGGGTATTCTACCAAGAGCAGGGCTTATAAATGTCTAAATAAAGCCTCTAACAAAATTGTTGAAAGTGCAAATGTAAATATAGATGAATTTGTAGAGAAGAATGAAAAGGAAAGCACTAAAGAACCAGAGGACTACAATAGGTTCACTTACAATGGGGAACCTGACACTCTACCCAACCAACAATGTAGATCTCTTGAGCAACAGATCATTGCACCCGAGCATCAGGCTGCAAATACCGATGATCAAAATATTGCTCAAAATGATGCACAAAGTGATGGAGAACGGAATAATGAACAAAATGATGATCAAGCTGATAGACAAAGAGCTGAACTAGTACTTGAAAGATATGTCAGAAGGAACCATCCATGGAACCAGGTCATAGGAGATAAAAAGGCTAGTATGAGAACCAGAAGTAAGTCTCTAAATACAAGATGTCTTATTTGTGATTATGAGCTCAAATCTGTCAATGATGCACTAGATAATGATGAATGGATAAGTGTTATGAATGAAGAGATTGAGAAGATAGAGAAAAACAAGACATGGACACTTGTACCAAGACCAGATGAAAAGAATGTCATCGGTACAAAATGGATATTCAGGAATAAGCTAAATGAGAATGGAGAATTCACAAGAAATAAGGCAAGACTAGTAGGCAAGGAGTATGCACAAGAAGAAGGAATTGACTATGGAGAAACCTTTGCACCCGTTGCTAGGCTAAAAGGAGTAAGAATATTACTTGCTTATGCTACATATAAAGGATTCAAGGTATATCAAATGGATGTCAAGTCTGCATTCCTTAATGGAATACTTGAAGAAGAGGTATGCATTGAACAACCAGAAGGGTTTGTTGATCTAGACAAGAGGGACATGGTATGTAGACTTCCCAAAGCCTTGTATGGATTGAAACAAGCACCCCGAGCCTGGTATGAAAGACTTCATTCCTATCTTATAAGTATTGGATTTGTAAGGACTAGTGAAAATAGCAATCTTTATTTGAAGGAAGATACTGATGCTAACATTTTGATTGTTGAGATATTTGTTGATGACATCATATTTGGAGGCAATGATATGCTATGCAAATCATTTGAAAATGAAACGAGCAAAGAGTTTGAGATGTCTATGTTTGGAGAGATCAAGTTCTTTATTGGTCTACAGATCATGCAACAAGATGAAGGTATTTTCAGTACACAATCCAAGTACATCAAAGAAACATTGTAAATATTCAAGATGGAAGAGTCCAACCAGTTGGAACACTGATGGCAACTGGATGCAAACTAACAAAGGAAGACAAGTCATCAGAGTTAAATCAAACTTTGTACAGATATATGATTGGAAAACTCATGTATGTTGTACATAGTAGACTAGATATTGCACATCCAGTAGGAATAGTTGCTATATTTTCTGCTAATCCCAGGGAATCACATATGATTGTTGTCAAAATAATCCTAAGATATTTGAAGAATACTAAGGAATATGGATTATGGTACAAAAGAGAAGACAAATTTGAACTTAAGCTTTTTGCCGACGTTGATTGGGCTAGAAATCTTGATGACGGGAAGAGCACAACTAGAGGAGCATTCTTTATGGGTGACAAACTTGTCAAATGGATCAACAAGAAGCAAGGATGCATCTCTCAATCTACTGCAGAGGCAGAGTATGTTGCTGCTACTACAAACTGCTCAAATATTGCATGGATCAAACAGTTACTAGAAGGTATGCATATGAAAATTTTAGAACTAATAATTATCTATTGTGATAATACAAGTGCAATAAACATTTCCAAGAATCCAGTCATGCATGCTAAAACAAAGCATATTTCCATCAAGTATCATTATTTAAGAGAACAATTTTAGGGAAAGGAGGTGATACTTGAGTATGTGCAATCAAAGGAATAATTGGTTGATATCTTCACCAAGCCACTACCCAAGGATGCATTTGAATACTTGAGAAAGAGACTAGGGGTTAGACCCTTGTCTACTGGTTAGTAAGTTGACTAGAAGGTTGCATCAGCTTACATATTATTAGAATATCATTCATGTTGATGCAAGTAGAGAAATAGACTTCAAAGATAAATCTATACATAGAAAGGTATATATCTACACCAAGCACCATAGTTGTTACCAATGGAATGGGAAATTCAAGGAATATATTATGGATAGAAAGGATCCATTTGGCATCAATGTCAAATATTTGTTTGAAAAAGTTGTTTGGCATTGTTGTTAAAGGGAGAGAGATATCTCATTATCATACAGAGATTATATCCATTATCAAATCAGGGAGAGATCATATTCATCACAGTATCCATAGGGAAAGAAGAAGTCACAAAGGGAGAGTACACACAAAGGAAGAGAATTAATGACAAGAGAGAAGAACAGTTTAACGGAGAGAGTTTGAAATAGAAGGAGAACACATCACATCAGAGAAAGAAAGATTCTACATCTATCCAGTGAAGGGATTGAAGATAGAAAGAAAGCTGCAAGAATCAAATCAAATCTATTTGAGCTTATCGAAAGCCAGACATTTGTATTAGTTATATTAGAAAAGCTTGATGGAACTGTATATTTCATATTGTAAATTAGCAATAGTATAGTATGATAATGTAGTATGTTGCCATTAATGCCTAAGGGAGAGATTGATGACATGTAACTGATTGAATGTTTGAAGATATTAAGTTGATGATCATGCAAGGCATTAAATTAGTTAATGTATTGTATTGTCATTGATGTCAACTTGATATAATATGTATGGTCATGGAAACACTGCCAAAGACTTCAAAGAACCAATGAATCAAGGCTATGCTATCAGTAACGCATACAAGTCAAGTATTCCCTAAGTGATTGTATACATCGACAGAGTGCACACCGACGGTCAGAGTAAAAAGGCAAAGTCACAGTGTTACCCAACGAGCTAATGTACAACAATTTTACTAATGAGCAGAGTTACAGTGTTGCTCGATGAGCAAAATACAATGTAACCCGACGGACAGAATTTCAGTGTTGCTCGATGGAGAAAACAAAGGATGGAGATCCTGATGACAACTGAAGTCACACCAATAGAACAGTCAGTTATCACCGATGACTAACTGAAGTATTGACTGACAGAACAGAGAGTTCAAAAAATGACAAAATGCTTAGCTGTCAAGAAGCTAAAGATAGAGTTAACGGATACTTATCATTGTTTTAATCATCCAGATAAATCCAAAGATAAGTAATTGATTTAAAGATGATTTGTCTAGTTGGCAAGAAGATCTCTTTGAGATAAAACTAGAGTTTGCTTTAAATCTATTGGCAAGAATTATGGAACACGCCAATAATAAAGAAATCCAATAAAAGAGGAAATCATGTCTACGTAGAGACAAACCCAATTCATTACG
This sequence comes from Thuja plicata, assembly GCA_018584345.1. Classification (NCBI taxonomy): domain Eukaryota; kingdom Viridiplantae; phylum Streptophyta; class Pinopsida; order Cupressales; family Cupressaceae; genus Thuja; species Thuja plicata. Next base: position 4,811,438 of record MU228530.1, on the reverse strand, counting down.
AATGGGGCAATTAGGTGAGGAGAAAAAGAGAAGAGGAAAGATGCTAAAGAAAATCTGAAGGAGAAGAAAGTCTTCATTCAGTCATGATCAACAAGCTAAGGAAAGAGCTAGATTCTGCAGACACCGACGAATAGTGAGACAAGCATCACAGAGCAGAATAGTGTGGAACAAAGGTATAAGTGATTATATTGATCAGAGAGGTAATGGACTTACAATAGATCTGAAAATCTGCAATTGAGTTGTATGTATGAACAGATCATTAGTGTTTCAGTTTAACCATTGAATCATATAAGCCTCTTAACCGAGCAGGACTTAAAAGTCTTTTACAATTGAGATACATCCCAAGGAGTATCAAAAAGTTTGATCACAAAAGTAGAATTGGATATGCTCGATACCTATTGATAGGCCAAGTGAGTGTTTGATCAAGGATGGTAGCATTAGATGCCAGATACTAGTTGACAAACTATTTCTAAATCCTCTAACAAGGTCACACCTAACAGTGTGTTTGTAACCTT
>MU228530.1:4785437-4810873 GCA_018584345.1 Thuja plicata | reverse complement strand
AGAAGAGTGAAAATTTGGGGTACCGGTCCCAGTGGTTTTTCCCTTAATAGGGTTTCCATGTTAAAAATCCATGTGTTATGTGTGTATGATTCATTTCTTTACTATTTTGTATCTTACATAGTTAATTCTGGATTGATCGGTATACTCTGCATATTTACTATATTTTGGTAAATAGATGACTGCTTATCGGTAAACATACAGAAGAGAGATTAACAAAGCAATCTGACAAGTAGTAAATTGATATAAGTATTTCAAGGCATACATCTTGTAGGATAGAAGATAACTTAAGACATAATTTTTGGTTATAAGTTTAAAGGGTTTATTTAAGGATTAATTTTTGAGGCCACTGATTCACCCCCCCCCCCTCTCAGTTATTACTAACAAACATATGTTTCTGTGAAGATGACAGACTGGTTACTTGACTGGCAGAAGTGTACAGACACTATACAAATGTTTTAGAACGATCAAAGTTGGTTATATGAAGAAGGATGTGTGTTGACCTTATCCCTAAGGTCACTTGGCTTTATGTTACATATTGAGGATGTTACAGTTGATTTAGTGCAGACTGGTTTCTCGACTGTAACTGTGATGCTTGACAGAGCTGGTCCCTGTGTTTTGGGTATATCTTACTAGTGAAGATATTTCAGATGAAGCAAACTTATTGGAGGACTGTAGACATATTTTGGAATAACAGGTTGTGTTTGATTGTCATGTGATAACTGGTAATGTCAGTTGTGGCATGTATTATGGAGGAGACCTATTTGATGGCTGACTTCAGACATGTAGCATGTAATATGAGTTGTGAGTGTGGATTGCGGATCTAGGAGTATAACTGATGGTTTGTATTTTATGTTTACTTGTTATAGGTACTGTGTGTATCTTAGCAAGGGGTTAAACAATTATTTGTATATCAAGGGAAAGCCTAATTGGCTAACCTAATTAATTATTTGTGTATTAGGAAAGCTTAATTGGCCGACCTAATGAATTATTGTAATAGGGTATATACGAGTGATCTTTTCTTCTAGAAAGATGTGGTAGAAGAAGTGATTGAAAATCAAGAGAAGTGAAAGCTGTGAGGATAGTTTGGCTGTTGGATGTAGAGTAGATTTTGTGATAAGAATGCTTCATTGGAACTGACCAAGCAAAGATAATCGCTATCAGACAATTCACTAGATGGTATATTTTCTATATACACTTGTTCAGATTGTGAATCCTTGAGGTTGGCTTTAACCTTCTTTGGGCAGTGTGCCTAGGCAGTGAGCCTACTACTTTCCTTAACTCCTAACATGGTCTGTCTCCTAACAGGGACTGTGTATTGTAATGTTGTAATAAGCTCCTAACAAGGCTAAATATTTTAATAGGGATACTATACTCAGTACATTATTTGTGGGTGCTAATTCCCATCAGGGTTTTACCTGTAATAGGGTTTCCTCGACAACAAGTATTGTGTTATTGTGTTGGCATTTATTGTGTTAACATTTGCATTGCAGTTTTGGTTTATAAAGTTTAAAGTTTAAAAATATATATCAAAACTGATTCCCCCCCCTCTCAGTTGTCTTGTGGACTATTATTCCTAAAAATTGGTATAAGAGCTACTGGTCCTTAGAGAGAAATCTTAACATCTTGAGGTGATCCTAAAGATGTCTTACTACAGGTCGGATAGTCCAAAATTTGATCCTAAAAATTTTGATAGCTGGAATAACAAGATGAGAACACATTTGCTATGTTTGGGACTTGACTACTGGATGATCACAAAGAAGGATGAGAAGACACTGACTGAGGATGACCTGGAGAAATCTACTGAAGATGAAAATAAACTATTTTCATGTAATATGGTTGCAAGATAATCATTGATCAACACACTTTTTGAAGGTGAATTCATAGAAGTAAAAGACTTAGATTCTGCACATGAGATCTGGACAAGATTGGAGGCAATGTATGAAGGAGATAAATTTACAAATTAGGAAAAGCTACATAACTGGAAGACAAAGATGGAATCATTGAAGATGAGAACATTAGGGCATATGGATAGAGAATTACTGAAGTGGTCACTGGAATTAGAAACTTTGGAGGTACTTACAATGAGGAAGAAGTGATTGCAAAGATTCTTAGATCCTTAACACTTGCATATAGAACCAAAGTATAAGCTATAAAGGAGATTATACCTTTGACATTGAACTTCACTAGAGAGATGTTGATTTGAAAGATAACTACTTTTGAGGCCGCAGAATTGGGAGATACTTTACCTCAAGTTGAGTCAGCATTCAAGGCAACCGTGCATAAGAATAAAAATACCTTATCAAGAATTGCGAGCACTTGCTATGGTAACCTGAGAGAAGATCTTGGAGACTATGCTGAGGAATGGGGACATATATAGGAGGAAGAAAGAAAGCTAGATGAAGTGGTAGCATTGATTGCTAGAAGAGAGAACAGAGGTAAGGGAAAATTTGAAGTAAAATTACCTTTGAAATATTTTTCATGTAGCAAGATTGGTCATTTTGTGTCTAGATGTCCTACAAGGGTTCCTAAGCATAAACCTAAGTTTTACAAAACAAAGTATGCTCATGACAAAGAATGTTATTATGCCAATGAGGGTATTTCGGATGATGATGGTGACTATGATGAAATTGGATTTATTGCTATAAAGGATGATGAACCTGTACATGAGGAGAAAGTCTTAGTATCTCATGTTGAAAAGAAATCTGAATGAGTTATAGACAGTGGTTGTTCACATCATATGACTAGAGATAAAAATAAATTTGTGAAATTGAAAAGATATGATGGTGGTGTTGTTAGATTTGGTGACAATACTCCTAAACTTATCATTGGAGTTGGATTTATTTCTCTGGATGGAAAGACTAATACTGACAATGTATTACTTATTGATGGACTTAAGCATAATCTATTGAGTGTTGGAAAATTAGTGGAAAGATGTTATTAGTTGAAATTCATTAATGTAAATCAGGAGATTTGATCACATCCGGTACTAAATCTAGAGGTAATGTATTTGAATTGAATACATCTGAAGCTACTTGTTTTATTGCAAAGGTTGATGACAGTTGGCTATGGCATAGAAGATTTTGTCGTGTTAACTTTGATAACATCACGAAATAAAGTATGAATAATGTTGTAAGAGATCTACCTAAGATTTTAAAGCCCTATAATACTATGTGTAGAGAGTGTATTATGGGGAAGCAGACCAGAAGCAATTTTAAAAGTAGATCTTATTCAGCAAAAGGGAAGTTGGATATGGTGCATACATATCTGTGTGGTCATACAAGAAGAAGATCATATTATGGTGAAAGGTACTTTATACTTTTTGTTGATGAATTTTCTAGAATGATGTGGGTTACATATTTGAGAGAAAAATCTGAAGTATTTGCCAAATTCAAGTTATTTAAAGCAAAAGTTGAGAATGAATCTAGTTTGAAGATAAAATGTTTGAGTTCAGACAAAGGTGGAGAGTTTGCATCAAACTTATTTAATACCTACTGTGAAGAACATGGAATACATAGACAGACATAAGCTCCTAGAACTCCACAACAGAATGGGATAGCAGAGTGAAGAAACAAAACTATATTAGATGCTGCAAGGACTATCTTCCTGGAAGGAAATGTGTCACATGTTCTTTGGAGAGAGGCAATTGGCACTGCTGTGTACACCTTGAACATAATTCATATCAGATAAGGTACAAGTAAGACTCCTTATTAATTATGGTCTGATCATACACCTACTATAAAATATTTCAGAATATTTAGAAGTAAATGTTATATCAAAAGAGATACGAGATAGGGAAGTTTGATGCTAGAAGTGATGAAGGAATTTTTATTGGTTATTATACTAAGAGTAAAGCATATAAATGTTTCAATCTGAGATTGAGGAAGTTGATTGAAAGTGCCAATGTGAGGATAGATGGAAAGTTTATGATTCAGGAAAGAATATATGACTGTGGTCAAATTACATAAATGAAAGAGGTCACTTCTGAACCTGAAGAACCTTTGATGATTGAAAATAAAATTGAATATGAAGTGACTGAAGTTACTAAGACTCCAAAGACTCTAAGGTATATTAAGAAGAACCATCATGAAGATCAAATTATTGGTGATGAAAATAAAGGTATGATGACTAGATCTAGAGTTAGAGATGAAATTTGTTTGATTTCTCAAGTTGAGCTGAAGACTAGTGATGAAGCATGAAGAGATGAATCTTGGACTAAAGCTATGGAAGAAGAACTTGAATAGATAAAGAAAAATAATACTTGGGAAATGGTTCCAAGACCCAAGAAAAAAAATGTGATAGGAACTAAATGGGTTTTTAGAAATAAGATGGATGAGGAAGGAACAGTGGTAAGAAACAAGGCTAGATTGGTGTGTAAAGGCTACTCACAACAAGAAGGCATAGAATATGAAGAACATTTTCTCTTGTTGCTAGGTTGTAAGCTGTAAGATTATTTCTTGCTTATGTTGCACATAAAGACTTTAAAGTATATTAGATGGATGTGAAATCAACATTCTTGAATGGTGATCTGGAAGAAGAAGTTTACATTGAGGAACTTGATGGATTTCCTTTGACAGCAGATGGAGACATGGTTTGTGTTAGTTCCTTTTCTTGCAGACATATGAAATACTCTTGATGAGCTTGCTCTATTTGTCCCAAAACACTTATCAAGCAAGATACAAAACAACATAAATAGAGTTTTTAAACTCCCTATACTTTGAGCTCCATAAACTCAGGCGGGAATACCCTTCTGACTAAGAACAATCAAACCACAAAGTAGTTCTAGCAGATAAAAATGGAATTACAGAGATTATTTTCTGTAACATTTATTTGGCAGATTCTAACACAATAAAAAAGATCAATTTCATTGTGATAGTTACCTATTCCAATGGAGAACAGACCAGTGCTTTATCCTAGGGCATGGAGTCACTATGAATGTTTATAACCAATTTTTCCATGAATGTGAACTTCAAAACAACTACAGATCTGAAATGAAAATAGATACACCTTACATATCAAACTTCACACATATGATAAACTAATTAATTTGACACTCTGATCCTTACTAAAATAACCTTAATGTGTTTTTAATCTTTCCTTGAAAGAACCCTAAGACAATTTCAAAATCTGCCTAATAGACACATAAATTGAACATTCCTTGAGTATTCAATTTAAATAAAATTTAGAACACAGTAACAAAGACAAGTACTCATCATATGCTTGAGAAACTATTGATGGATCTCATTTGTATTCATATCAAAAATAATTACATCCAACAATGAAGCTTTCAAAACCCTACTCAAAATATATTGGTCTTAAACCAGAATTTTACAATTCAAACTTATACTCCCAAAATGAAAAATGGCTATCCTTTTCCCAGTAGTCTTGGAATCCTTTTATAACTAAGGATGAAAAAAGATACAAACTACATGGCAAAGATTTACAAAATCTTTTCAAAAACCTTTTCAACTGATAGAAAAACAAAAATTAAATAGAACACGAGTGGCAGCATATATGCAAAGTCTGGACAAAATTTGTTGTCGCACTTTGAAAATTTCTTTGTTATCCTTTTAGCTTTGCTTCCCCCCTATTAACCTCCTTGGTGGTAGGCCAATCAAAATTCTTCTCCTACTCCAGCTTGGTAACAACTTCTGTCCACCTGGCATCTATGGTTGTTCTAGCCTCAACAACAAATTTTGTCATATCTATTTCAACCTTGAAAAGGTTATCAATCAACTCATTGCAATATTCTGTATCGATATCCTTTTCTAGGTGTTGCTTTATTTCTTCATTTTTGAACAATCCATTAAATTCTACTTTCCAATATGATTGTGGTTTTAACATACCTGACTCATCATAAATTTTTGGAACTAATGGAGAGCACTGATCACTAAATAACTGCAGCTTGTTACCAATTAGCTCATCTTTGCCATTGAAGAAAGCATAAGTATCATTCATTTCACTAATTATCTCAATAGTGTCAGATACTTTGTTAGAAAATTCATCACTATACAAGATAAATGTCTTCAATTTATCCATCACTATGGCTTTTCCTGACCAAAACTTGAAAGTGGGCTCCAGAAATGTCATGGCTTCAGCTGTTATCTTTGAGGCTTCCTATAGCGAGCCATATAATGTGTATACTACTTCAGTTTTTCCCTTTAAAACATCATTCTGGTGTTGCAATATAGGCAATGTAATAGATACAATATCAATATTTTGTCGCTGTGATAGCTATTTAGATTGGCCTTCTGCCAGTACTGAATCCTCTTTTGTTCCTACTGCAGCATTTGTTTCATCTTTTGATACCTCCTTGGGGGCTACATTCTTCTTAATTTCTTCCAATTCTTCCTTTAACTTTTCTATTTGCTCCTCCAAGGTGTGGTTATGAACCACTACTTCTTCATGCTTCTTTACTAAGGCCATCATTCGACCAAAAGTTGTCTCATATCTTTTTGACAAGTCTTATATTTTTGCCAGATTCATGAAGGATACCTGAGTCATAAGCTAGGTGATCTCAGTATCGCTGGTATTCAGCAAATTCCAAATCATTCTATCAGCTCTCTTCTCCTCCCTTATGGTCATAACCAAAGGTTTCTGTGTTGTAGGGGCCAAAGACCAAATGGCTAAAGTCTTAGATTTAGTATCAAATCTTGATCCTTTCAATACCTCATCAATTTCAACCTCTATTTTCATCAGAGGGTCTTCTTTCCTTCTGATCTGATCTATAATAAATGTGGACTATAAGTCCCAATCAGGCATCAACAATACCCCACTATTTTGTACCAGCAATCTGACCTGATCCATAGTGATCAATTCACTCTTAGGTTCATAATCCTGGAGTGTCTTCACAATCTCTTCATTATTTTCTTCCTGCCCTTCATATGTGAGCATGTTTTTCCTTAAATATTTTTGCTTCATTTTGATCAAAAAGCTCTTGAATTCTTAAGATTTTATGAATTCATCATCTTTCATGAATTCATTGGCCATCATCACTCTCTCATCAACTTCTCCAAATAATACCATTTGATTATCCCCTTGAACTTTAGCTTGTGGCTCTTTTTGCATTTACCTTTTTAACTTCCTACAGTATTTTCCATGCTTTTTTATCACAGCCTTGGCCATACTCTTCCTGTCCTGCACCATTCTGTGCTTTATTTTCTATTTTTTCTTGGGTGCTCTCTAGCAGAAGTAGCCTCTTCACCAACCTCTTCTTCTTCTTGATGTTGTTCTTCTTCTTGTTCTGAATTCTCTTGATCATGTAATGCAACAAAAAGAGGAGATCCTTGGGATTGTGCATCTTCAGCACTGAACTATGGTACTTGCGCCATCAATGTGTCATAAGACTTAAGCATCTCTTCCATTCTTTTCAAGTATGGGAGGTCATGGAAAAACCATAAAAAGTTTTGTCTAATTCTTTCCAATCAAATTCTTCCCTAAGGTCTTTCCATTTTCCTCTCCTCTCTTGGACTTCAGCTTTATCTAACTTGTTCCTCACAATATCTTCATCATCTAGTGGCTCATGATCTCTGATTTTTTGCCAAGGAGTCATAGAATTCAAGGCTATTTTTATAAATTTTTCTGGATCACAAACCTAACAGTTGTTGTGGACATTCTATACTACTTCAGGGAATCATTGATCAGATCAAAAAATTTCTTCCCAATAGAGAAATCAAAACCCACCTATAACCTAGGGGTAAAAGTACCTTTTTTGTGTCCATCTAAAAAATCCTTATCCACCCAAGTAATTTTCCAAATGAATTCTAAAAATGCATCCCTAAGAGGAACAAATTTAGGGAGAATGTGAGGTGGTTGTGAACAACCATATACCCTTATGATAGTAACTTGGTCAAAGAAGAAAAAATCACCCCAATTGTGAGTAATTGGCCAATTTTGAACAAATTTCCAAGGTCTTAAAACTCTTCTAACCTCACCTAGAAACCTCCTATTTGTTCCTAATAAATCAAAAATTGGATCCACAATCCAATTACAGAAATATACAAAAGATGAATTTACAGATGAGTTGTCCCATACAAGGGTCCACCTTTGGATTGGCACACTAACACCATACTCCAAATCAAATAATTCGAGCTCTTTATCCATGGACTCCCTGTTAAAATATGGAATCATAAACATTAAATGTGAATAATGTTTAAAAGTTGGTACAGGGGCACTGACTGTATTTCTACCAATGCAACATGTATAGCCTAAACTATGTATCCCACATAGTCATAATCTATATTGACCTCTGGGTGCTGGATATTCATGGCCATCATGAGCACATCCTGGGGCACTATAGAATCTCCATCAAAACCCAGTACTCTGGTTAAGCCATATAATGTGTATTTTATGTAATGGTGGAAAAGGGATAAATCAAAAGGCGGTTTAAGATTATCTGGTACTTTCACCAAATTTCTATCTACCCTGGGCATGAATCTGGGCATATCAAACTTCTTGATCGATTTCTCTCTCTTTTTGTAATCTGCCTTTATTTTTTCCAAATCAATTTCTGTGCATAATGCACCAGTGATTCCAAAGATCTCTGTTACTGATCTCCTATCTATGGATACTAGGGTCTCTTTATTTTTATTCCTAATTACCCTAGCTACTGGGCAATAGTTCTTAGCTAGTTCCTTTATAAGGCTTATATAGATATTAGGCACAATTAACGTTGCCATACTTAGTTCCCAAGGATTTCAAATAGGAACTTCTTTAACCCTATTATTCCAAAAATAATGGAACAAAGTATTACCAGAGAAATGTGGAGTGACAGGATTTCTGCATTGGCACCATCTATCCTTCCATTCATCCCAATTGGTGTTGTTTGCATTCAATGTTTCGGGAAAAAACTCAGCAAATTCTTCCACATACTTCTTTATTGCAACTTTCTTCTTCTCAGACCCTTGTGAGGCTGCACTGGTGGTAGCTTGACTCATCTTTTCTGCTAGAATGTAATCTCAAAATAAACTCTGTTGTTTTCTCAGAAATTTGCAAAGGAAAAAATGAGAGTTGTACAGAAAACAAGCTCAATCATTCATATTTATAGCCATCAAATTGATATCTTGTCCACTTGAATGCAAATTCTCACACTTGCAGTATCATACAATCATCTTTCTGAAACTAATGTTGCCATTAATTCAAACTCCTTCGTCCTTGCCGGAATAGAGTACTCACTTTTACCTTTTTGCATTCATAGCCCGGGAATGAGCCACTTGTCAACTTGTCGCTCACTCGCTGTACTGGATTTGTATTTCAAAATGTCCTTGCGAGTGAGTGATAAGACCCTTCTTTACAAACAGTCGTGCAATCGCGGTCTTCTTTTGTATAGATTTGTATCTTTCACGATTGAGTGATGACCTAAATAGCAATTTGATCATTTTAATAATCGCACACTCGCTATCCCTTTACTTGTTACATTTACATCTGTGCAAGTGAGCGACGACATACTTCTTTTCATCAGTCGTGGGCTCCCTACTTAACATTTTTCCTTCTTCAAACCCGTGCGAGTGAGCGAGTACAAATCCATTGCTCAAGCTTTTTCTGGTTGCACACTCGCTAGCCTCCAGCTCATCATGTTTGAAACTGATCAAGTGAGAGATGATTAGGATTGATCATGCATTACCTTCCTCTCGCACACTCGCCATGCCCTTTTAATCTATTTTCTTACCTTCGCAAGTGAGTGATGATTCATATTACCCATAATCGCGCACTCGCGCATTGAACTTCCTTATGGGTGAATCCTTTGTGAGCGAGTGAGTATCTTTCAATAATCCTCCAACAGTTCACAATTCACATACTCCCTGATCCCTTTTGACCTGACTTTGTTTATTAGTGACTGAGCAACAATTTGCCTTTTGTCTTCATCGCGCACTCATGAGCCCAAAAACTTAGAAAACAAATCAGTGGTGAGTGAATGATAATGAATATGATCTTTTAGTCGCATACTCGTGCACTTCAGAACCTTGAAAGCTTCCAGTGCGACTGAGCGACAAGAAATACTTAATCACCCAATAATATTGCATCGCCTACTCATACATAAAAAAACACATTAGTTAAAACTTCAGCGAGTGAATGAATGACTTGACTTCATAATGCTCGCTCAGTCGTAGACCTAAAAGTTCATGACTTAAAACAACTGTGACTGCGTAATTTGTTAAAAATAACCGCTCACTTGCTAAGCCAAATCATGACAACTTAAAACCTTCGCGATTGCGTGACAACCAACAAACCTCGTAATGTCGCACAGTCGCTGATAAAAGACTTGACTTCTTTACACACACCGCGACTGTGTGTTGACCCTTTTAACCACCATGTCACTCACTTGCATAACAAACTTGCCTAATTCCAACATGACTGCGACTGCGCGACAACAAACCAAATAATGACTCGCTCACTCGTAGACTTAAAAGACCACTTAAAATGGACAATGCAACTATGCGATTAACCGTGGCATAAGACAAACTAAAGGCTTAACCAATTTTGAACCCTTTTCACATATTAAAGACATAAATTTGAACCAAAATACGCGGGAACAAGGCCAATGTTTAAAATTTGAAAATTTTCAATATACAATGCTAACAATGGCTCTGACTAGGGAAAGTTAATCACAAGATTAACATTAGAAACCAAAACTTTTGGAGGCAGACCATAAACTGAAACAAACTGTACATGCATACACAACAAAACCAGAACATAAAATAGGGAAACCTAATCTACTATGCATGGAACAAAAGAATTGTGAGAAATAGTGCTTTAGGAATTTTGTATGCACTGGCAATTCCTATATCTCACCATCAGAGTCCTCCAAAAAGTATGAATCTTGACCATGAAAATCTTGGACTACAAGGGGGCCCATCCACAATGATTCAAACTTGCCATGTTTGCCCTTTTCTTCTTTTCTAGCATTCCATTGAAGTACCATCTCATTTATTTGGAACTTTCTTTCAGTAGCTCTTTTATCAAACAGGTACTTAGACTGTTGTTGGAGCTTCATATCCTTTCCATCATGGGTTCTTGTTCTTCAAATCCCTCCTCTTGCAGAAATTTATATACAGGTGACAAATTTTTCAGAGGCAATCTTTCCTGTGTTCCATAAACCATTTGAAAAGGGGATATCCCTATTGCTCTCTTTATTTTTACCCTGTCAACCCAAAGTGCTAACTTCAGTTTTGAGCACCAAGATTTTTTATTTTTATCCAAAATCCTCTTAATGATCTTTATCATGCTTTTATTGCTAGACTCAGCTTGTCCATTTGCTTGAGGGTGATATGGCGAGGAATAAGATACAATAATGCCATAATCTTCACAGAAGTCTTTAAACTCCTCAGACCTAAAACATGTGGCATTGTCCATGATCAATTTAGTAGGCACACCAAATTTTGTCAAAATATTATCGATTAAGAAATCCATTACCACCTTACTGGTTGCCTTTTTTGATGGGATTGCTTCTATCCATTTTGTGAAATAGTTTGTAGCCACAAGAATCCAACTATGGCCCCCACTAGATTTTTCTACAAATTCCCCATTAAAATCAAGACCCCATTAGGTAAAAGGTGCTTCAACAGTCATTGGATTCAAAAGTAATGCTCCTGAAAAAATTATTTTAGAAGAGAACCTCAGGCAAGGTTCACATTTTTGCACACATTTATGAGTATACTTGAAAAGAGAAGGCCAATATAATATAGCTTTGATGATTTTGTGAGATGTGGTTTTGGTAGAGTAATCCCCCCCCCCCCACACACCACTATACATTTCACTTAAGACCTTTTTAGATTTTGATTCATCTAAACAAAATAATAAAATTCCATCCATGTTCTTCCAAAATAAATCACCCCGTATCNTAACCCCCCCCCCCCCACACACCACTATACATTTCACTTAAGACCTTTTTAGATTTTGATTCATCTAAACAAAATAATAAAATTCCATCCATGTTCTTCCAAAATAAATCACCCCGTATCAATACATATCTCTGAGCCTACAATTTTAGAGTCCTTTTTTTATTATCTGACATGTATTCGGGACACTTACCATTTTTTAGAAAAAACACAACATCAGTATACCATGGCTTCAATTCTATACTGGTATAACTCATATCCATTGGTTGTACATTATTAACTTGAGCCAATTCCATGTTTGTGTTAGTCATCAACTTGGCCAAGCCCAGACCTCTTACCAATTTGGTAACTTGTATTTCAAGATTAAATTCTTGGATCCTGTTGATCCATCGACACCTCTTCCCTGTAACTTTAGACTGAGACAATATATCTTTTACTGTAGTATGTGGCACATAAGAAATTATTTTTGCACAAACTAAGTAAGGTCTAAAAACCTTGACTACTTTGACCAAGGCATAAGCTTGTTTCTCCATTATCTCATAATTGAGTTCTGATGCCTGCAGAGACTTACTGAAAAATGCTATAGGATGCTCAAAACCTTCATTATCTTTCTACAAAAGTACTGCAACAATGGTATGAAATGAAGCAAAAGAGAACAAAGAAAAAGGTTTTTCATAATCTGGAGATCTCAACACTGGTGCTTGCTAAATAGCCATCTTTATTTCCTCAAAAGCTAACTGAACTTCTTTGTCCCATTCAAACTTAGCATTTTTCTTCAATAATTTAACAATGGGCTTTACTATCTCAGCAAAATTTGCAATGAACCTTCTCACAAAATTTATTTTTCCAAGAAAAAACTGAACACCTTTGATATTTTTGGGGGGCAAGACCTTATTAATGGCCTCCACCCTCTTAGGATCAATCCTAACACCTTCTTTTGACACTATATGTCCCAACAACTTACCTTCTGTCATAGCAAAATGGCACTTATTTGGATTCAATGAAATCCCATACTCCAAAGCTTTAGTAAAAATTTTCTCCAAGTGTTTACAATGATCCTCAACCCTTTTAGAATATGCAGTAAAATCATCTTGTTATACCACCATAATTACATTTATAAATTCTTTAAAATCCACATCTATGGCTCTTTGGAAGGTAGCTCCTGCATTCATCAAGCTGAATGACATTCTCACATAAACATATGTACCCCACGGAGTAGTAAATGTTGTTTTAAACTATTCAGACTCTTGAACCAACACCTGGTTGTAACCAGAAAAGCCGTCCATCATGGACAAAAGTTCACAACCAGTCACTCTTTGTAGCATTGCCTCCATGTTTGGCAAAGAGTAATTATCTTTCAAAGAAGCTACATTAAGGTTCCTGAAATCAACACATAGCTTGATGTCTCCATTTTTCTTTCTGACTGAGACTAAATTGGACACCCAAGAAGAATGTCTAATTGGTTTTATTATCCCAGCCTCTTTGAGCTTTGTGAGCTCTTACTGCATTTTGGGGGCCAACAAAGGATTGACTGGCCTCTGTTTCTGTCTAAAAGGATTAATGTCATTTTTTAATGGGATTTCATGCTGAAAGAGGTATTCCCTATAAGCCTTAAGGCATTCATAAGACCAAGCAAAAATATGTTTGAAATTTTTTAATAAGTTAATCAAATTCATCCTCACATGAGGAGCCAATTTCTTTCCAATATATACAATCTTAGGAATAAACTCTGATCCCAAATTTATCTCCTCAAACTCATCCAATTTGGCAGAAAACTTTTGGCACATATGACTATCATTATCAGTAAACAATCCCTCTAATTGAGTTAATCCTTCATGGATTTCATTCGTCTGCAATTGTAAAATCTCATTGCCAAATATAGTTTCTTTCCCGTTAACAATTTCTATCAAATTATTACAGTAAATGATCTGACCTTCATAATTATCCACACAACGAATGAAATTAAGGATATCCTCGTCATTTTCAAAAACCTGCCAATTATATACATTGTCAGGAATAGCAGGCATAGTCTTGGTTTTCACAATAGATACCCCTGCTAGTGTTAGGTCATCATTTTTCAAGGCCACATTAGCCAAAAAATCTGCCATAATATTCTTAGATCTTTGTATCCAATCAATAGAAAGTGCATCAAATAATTCAATGCTATCCCATACATCATGTTTATACTGTTTTAGCTATCATTTTTAGCAACATATTTTGATCTAATTTGGGATATGGCTAGCTCTAAATCTCCAAAAACTCTTAATAACTTAATGTCATGCTTGATCGCTATTTCTAATCCCAACAACAATATATTTAGTTGTATTATTTGTACATTGAAAAGCTAGTAGAAATGAATATTTGAAGGTAATACCTGATGTAGAGACAAATAAAACACCAGCTCCTGACCCTTCTTTTGAGCATGCTCGATCAAAATAAATTTTCCATAATCCATTTTGCTGCAACTTTGATTCCTCTATTATAGGGTCAGTATTTCTTAACTGAGGATGGACCTCCTCAATTCTAAAAGTCTGCATATCTACATCCACACAACAGTTTAGCATGTTTGGTTCAATTTTTTCAACATAAAAAAGAGCCCTAGGTTCTCACAATAATTTTTCTTCTTTCCCATTGACAGAAATAGTAGCAAAAGATAAATCCAATTGTACATGTCCTCCAATAGCAGCAACACACCGTCTTGATAAAATCATCTCAAAATGAGGCAGTGAATCCACAACTACAACATCTATTTTAAAAGTGATCTCAGGGTATGCAACAAGTTTTACCTCTAGTCCTTGTAAGGTACCTACCTTAGGTACTTCCCTATTTTCCATGGCATAACATTTACCAAAAGCAATATCCACCCCTAGACCCAATTGTTTCATGACAGTGTAAGTCATCACATTAGCAGCAGCTACTGAGTCCATCATACAATTTTTCAGTAGCATATTATTTATTAGCAATGTTACATAAAAAGGATCAATCTGATCTGGCTCTTGGATAATCACATTTCCTACACAAACTGGGATTTGATCCTTTTCCTCTTGCTTCCCCCTTAATTGACAATTCAGATCAGTAGTATCATGTACATCAGGTAAAACATATAGTATTAAAAGAGCAGCTTCTCGATGCTCTTTGATTTTGAATATCTCAACTAGAGGGACAGATACCTTCATTTGGGACAAAGATTGTTTCATATCAAAGGTTGGGAAGTTCATGGCATTTTCAGAAGAGATTTTACCTCTACTTTCTTTCAACTATCTTGTTTTTTGTTCATTAGTAAGGGTAACTTTATTTTCCTTAACCACAATGTCCTTTGGTTCACCCTTTTCTATCCCTCCCTGTTTTGTTTTTTCCACATCATGTGTAGGTTCTTCATTTATGACTTCTGTGATAAGAAGTGAATCAGGCTGGTTATCACTTTGATCAACCTTTTTGTTTCTAAGCTGATATGAACTTCTTGCTTGTGTCACAGCAACAATAGTAAGAAATCTTATCTCCTCGTCATTAGGCATTCCAAATTGAACACGTTCTAATTTAGTGTTTGTACCATTTATTGTGATTAGCATATTTTCTTCTAGCTCTTCCTCTGAGATACCCTTGTCATCTTCAATAGTAAGTGCACACATGTTTATTGTAGGTTTTTTCTCACCATGGCTTTCTTGTGTTCTATCATTTTCACGTGGCTCCACCATACCTTGAGCTACTACACATTTATAAGGGGAATGAGGCATATTACAAGCCATGCACCAGGGAGTGTTTTCTACATTATGTGCATTGTTTTTTTTCAACGGATCAGGGATGTCTTTGTTCTTAGTATTAGTTTGTTCTTCTGGCAAAGGTTTTCCATCTTTCCATTGGGTTTTATAAGGAAAATCTTGCAGTCTGTAAGGCTTATCTTTCCTTTGATACTGTGGCCTATTATTTTGAAATCCTTTTTCATTCTTGTCTACCTTAGTAGCAAGATCTTTCACCACACTTACCAATGTATCCATTTTATCTTCTTCTTTGGAATTCTTATTTGACTGTGTTTTTTACTCCTTTTGGAGTCTATTGTCATCCCATTTGCCAAGCTTGCCAGAAGCTCTTCTATTGCTTTCTATGTTTATGGCCAACTTATATGCCTCTCTCATAGTCTGAGGATATCTATCCCTGAGAAAATAAGTTGTCTTCCCATCTAAAGCATTACAGTAAGTGGCGAGGCATACATTTTCATCCAGTCTTAACACTTGGAATAATTTATACATAGCCTTTTGAAATCTAATGTTGAATTTAGAAATGCATTCATTTGAAAAAAAAATTAAATTGTTGAATTCATTCAACATAAAACCAGAGTTTATCTTGTCACCATATTGTTCCTTGAAACTTCTCACAAATTCATCCCATGAGTAAATACTATTATCAGGCAAACCTCGGTACCAATCTCTTGCATCCTCAATCAGAGACTGCACAAACAATTTCATCACATCTTCATCTCCAATCTCATAATCATTCATTGTATCCATGAAAACTTTTAGATGCTCCTCACCAGTTATAGTATTATTCCCACTGAATTTGGGAATCTTATCTCTGATCTCATTTGGAATAGGATTTGGTTGGCTAGGGATACCATCAAAAAATAGTTGCCTATATCTTTCTAAATGAATAGGTCTCCTTTGAAAATTTGTACCGATATTGTGGCCACTATTACCAATGCCTACATTTTGTTGACCACTAGTATTGTTCAATCCACTCCCTCCTGGTTGTGATGCACCTCCTTGAGTTGCACCATATGTCTGGGTATTCTTATTACTACTAATATTCTAAATAGTAGAGGTATTTACAGGCATGGTTTGAGTAGCTGTAGTGGTATCATTTGTTAAATTGGTATAAATAGGAGAACTCAAGAAAGCAATCTTTCTTTTCATCTCTGCAGCAACAACTTCTAACTCTAACTTTTCCAACTGCTTTGAAATATCATATTTGGCCTTTCTAGCCCTTTCTAACTCCATATCAAGTGAGAACATATCCTGAGATGTATTCTCTTCAACCTTAGGCTTAGAAAATTTAATGCCAGTGAGCTTTTGTTTTCCTTTATCAACATATGTTTGTCTAATATTAGTTGCTGATATATCTTGTGTATATATTTGAGACTTAGGAGGTTTTTGAATTTCATAATTAATAACATGCCTCACCATAGGGCTTGTATCTTGAGAATCACTTTTCTTAAGCAGGTGTTCTCTATCTTGGCATTCTTTTCTCAGGGTGTCCACATCTCCAAAAAGTTCTTTATTCAAACCATGAAATCCCTCATTTGCACCCTGAGCTGCCAATTTTAATTGGGCAACCTGCTTCTTCAAATTTTCTCTCTCAGTGATGGAATTTATAATTTTTTCTTCTCTAGCCTCATCATTCTTTTGTTTGATAAGTAATAATTCATCCAATTCCTTTTTCAAAAGGTTATTATCCCTAAGGACTTCTTCAATATCAGAACTGGAAGAATCATATATATTCAGTAGATTATCTCCCCTCTGGTCTTCCACCCATTCATAAGGGATACTTGATGAACTTGGACAAAAACCGCCCTTGTAATAGGAAGATGCTTCTCCCTTTTCTCGAAATACATTCTTTGGTATAGGCGTAAAGATATCATCAAAATAACCTATGGTGTCAGACTCAGGATTCAGAGACTCAATAATTTATTTCTCAAGAATTGTACCTAAAGGTTGACTTGGAACTATAGATCTAAGCTTCCCAGAGGTGTTGTTATAAGTTTCTCCCTTCCTAGAATGGTTTTTCCTAGGATTTTTAGAAACATCACTCTTTGATATTGCTTGAGAGTGATTCTTTGTGTTTGTTTTTACCTTCCTCATCCTATCTAAAATGAAATTTCACACACTTGATCTGCTAATGTTCCCCTTAGAAACACTATTGCAAATTACTCAGAGTCGCCACCCAAAAAGAGTTTGGGAATAAAATAACAAAATCTCACTTCAACAATGATATTAGAGGATATGATACGATAAGATATAACACAAATTGTGATTTCAAGGAATTGATTATATGAAATAGGATCTTCAAACTAACCTTTACATGCATTCCTTGAATTTCCCCAGTAGAGTCGTCATTATGTTAATTCTTTTTCTTGCAGAATATGAAAGACTCTTGATGAGCTTGCTCTATTTGTCCCAAAACACTGATCAAGAAAGATACAAAACAACATAAACAAAGTTTTTAAACTCCCTGCACTTTGAGCTCAATAAAATCGGGCGGGAATACCCTTCTGACTAAGAACAATCAAACCACAAAGTAGTTCTAGCAGATAAAAATGGAATTACAGAGATTATTTTCTGTAACATTTATTTGGTAGATTCTAACATAATAACAAAGATCAATTTCATTGTAATAGTCACCTATTCCAATGGAGAACAGACCCGTGCTTTATCCAAGGGCATGGAGTCACTATGAATGCTTATAACCAATTTTTCCATGAATGTGAAATTCAAAACAACTACAGATCTGAAATGAAAATAGACACACCTTGCATATCAACCTTCACACATATGATAAACTAATTCATCAAATTCATTTGACAAGCTGAACCTTACTGAAATAAACCTAAGGTGTTTTTAATCTTTCCTTGAAAGAACCCTAAGACAATTCCAAAATCTGCCTAACAGACACATAAATTAAACATTCCTTGAGTATTCAATTTAAATAAAATTTAGAACACAGTAATGAAGACAAGTACTCATCATATGCTTTAGAAACTATTGATGGATCTCATTTGTATTCATATAAGAAATAATTACATTCAACAATGAAGCTTTCAAAACCCTACTCAAAATATATTGGTCTTAAACCAGAATTTTACAATTCAAACTTATACTCCCAAAATAAAAAATGGCTATCCTTTTCCCAGTATTCTTGGAATCATTTTATAAATAAGGATGCAAAAAGCTACAGACTACATGGGAAATATTTACAAAATCTTTGCAACAACCTTTTCAACTGATAGAAAAACAAAAATTAAACAGAACACGGGTGGCAGCATATATGTAAAGTCTGGACAAAATTTATTGTCGCACTTTGAAAATATCTTTGTTATCCTTTCAGATTTGCTTCTCACCTATTCACCTCCTTGGTGGTAAGCCAATCAAAATTATTCTCCTACTCCAGCTTGGTAATAGCTTCCGTTCACCTGGCATCTATGGTTGTTCTGGCCTCAACAATTTTTTTTGTCATATCTATTTCAACCTTGAAAAGGTTATCAATCAACTCATTTCAATATTCTGCATCAGTATCCTTTTCTAGGTGTTGCTTTATTTCTTCATTTTTGAGCAATCCATCAAATTATGCTTTCCAATCTGATTTTGGTTTTAACATACTTGATTCATCATAAATTTTTGGAACTAATGGAGAGCACCGATCACCAAATAAATGCAACTTGGTACCAATTAGCTCAGCTTTGCCATTGAAGAAAGCATAAGTATCATTCATTTCACTAATTATCTTTATAGTGTAAAATCCTTTGTTAGGAAATTCATCACTATACAAGATAGTTGTCTTCAATTTATCCATCACTATGGCTTTTCCTGACCAAAACTTGAAAGTGGGCTCCAGACATGTCATGGCTTCAGCTACTATCTTTGAGGCTTCCTGTAGTGAGCCATATAATGTGTATACTACTTCAATTTTTCCCTTTAAAACATCAATCTGATGTTGCAATAAAGGCAATGTAATAGACACAATATCAATATTCTACCACTATGACAGCTCTTTAGATTGGCCTTCTTCCAGTGCTGAATCCTCTTTTGTTCCTACTGCAGCATTTGTTTCATCTTTTGATACCTCCTTGGGGTTTACATTCTTCTTACTTTCTTCCAATTCTTCCTTTAGCTTTTCTATTTGCTCCTCAAAGGTGTGGTTGTGAACCACTACTTCTTCATGCTTCTTTTCCAGGGCCATCATTTGACCAAAAGTTATCTCATATCTTTTTGAGAAGTCTTCTTTTTTTGCCAGATTCATGAAGGATACCTGAGTCATAAGCTGGGGGATCTTAGTATCACTGGTATTCTGCAAATTCCAAATCATTCTATCAGCTCTCTTCTCCTCCCTTATGGTCATAACCAAAGGTTTATGTGTTGCAAGGGACAAAGACCAAATGGCTAAAGTCTTAGATTTAGTATCAAATCTTGATCCTTTCAATACCTCATCAATTTCAACCTCTGTTTTCATCAGAGGGTCTTCTTGCCTTCTGATCTAATCTATAATAAATGTGGACTATAAGTCCCAACCAGGCATCAACAATACCCCACTATTTTGTACTAGCAATTTGGCCTGATCAAAAATGATCAATTCACTCTCAGGATCATAATCCTGGAGTGTCTTCACAATCTCTTCATTCTTTTCTTCCTGCCCTTCACCTGTGAGCATGCTTTGCCTTAAATCTCTTTGCTTCATTTTGATCAAAAAGCTCTTGAATTCTTAAGATTTTATGAATTCACCATCTTTCATGAATTCATTGGCCATCAACACTCTCTCATCAACTTCTCCAAATAATACCATTTGATTATCCCCTTGACCTTCAGCTTGTGGCTCTTTTTGCATTTACCTTTTTAACTTCCTAAAGTATTTTCCATGCTTTTTTATCGTAGCCTTGGCCATACTCTTCCTGTCCTGCACCATTTTGTGCTCTATTTTCTATTTTTTCTTGGGTGGCTCTCTAGCAAAAGTAGCCTCTTCACCAACCTCTTCTTCTTCTTCTTCTTCTTCTTCTTCTTGATGTTCTTCTTCTTGTTGTTCCAAATGCTCTTAATCATGTAATGCAACAACAAGAGGATATCCTTGGTAATGTGCATCTTCAACACTGAACTGTGGTGATTGCGCCATCAATGTATCATAAGACTTAAGCATCTCTTCCATTCTTTTCAAGTATGGGAGGTCATGGAAAAAACCAGAAAAAGTTTTGTCTGATTCTTTCCAATCAGCTTCTGTCCTAAGAAGGTCTTTCCATTTTCTTCTCCTCTCCTAGACTTCAGCTTTATCTAACTTTTTCCTCACAATATCTTCATCATCCAGTGGCTCATAATCTCTAATTTTTTGCCAGGGAGTCATAGACTTCAAGGCTATTTTTATAAATTGTTGTGGATCACAGAACTTGAAAACTCTTGTGGACATTCTACACTGCTTCAGGAAATCATTGATGAGATCAAAAACTTTCTTCCCAATAGAGAAATCAAAACCCACCCATAACCTAGGGGTAAAAGTACTTTTTTGTGTCCATCTAAAAACTCCTTATCCACCCAAGTAATTTGCCAAATGAATTCTAAAAATGCAACCCTGAGAGGAACAAATTTAGGGAGAATGTTAGGTGGTTGTGAACAACCATATACCCTTATGACAGTAACTTGGTCAAAGAAGAAAAAATCACCCCAATTGTGAGTAATTGGCCAATTTTGAACAAATTTCCAAGGTCTTAAAACTCTTCTAACCTCACCTAGAAACCTCTCCATATTTGTTCCCAATAAATCAAAAATTGGATCCATAATCCAATTATAGAAACATACAAAAGATGAATTTATAGATGAGTTGTCCCATACTTGGGTCCACCTTTGGATTGGCACACTGACACCATACTCTGAATCAAATAATTTGAGCTCTTTATCCATGGACTCCCTGTTAAAATATAAAATCATAAACATTAAATGTGAATAATGTATAAAAGTTGGTACAGGGGCATCTGACTGTATTTATACCAATGCAACATGTATAGCCTCAACTATGTATCCCACATAGTCATAATATGTATTGACCTCTGGGTGCTGGATATTCATGGCCATCATGAGCACATCCTGGGGCACCGTAGAATCTCCATCAAAACCCAATACTCTGGTTAAGCCATATACTGTGCATTTTATGTAATGGTGGAAAAGGGATAAATCAAAAGGTGGTTTAAGATTATCTGGGACTTTCACTAAATTTATATCTACCTTGGGCATGAATCTGGGCATATCAAACTTCTTGATCAATTTATCTCTTTTTCTAATCTTCCTGTATTTTTTCCAAATCAATTTCTGTGCATAATGCACCAACGATTCCAAAGACCTCTGCTACTGATCTTCTATTTATGGATACTAGGGTCTCTTTGTTTTTCTTCCTAATTACCCTAGCTATTGGGCAATAATTCTTAGCTAGTTCCTTTATAAGGCCTATATCAATATAGACATCAGGCACAATTAAATTTGCCATACTTAGTTCCCAAGGATTGCAAATAAGAACTGCTTTAACCCTATTATTCCAAAAATAATGGAACAGAGTATTACCAGAGAAATTTGGAGTGACATGATTTCTGCATTGGCACCATCTATCCTTCCATTCATCCCAATTGGCATTGTTTGCATTCAATGTTCCAGGCAACAACTCATCAAATTCTTCCACATACTTGTTTATTGCAACTTTCTTCTTCTCAGACCCTTGTGAGGCTGCACTGGTGGTATCTTGACTCATTTTTTCTGCTAGAATGTAATCTCAAAACAAACTCTACTGTTTTCTTAGAAATTTGCAAAGGGAAAAATGAGAGTTGTACAGAAAACAAGCTCAATCATTCATATTTATAGCCATCAAATCGGTGTCTTGTCCACCTGAATGCAAATTATCGCACTTGCAGTATCATACAATCATCTTTCTGAAACTAATGATGCCATTAATTCACACTCCTTCATCCTTGCTGGAATAGAGTATGCATTTTTACCTTTTTTTCATGCATAGCTCAGGAATGAGCCACTTGTCAACTTGTCGCTCACTCACTGTACTGGATTTGTATTTCAAAATGTCCTCGTGAGTGAATGATAAGACCCTTCTTTACAAATAGTCGCGCAATCATAGTCTTATTTTGTATGGATTTGTATCTTTTGTGACTGAGCGATGACCTAAATAGCAATTTGATCATTTTAATAATTGCACACTCGCTATCCCTTTACTTGTTACATTTACATCTGTGCGAGTGAGCAACAACATACTTCTTTTCATCAGCTGCGAAAATGCTGCTTAACATTTTGCCTTCTTCAAACCCGCGCGAGTGAGCGAGTACAAACCCATTGCTCAAGCTTTTTCTAGTTGCACAATCGCCAACCTCTAGCTCATCATGTTTGAAACTGAGCGAGTGAGCGATGATTAGGCTTGATCATGCATTACCTTCCTCTCACATACTCTACATGCCCTTTTAATCTATTTTCTTACCTTCGTGAGTAAGCGATGATTTATATTACCCATAATCACTCACTCATGCATTGAACTTCCTTAGGGGTGAATCCTCCTTGAGTGAGCAAGTAACTTTCAATAATACTCCAGCAGTTCACAAGTCGCATACTCACTGATCCCATTTGACCTAACATTGTTTATTAGCGACTGAGTGATAATTTGCCTTTTCTCTTCATTGCGCACTCATGAGCCCAAAAACTTAGACAACAAATCAGTGGCGAGTGAATGATAATGAATATGATCTTTTAGTCTCATACTCAAGCACTTCAGAACCTTGAAAGCTTCCAGCGCGACTGAGCGACAAGAAATACTTAATCACCCAATAATACTGCATCGCCTACTCACACATAAAAAAACACATTAGTTAAAACTTTAGCAAGTGAGCAACCGACTTGACTTCAAAATACTCGCTCATTCATGGACTTAAAAGTTAATGACTTAAAACAACCGTGACTACGTGATTTGTTAAAAATAACCGCTCGCTTACTCGCTGAGCCAAATCGTGACAACTTAAAACCTTTGTGATTGCGCGACAAACAAAAAACCTGGTAATGTCGCATAGTCGCTGATAAAAGACTTGACTTCTTTACACACACCGTGACTGTGCGATGACCCTTTTAACCACCATGTCGCTCACTCACATAACAAACTTGCCTAATTCCAACATGACCGCGATTGTGCAACAACAAATCAAATAATGACTCACTCACTCGCAGACTTAAAAGACTACTTAAAATAGACAGTGCAACGGTGCGATTAACCGTGACATAAGACAAACTGAAGGCTTAACCAATTTTGAGCCCTTTTCACATAGTAAAGACATAAATTTGAACTAAAATACGTGGGAACAAGGCCAATGTTTAAAATTTGAAATTTTTTAATATACAGTGCTAACAATTTGTAAGTTGAAGAAAACATTGTATGGACTGAAACAAGCACCTAGAGCATGGTATGCAAGACTAGACAAGTATCTAATTCGTCTTAATTTTAGAAAAGGCAATGCATACAATAATTTATATTTAAGAACTGATGAAGATGGAATCTTAATCATAGAATTATTTGTTGATGATATCATTTTTGGTGGCAATGATAAGATGAGTAAGAAGTTCCCTAAAGAAATGGAAAATGAATTTGAGATGTCAATGATTGGTGAATTAAAAAATTTCTTGGTTTGCAAATTAATCAGAGTAAGAATGGAATTTTTATATCTCAGAACAAGTATCTTAAGAAAATGTTGAAGAAGTTTGGAATGAAAGATTGTAAACCTGTTGGAACACCTATGGTGACTGGACATAAACTGACTAGTAATGATGAGACTCAGAGTGTTGTTCAGACAAAGTATAGATCTATTATTGGTGGTCTACAATATCAAACTTACACTAGACCATATATTACCAATTTAGTTGGAATTGTGGCTAGATATCAAGTAGATCCCAAAGAGACACATCTTGTTGTTGTGAAAAGAATTTTTAGATATTTGAAAGGAACAACAGAATAAATATTATGGTATGAAAAATTAGATGATTTTATTTTACAGGCTTATACTAATGTTGATTGGGCAGGTAATGTGGATGACATAAAGAGTACTAGTGGTGGTGCATTTTTCCTTGGGAAAAGGTTGGTTTCTTGGTTGAGCAACAAGTAGAACTGTATTGCTCAATCTACTGTTGAATCAGAGTATGTTGCTACTACAATATTTTATTTATTTTTGATCGGTAAAAGGCCGCAGTGAAATAATTTTATTAATTTTTAAAATTTTACACAAAATTTTCTCCATTCCCGCGGGCACTGGTAGGAAAGAATGGAGAATAAAACCTCCAGTCTTGCCCGGGACCAAAGTCCATAATACAGAATAAATTGACTATAATAATGAGGGCATTCCCTCATTTACAGATAAATGACCTACCTTATTACAAATTTTACATTAGGATATGTATAAATCCTTGGTTACATAGGCTTGAGCCTCAACGAGAAGGTCTGAGAATTACACCAAATTCTTGAAAATGAGGACCCAAGATGTTGGATCCTTGTCTCGATCTCCTATTTGGAAGCATTGCTTTTACCTGCAACAAAACTGCTAGCCAAAACTTTCTATAGCTATTAAAATATTTGTCAGCTTGATATAAAATCTTACAAAAGGCTTCATGTGCATAAAATTAGCTGAGTCTACTAATAATCCATTATTAACCATGAAGAATGGAAGGGGAGGGAGAAAGAGAGAAAGGTTATAATAAAACTACCCATAGATCATTTAGCCTGGAAAATAAAATTCTTCGACAAAATTATACACACACACACACACACACACACACACACACACACACACACACACACACACACACACACATATAATTTAGGAAA